>OX457043.1:4370866-4373366 GCA_949752735.1 Lumbricus terrestris | reverse complement strand
CAATAATATTTTTACATGTTTGGTGTTAATTTCTATAGTTATTGTAGAGGTTTGGTTTTTTCGTTCACCGTGTGTATTTTATAGCGAGCATAAAGGGGTAGGCATGTATGTAATCTGATGGTATAGTAACCCGTATATCGAGACATAAAGTAAATTAGTGTGTGACAGTTGCTGAGGTAAGGTGGATGAGAAAGGCTCGAGTTGGTTTGCATAATCGAATTGTTGTCCGGATGCTTTTACAGTCTTCACTGTATCTTTCGCACTTTGTCATTCTCCGCACGTCTCTTGCACTCGTACTATCTGTCTGCATGTCTGTCTGTCTGTCTGTCTGTCTGTCTTTCTGTATCTCTCTCACAGTATCTCTCGCGGTCGTTCTATACTTTGGCTCCATAGGCCTATCTTTGCCATAGAGAGATTCGTATATGTAATTATCCCAACCCAACATTTCCATAAATCCACGTATATCTATCCGGCTACCCATCCATCTATTAACCCTTCCATCAATTTATACAACCATACATCTATCCATCTATCTATTCCTCCATCCTTCACTCTGTCCGTTCACCTCCATCCATCTATCCATCCCCTCATCCAGCTATCTATCCCCTCATCCATCTATCCATCCCCTCATCCAGCTATCTATCCCCTCATCCATCTATCCATCCCCTCATCCAGCTATCTATCCCCTCATCCATCTATCCATCCCCTCATCCAGCTATCTATCCCCTCATCCATCTATCCATCCCCTCATCCATAGATCCATCCACTTATGTCCATCAGGGTTGCATTAAGGCTAGTGCAGACCCGGGTGCTGTGATTACCCTCCAATGGCCCCTTGTGAGAACCAACTGGTCCACCACGAATATATTTATTACAGCGGGCCCAGAAGGTCCCAGGATTTAAGGTATGTTCAATGAACGAGGACCCCACACTTTAGGCCCATGCACTCATTCAAAAGAGACAAATTTCAATTGTTTATTATCATAATTTGTTACTAATATTATAATCGTAAAAAGGAAAACCGCAGACCAAATTATTCCAAACCAGTCGTTTTTAGTATGCTTATTATAGGCTACACAACTTTTCCACATGTGTGGACCACAATTTACTTTCAGTTATCATGCAGATAGCCTTGATTCATCTCTAAATCAGCCAGAAATTCTAGTGAGACTTATTTTTCATGCTTTTTAAAAAACTTATTCGAGTACCTCGCCTGACTGGAATTCAAGTGATATGTGGGAGGCAATTTTATTGCGTACACTGTACACTGTACAGCAGAGGTGACAAGGCAACATAGGGCCCGTGAGTCTTCAACCGTATCCGTTTCATATATTTTATATAGGAAAAAAATGCGGCGTAGACAAGGGGTTAAAAAACCATTGACTTAGGAAAAAGTTTCTTAAAAGGCTATTTGTTCACTTAAATAAGAAAAAACAAAGCAATTGTTTTTAGTAACAATTGTTTTTTCTCACCTTTTATTCCCTTGGTTATTTATTCCCTTTTTATTTCCTATAATACTTTGGGTTGACGTCAGGAAAGGCATCCGGACAGGCCATAACCCCCGCCCCCATCATAAATTCCTGTCTACGGCACTGAGCAAATATGCTATGTCCTAGCAATAAAACAAAAAGTCAATGTAACAAAACTATCGTCCATGCAGAAGAATATCAGCTACATGTCTGTGAACAAAGTTAATGACGTAGCAACAGTGTTCGAAAAACAAGGTGGGGTCGTCATAATACGGAATTAGTCATTACCATAACAGCGTAACACTAGACAACGTAGACACAGCTAATGACGTAATAATAGTGTTATAGTCCAAAAATATGTCGTCATAATAGCACAAAACGAATTTAGTGACGCAACAAAATTGCATAACAAATTCGCAGTGCAAATCCAAAGACTAAATTGATAACCCGGCATCATCATGAGTAATAACAGCAATTTTGGAACAAAGAGATGACACAAAAAAGCTCATAGTAAAAGCTAACACATAATTATAGGTTCCATGATTGTCTTCATTTGTTGTGATTCTGTGAGGCTGGGTCCCACAGTTTTTCTGAACAGGAACGGGGTCACTACATTTGTTATTCCTACCCCATGCTGGCTTCTCAGAGTTGCAGGCCCGCTGCTTATCCATTCATTTCTACATCCATCCATCTATCTTCTCATTCATTCATCTCTGCTTGTTCGTCCATCCTAACAATCAATCAATTCATCAGCCCATGCCTTCATCCATCCTCCAATTAAAATCATCTCTCCATCCCTCCATCCATCTATCCATCCCCATCCATTAATCCCTCCGCTAATCCGTCCGTCCGTCCCTCCATCTATCTATCCATATATCCATCCCCATCCGTCTACCTCCATCTATCTATCCATATATCCATCCCCATCCGTCTATCTATCCATATAGGCCTTCCTGACCAAATCAAGAAAATCCCTGACCCTTCAATACACCTATCGACTAACTCTTCATCTCTTACCTTCACCTCTGATG
>OX457043.1:4360866-4365866 GCA_949752735.1 Lumbricus terrestris | reverse complement strand
GCTGTGCTATTGTCCTCATTAGAATCTCTGTCCGTTTTTCCTTTGTTTTTGTTTTTGCGCTACCATTGCTTGGCGCAGTAATATAGAGTAGTAGTAGTAGCATTACTAGGCCTACTACTACTAATAGTACTAGTTCTACTACTGCTACTACTACTACTACTACTACTACTACTACTACTACTACTACTACTACTACTATACTACTATTACTACTACTACTACTATTTATCTTTTTTATTACTGCTTTAACTGCTTTTTATCTTTTCACAGTTTATATAATCGAACGTTGATTTACCTTGACTTTATATACCACAACCTACCCTATGGACCGAACGCTAACTTAATTTAATTTATCCAATCCTAACTAACCATACCTTACTTACTTTATATAGTCTAAATGGCGCTAACATAACTGACCTGATACAGTTTGTTTGACCTGACCCAGTCTTATAGCATAATTCAACTGCAATGCATTTCGCTACCGTGTATACTAGGGTGCTCCAAAAAAATAAAAGTTGAAAATTCTTAGCTCCCCGATTATTTTCCCATGCATCTCATAGAGATGAGTCTAAAAAAACAAATTTGAGGATTCTACATTAAGGTTAAGCCTTGCCACCAGCACGATGAAGTTTAACAATAACGGCTATTTTCGGTTGAAAATACAAATTGCAGGTATGTAAGTATATAATATAAACACACACTGGTTTTATCATATTATGATAAAACCAGTGTGTGTTTATGATTTATTGTCAGAACATGACCCTAATATCAACAGACAAATGTAACTCTCTCCACAAACTGCTACTGCAATTCCACTCCCACCCACAGACCTACAGATCTTACATTGTTATATGTATACTGTTTCAAGAGTTTCGCCAGTGCTTAAAATCTCGGAATCTGTGTCGATGATATTTAACCACCTGTAGTGTAGACTATTGTTGATATTCATCCTTTATGACTGTATTTATAAAGCCTGTTATTAGTTTCGTCGCTTTTTCCCATTCACAAACAAGCTTTAATAGGCATGTAGTAGCGCTGCCTGCTGGAAATTGTCAACAGCTTTCCACTGTGTTGCATGGTAGTAGCCTAAGTTGAGCCAGTAACTTCCAATATTATGTAGATTGAACAATAAGAACTGACCTTTTGGTAATCAAATGAATCAGTTTTGAGGATGCATTCAACTGTGGAAATAGCCTACTGAAATGGGGGTTTCCAGTGGTTCTGTTTGTCTCACTGTCAGAAGTTGGCTAGCGATTTGTGGGTTTCCCATTCAGAAACCAAATTCAAGATCAATGCGAATGGCACAATTTCTTCTGCAAGATATCATAAATGTTAAGGACAGTAGCTGCAGCTCCTGCAACATCTGAATCAGTCGTGCTGAGATCAGCCTAGAACTGCAGACCATCTAAGGTGCATCCGCAGCAGACACCGTGAAGAGCCAAGCCTTGAGAAAAAACAAGGCATTTAACGTGCAAACACGACTCTATAAAATTTGTATCGTAGAGATCCATAATCTTGGCCTTGATGTTCTTCTTTCGTTGTTCGACAACCCCAAACCTAATTAATTGCTTTTCACTGCTTTTCACTGCTTCTGGAATCATTGTAGTAACATGCACATTTGGATCGTTTTCAGATAAATGAACAAACGCAGAACATTTCCATTTAAAGAAATTCCGTTGTCTGACAATGCGATAATTGCCCCCTTCCAACAAGCCATATAGCTTGTAATCACTTCTCAAAAATAGTTTATCCATGTTCACTAAGCAATCTAAGACACACCCAGTCAGTGCTAGAATTTCCTGATTTGGGATTCAGCACCCTAGTCTTTCTTAAGATCCACAGTAAAGTTTTCATTGCGCAACGCAACTTCACATAAATCAACGTCTGACTCCCATGCATCTATTTTTCTACAATTCTCATACTGCACCCAGTGCATCTAAGATTTATCATAATAAATATCATCAGGCACATACAAAAGTTTGTGAAAGAAGTTAATCATCATGAAATAATTAAGTTTTCCCACCAATTCCCATCATGGTTTCCAAATTGCCGATTTTTAAGAAAATTCCTATGTATTTTCGTATTGTAAAGTTTTTATGCCAGTGGCAAGGCTTAACCTTTTACAATTGGTCTGAAAATTGGTACAGTTGATCAAACTGATAAATGGAATGGGAAAATTGCCAGGGAGCAGTATTTTGAGAAACTTTTTTAAAATGCATCATAATCTGGAGCACCCTAGTGTATACTAATACGTTACCACAGGCCAGATGTCGTGGCAGCGCATCAGTTTTTTAGAGAGTATACCTTACACAACCTCAGGATCATTGATGCTGCCAGATGACAAAGGAGGCAAACACAATGCGTGTGGGTTGGAGCGAGAGACTGAAGGACAGACAGGCAGACAGGCAGAGACAGAGACAAAGAAACTAAGAGAGACATTGAGCGAGTGAGCGAGAGGCACAGACAGAGACGGAGACAAAGATGCTGCGCGTGTATGCGTATGGATGTGTGCGTGTGTGTGTGTGTGTGTGTGTGTGTGTGTACGTGCGCGTGTAAGTACATGTACGTGTATGTGTGTTGCGTTCTGTTAAGCAGTGGTTGGGCGACTGGTGGAGTCGGTTTCATTGGATGCCCCAGGCCACGTGCGAATTTTATGGCGAGAGAAATGACGTTAGGAACATCGATTCACGGAATCGCTCCCACCACCCCTCACCCCACATCCCTCAGAATGACCCTGCGAAGAATAGCAGTGCCCACAGGCATCATAGGGTAACATAACAATCAGTAGAACTAGCGCCATCAGTAGCAGTAGTATAACGAGTAGCATTAACAGGATCTGCATCAGTACCATCAATAGGATCTGCATCAGTACCATTAGTAGCACCAATATCAGTACCATCAGCAGGCAGCAGCACCGGCATTAGTACCTTCAGTAGCATCAGTACCATCAGTAGCAGGAAATGGAATCGGAGGAGGAAGATGGTAGGAAGAAGGGGAAAATGAAGAAGTGATTGAAGAGAAGGAAGAGATGGAACTGCGAGGAAGGACCAGAAGACGGAAGAAGAGAATGGTGTGGAATGGGAGGAGGAATGTGAGGAAAAGAGGAAAAGAGGAAATGAGGAAAAGAGGAATGTGAGGAAAAGAGGAAAAGAGGAAATGAGGAAGAAGAGGAATGTGAGGAAAAGAGGAGGATTAGATGGAGAAACTATAAGAAGGCTAAAGAGGATGAGGAGGAATGAGATGAGAAATCGGGGAAACTACTCTTAGAAAGAGGTATGCGAGGAAGCATAGAAGGAGTGTGGATGACACAGAACCGGAGAGAAAGGAAAAGCAATAGGAATGATAATAGGAAAAAAATTGGTAACTTAGTGGTGTGTGGTGGGTTCGGTGCCTTGGAGCCGGAGGGTTACAGGCAGGGGCGGATCCAGGGGGGGGGCCAATCCGGCCATGGCCCCCCCATTTAAAAATTGCATGGGACGTGGCCCCCCCATTTGGTTTCAACAAGCCATTAAATAAATGTAGTGGGAGAGAAAAACAGGACATCAGGCCCCCCCTATTTACAAAATCGCACGGGACTTGGCCCCCCCCGTCGATTCAGCGGTGGATGTTTCCCGAAAAATTGGTCGATGACTAAAAAAAGAAAAAAAAGGTCATCAGTTTTTTCGGCGGATGAAATGGTATTTTTTCCCCCGGAAATTGGTCGATGACTAAAACATTTTTCTCCTGTCTCACAAGACCAAAAATTTTGGCCCCCCCTTCAAAAATTCCTGTATCCGCCCTTGGTTACAGGTTCTAATCCAACTCAAGCCCCCGCGTTCATGGGCGTCCGCAGCGGGGCGCAAGGGGGCGCACTTGCGCCCCCCTGGATTTTTCGCATTGTGATTATTACAACGCGATTTTCAACGTGATTATCGGTGCGTTCTGCAAGCTGGACCCATTTGTCTTTCTTTGGGATTCTCGTGGTAATATAGAAATTCATACTGTAACCCCTATACATCAAATGCATTCAGCCGCGCCACCTAATTTTCAAGTAATTGGTATCGTGTTACCTCTAACAGCGGCTCTTGTATTATTTCAGGCGATCACTTCGAGATAACAGGTCCAGCGGGTGAAACGCGAATAGTCACACGTATTATATATATATATATATATATTATATATATATATATAATTATATATATATATATAAACCTAAATGGCAACCAATTTAGACCATATGTGACACTTATTTAAAAATTTGCGCCCCCTTAGAAAAATTCCTGCGGACGCCCATGCCCGCGTTGGGACCTTGAGCAAGTCCTTCACTCGCAATTGCTCGTGCGCTTCGGCGTGAGACTCCGATGCAGTGTCCGCGCTGCAGTCTGAGTAGAAAGCTTGAAGGGGCGATATTATATAGCAAATGCGAGTTTAAAAAAGGTAAAAATTAGATAAATGAGAAACGACCGAATCGGAGTGATCAGAACGGGTTTTAAAAATATCGGCGGAGGAAATAATGAATAAAAGATATGGAAACGAGTAGAAGAGCATGGAAACGAAGACAAGGGAACACCTAGGTAGGATGGAAAGGAAGGAAGGAAGGAGTAGAAGTAGCCAATTACGAGGCAATGACTGAAAAGTAATGAGAATAGACAAAGGGAAGAAAATAAAGTACGCTGGAGAAGATGAAGAAAAGAAGAAGAAAGCAAAGGGGATTGGGATGGATTTAAGGAGATGTGAGGGGAATGAGGAGGATGGAGAGATGAAGAAAACGATAAGAATGACGATTGAAAGAGGATAAATGTGAAGATGATGAAGAAAGAGAAGGTGCGTGAAATGAAGTCAAAAAGTATGGAACCATTGTGGGGTATAATCATAGAGCGAGGACGAATTGGAAAGACAAGAGAGGAAGGAAAGCGGGATAGAAAGGAAAGAAAGATGAAGAGAGTGGAGGGGAGCGTCTCCTGTTCCACAACCACCTCGGGTGTATGATGAGGGAAGAAGGCTGAGGGGGATGATGTAGC
>OX457043.1:4340866-4358366 GCA_949752735.1 Lumbricus terrestris | reverse complement strand
TATAATATAATAATAGTACAATATAATATAATATAATATAATATAATATAATATAATATAATATAAAGACACCACATAACATAATCTATATTATAAGGCAGAAACACTTTCCATATGTTTGTTTGTTTGTACGCTTTTGAGCCTTTTGACTCTCCCCTGCAGAATAGGCTCGAAAATGAAACAGCGTCGGTTTAAAAAAATTCTTGCAATCGATTCTTACCCAAATTATAAGGTCAGCGCAACTATTTTCAGGTTTTAACTCACTTTAAAACAAGAATTATTCGCGTTTTAAGAGAGATTTCATCAATAATTGATCACACCCGCGTTTTATGCAAGAGTCTGCTCCGCATGACGTCATACCCGCCCAGTAATAATTTCCGTAGCGCCCCGCAGCGGTGGGTCAAGTTTGGCTTTTTGGGGAAGCGGGGTGGGGTAGAGGGTTGGCGAAAAACCGAAATTTAGCGGTCAACGTTGGGTACCACAGTGGAGTAGTGTTTAAAACCCTAAATTTCCCGGGCAACGCCGGGTTACACATCTAGTATAATATAAATTTGTAATATAATAAAATATAATATAATATTATATAAAATAATATAAACTTATGATAAAATATAACATAATATAATATACTCTGATCTGCTATCACATCAAATTTGATAATTGAACGAGGGAATGAATATATCACAGTTGATTTATTAACTTAATAGATAAGATCTCGTGAATATTCTCATCCACTGCGCTTGACTTTCGAGTGGCGCTATAGAAATGTGGAGATTACGATTACGATTAGAATGAATAATTATTAGTTGTCCCAACTCTGACCTCTCTTTGACTAGATCTATGCAGTCAAGTAAATTATAATCTGGATAAGATTTTAGCAGTGACCCGGGAACCTATTTCTCCGAAAGCACCGAAAGCACCGATGCTAACACATTTTTGTCGCACCCGGGCATGGGCAAGTTGGGTATGCACACGAAACTACTTTGAAACATTAATACAAAATACAATAGAAAAAATATCGCAGTAATTGAAACTACCCAAAGCCATCTCTGGCCCTGGCCTCCATGAAGGTCGGCAAGCTACAATGTATAGACAACGACGACTTGTAGGATGATATATATTGCGGAATGATGGCTATTGAAAGCCGTCCACTTAAGTGTCTGAAAGCTATAACAGGTGCAAATTGTGGGGCTGCTGAAAGACATATTTTATTCTTGTCTTCGTTAATCAAAGGCCTGAGAAGAGTTTTGTGCGACACCCGCAATTTCATCTTACAGGACTGGGCAGAGATGGGCCACAGAAAGGGCAATTAATCACTCAGACAGTTGTGATTATATTTTTTATATAATTATCATACTTAAAACTGTTCTTTTTGCGCGCGCTGGAGTTGGGAGCGCTTCTGAGTAGTTTTTCTTGAAGGAGCGCTATATAAATGTCCGAATGAATGAATGAATGAATGAATTTATATATAGGCTACATAATTTATATGTATACAGGGTGGGCCAATAAAAGTGAGAACATCTTGTAGCATACGAGTTATTTACAAATATAATTCAATGAATTATATTTGTTTCATGTATTTTTGTTTGCCAAGTATTTAGCTAATCAGAAATCATGTTCAATGTGTCCTCCTTGGTTCTCAACAAGCTTTTTTAAGCGTCGATGCCACTCGTTTATACTGCTGTCAATAAATTTCCAGATTTCTCCATTCTTCGATTATTGCCGACTTCAGCTGCTCAACTATGGTAAATTTTCGGCGAAGGTAGACTTTTTCTTGCAAAGCACCCCATATGGCATAATCTACTGAGTTTAAATAAGGACTGTTCAGTGGCCAAATGTCTGGCTCGATGAAGTTAACATTCTCCTGACGAAGAAAGTTGATTGTATTTCTGGCTGTGTGAGATGGGGCTCCATCTTGCTGTAATGGCCAGTTATTGCGATCACTTGTCGCTTGAATTACAAGCAGCAAATCTTGTCTCAGAACATGTTCGCAATAGTATTCACTGTTTACTTTGGTGCCTGGTTGAACCAACACAATATTAGTTTCCCCATTCGAGACACACCAACGGATACCATGATACCACGGCTGAAATGGTCACGTTCTCGTATGAGTCGACTTTCTTGAACTTGCATTTTCTTTGTTTCAATGGAATAAACACGGTCATTTTGAGAATTAACTGGAGTGGCAACGGTGAATGTCTTTTCGTACACTTCTCCCATTAGGAAACCGCTCATAGTAGCTGCCGACTGCGTTGCAAGCGTTTCAATTTGACATTTTCATTGAGCTCCCGCCCAATCACACGTTTGTACATTTTGTGTTGTAAATCTTGCTTAACAATACGTCGAAATAAAGATATCATATAGCTAAATAGGTAAGTAAGTAAATGAGTAAACAATTTAAGCTATTATGGATATAGTTAAGCAAATATTGATGCAATTGTATTAATTTTTACGCTATGTTCTCACTTTTTTTGGCCCACCCTGTATAATTATAAAAACTTAAATCGATGGGCAGAGGTCTAGATACACCAGCGGTTGTAAACATTAATAAAAATGACAAAATTGTCATAGATTATATCCTGTTGTGTTTGCTTCTGTTCCTATAAATTGTCTTTCTGTTTCTTGTTTCATAGTTAAGTAAATTTGATGCATTCTAATGTTCGCTACGGGTTTACTACTCACTGTTCATTGTCTTATTGTACTTCTCAATGGTACTTAGGCCCCCTACTTAGCGGGACTTGTCCCTATTGCTCCCACGTTGTTATTCTACCTACTCTTTATGTGAAGTTGCTTAATTAGGATTATGTTTATACTCAGTGGTCTCAGTTACATGTACATGTATGTATGATTGTAATGGGATCAATAAAAAATATCTAATGTCTAATGTAAATATTGGGCAATTTTGTCCACATTAGGTTGACACAACTTTTAAGCTCTTCCGGGGTTGCTTTAGTGAGGACACCTATCTTTAATCCCGTCTCTCTATTCTTGTCGTCCGATTGTTCTGTTCGCTACGCTTGGTCCCTTTCATTCAATTCCCAAAGCAGATGAGCATGCAAGTCAACCTGAACTTTTTACTTTATCATTCGTTGTCTTCCTCTGCATTGTTTTCTATCCATTGTCATTTTCTGCCTTGTTTACCTTTCATTGTCTTCCTGGCTTGTTCATCATCCGTTGTCTTCATCTGCCTTGTTTACTTTCCATTGTCTTCCTCTGCATTGTTTTCTATCCGTTGTCCTCTTTTGCTTTGCTTACGCTTACTTTTAATTGTCTTTCCTGACTTGTTTAATCATCCATTGTCTTCATCTGCATTGTTTTCCATCCATTATTCTTGTCTGCCTTATTTTGCCTTCAATTATTGTCTTTCTGGGTCTAATTTTGCCTTTCATTGTCTTTCGCATCCTTGTTTACCACCCATTGTCTTACTCGGCCTTGTTTTACTTTCCATTGCCTTCCCTGTGACTCCCTCCCCTATCTTCGCATCCTCGCCCTGACCACTCCCGTCCTCCCTTCCCTCCCCAAATTTTTTATCTCCCTCTCACTTTCCCTTCCCTTTCCTACCCTCCTCCCCATCCCTCTATTCCATTCTCTGCCTTCCCATTCCTCTCTTTCCTCCTCATACTTTTCATCGTCCACTCCCTTCCTTTCCTCTCCTATCCTTCTCCCCATCCCTCTACCATTCTCCCCTTCCCTTTCCTCCACTCACTCCATTTCATCTCTTTCCACAGTCTTTTCCAGTCGGTTCCCTTCCCCATTCCCTGCAGCTTTCCATCTCGTGTTCTGTTACTAGCCTGTGAACCTCTGTCAACAATTGACATCCGCTGTAATTAGTAATCGTAATTAGTGCACCGATTCTTCGGTGGCAGCGTGTGGCATCTGGACGATGCTGCCTGAACTAATTAGGACTCACAGCAAAAGAGTCTATTGTTCGTTCGGCTGAGAATAATGCCGTCGTTTCGAAATTGATAGGAATGGATAGAAATGGATAGGAATGGATAGAAATGGATAGAAATTGTTGGGTTCACTGGCTCTAGTCTAGAAGATGATGAGTAATACTCAGGTCCGTAATGTAAAATAACATCGATTTATTCAATAACAGAGCAGTCTGACAAGAAGTAGGTTAACGTTACCCAAAGCTGACATGAAGTACGACCGATACAGCTGATTCGACAGAGCTGACGTGAAGACACACCAGGCTAACGGAGCCCAAAGGAAGACGGATGTAGGCCAGTTCACCAACGAGGTGGGACGGCAATCGAAGAAGACAAACGTCGTAGAACACGAACCACACGCCACGCTCAACAGGAGTCGAACACACACCACAGAGTAGACCCACGACAAGAAGCAAGCCCCCACAGTAGTAGCCCTTTAAATAGGCCCTGCCCTTCCCTCAACTCCCACATAGTCAAGGAGAGTCCAAGTAAGGAAGCCCAGAGGGGTAATAGGTAGCTAACACTCACATACCCCCCCACCAGAACATGAGGAGTCCAACGGGGACGACGAACTATACGAACAATGCTACGCCTAAATGCAAAATCACTCAGTACAAGCCATTACACGTACTAAGCAATTCAGCAAGACTTAACTAAATAATGCATCGCACTCATAAATAACGTAAGAGTCCGATATAATCATGATCTGAATACACAAACTTCATATAACCCAAATCATCAGTTCACACGTAATCACGATATATATACATACACATCAATAGTTCAAATGTCCAAAAAACTATATCTGAAACACAAGAAAAAATTTGGACACCAACTGGTGTATCAAAAATGAACCAAAATGTATAATGGTCATCGGCACAAGCCACCCTACACTACAGACACACTGAAGAGTTCATTGCCGAAGAATTCCGTGCTTTCCTTTTATGACAGAACGTTCCATTGAAACTGTTTCTGGACAGTGTTTGACTTTTCATGACAAAACGTTCCATGGAAACTGTTTCTGGACAGTGTTTGACATACGACGAGGATAGACGTACCAGAGAGCATCTCTAGCACGCCCGACGACTCCGCTGTGAGGAGCCAAGTGGAGACACTGATTGACGTGTGCCCTCACCCGCTCCCACTCACATTATGCAGATGGACGACTCAGAATGTCCGGCAGAACATTCCATTCGCCTGGACGATGTCTAATGTCCAAGTTGTACTGTTCAAGCTCCAAACTCGATCGCAAGAGCTTCATATTTTTGTTCGCCATCTGATGGATGAACTGCAAAGGTTTATGATCGGTGAACACCAGGACGACTGCGGATCCAAAGTAGACACTAAAGGCCCGCAAGGCGACCATCAGTGCCAGCGCTTCCTTCTCTATGGTCGAATAGCGAATCTCCTGCGGCAGCAGCTTCCGACTCAAATAGCAGATCGGGTGTTCCAATCCATCCTTCATCTGAAACAAGCACGCTCCCAGACAGAATTGAGAAGCATCAACACCCACACAAAACTGTTTAGTAAAGTCAGGAGGTATTAAGATAGGTCTAGAAGCCAGACGAGATTTTAGATCAAGAAAAGCAACCTCCGCTTCCTCATTCCATCTAAAAGGAATCCCTTTCTTTGTCAAAGCCGTGAGCGGCAAAGTAATATCAGAGAAATGAGGCAAGTACCTCTGATAGTATCCCGCTAATCCTAAGAAAGATTGCACCTGGTTTTTAGTAGCAGGCCTAGGAAATTTCAACACCGCTTCCACCTTCTTCAACCTTGGCTGAACTCCGTCAATCCCAATGTGATGACCCAAGAAATCCACAGACGCATTAGCAAAGACACATTTAGCCAGATTCAGAGTTAAACAAGCATCAGCTATTCGAGATAACACTTTTCGCAAATGAACCAAATGATCCGACCATGCTAAGCTGAAAATGATGATGTCGTCTAAATAAGCATCACAAAACTCATTCAATCCATTCAGCACTTTCGTAATTAACCTTGAGAACGAAGCCGGAGCATTCTTCAGGCCAAAACTCATGTATTTCCATTGGTAATGCCCTTTCGGGGTGACAAACGCAGTTAACGGAACTGACTCCGGATGCATCGGGATCTGCCAGTAACCTTTAGTCATATCCAGCTTTGTTATAAACCGTGACTGACCCACTCGATCAATTAACACCTCCACCCGTGGCATAGGAAATGGATCCGGAACAGATAATCCATTCAGTTTCCTGAAATCTGTACAAAGACGATCTGTACCGTTTGGCTTAGGCACCAAGACAATCGGAGCTGCCCACGGGCTCTCGGACTCCTCTATTATCCCCGCTTCCAACAACTGATTCACCTCTTTATCCACCCTCGCCATTTTCTCAGGATTTAACCTGTAAGGGTATTGTCGAACAGGGCGAGCACCTTCAACCAAATCAATTCTATGAGACACCATAGATGTTTTACCCGGTACTTCACTAAACACATGTGCAAAGTCATGCAAAACATCCCGCAATTCCGCACGACATTCAGCAGACACTTCACATTGTAAGACCTTATCCTCTAAAGTCACATCATTCATCCTCACATCCGGATTTACCACCAACACAGAAGCCACCACCTCCTCATTCGGTCGCTCATACACCACATCCATACGATCCACATAGCGCTTCATCAGATTCACATGTACCACCCGTTCCGTTTTTCTTCGATCCGGGGTACTCACTAAATAATCGACCGGACCAAGTCGACGTACAACCACATACGGTCCACAATATTTGGTCTGTAAAGGTTTACCCACCAACGGAATCAAGAGTAAAACCTTTTCACCTTCCTCAAAAGACACAGCACGTGACTGCTTATCATACAGTTGCTTCGATTTACTTTTCGCATCAACAGCATTTTCACCAGCAAGTTTCAATCCAACACGCATACGTTCACGTAATTGTAAAACATAGTCAATCACGTTCTTGCCAGACACTTCATGTACAACATCTTTCGCCAACCATTCTTTCTTCATCAATTGCAACATGCCACGCACATCTCTGCCATACATCAAATCAAAAGCAGAAAAGCCAGTACCCTGTACCGGAACCTCTCTATATGCAAACAAGATCCACGGCAACATTGCATCCCAAGAACCCGGATATGTTTCAGCCAACGCCTTCAACATATCTTTCATAGTACGATGAAAGCGTTCGCACGAGCCATTCGTTTGTGGTCTATAAGGACTAGTTTTCAACTGCACAATACCACATTCATGCACAAACACTTGCATCAAATCAGACATGAATTCTGAGCCACAATCAGATAACAATTCTTTCGGAAATCCGAAAAGCGAAAAAACTTCACACAAACATTTAGCCACATCCTGCGCCGTATGATTCTTCAACGGAAACGCAAATGGAAAATGGGAAGCCAAATCAATGACCGTGAGAATAAACCTATTCCCCGTTCCCTCACATACACTCAATGGGCCTACGATATCCATTGCCAAGCGTTGAAACACTTCCTCCATTACAGGCATACTGACCATGGGCGCCCTATAATTTCTGTTTCCTTTGCCTAAGCGTTGACACACATCACATGAACGACAATACTCACGAACGTCTCGATTCACATGAGGCCACCAGAAATGCTTCGTCAACCGATCCAGTGTCTTTCTAGTACCCAAATGCCCAGCCGCTGGTATATCATGGGCCACATGCAACAACTTCTGTCTTAAGTCACGAGGCACAACTATTTGTACCACACCCATTCCTAATGGTGTACACTTCTCCTCCCATCGACGCACCAAGACCTCGTCCACCAACGCATACGGTTGTACACGCCCACCGACAGACACCGTCTCGTCGACTTGTGCATACAATGGTCTCAATTCAGGACACCGGCGCTGGCGCAATATTAATTCCTGTCGGCTAACATATAGCTCCGATCTTTCTGTCACAACAGATTCTGTCGCTGCAAATAAACTCGATAAGTCGCCTTCATCGAAATTCATTCGTTCAACTTGTCTGTCAATTATTTCACCTGGCGTTCGCTCTTGGTCGGCCGACTCCGTACTTTGACCCACTATCTCCGACTGCTCGGGCGCCGCTTCACTGCACACCGCCGTCTCCCTCTCACTCTGTCTCACTGCATGTGCTCTAGCCTGTGCACGAGTCGTCACCGCGACCTCCAACACCTGTCCTGCCAGCGCTGTATCATTACCCACAATGCAATGCACCCCAGCCATTGGAAGTGAATTCATTAGACAGCATAACACCTCACCTTGAACAAATGCACAATCAACATTCACTTTCACCAGAGGACATTCCACAATAGAACCAGATATACCTCTGAGTAATCTCGTTTCATTCATGTGTACAAACTCATGCTCATTCAACCATTCATTAGACACCAAAGACTGCAGCGCTCCACTGTCCCTCAAGAATACCGCCTCCTTTCGTGCACCCTCATCATCAATTACACATCCAATCACACAAAATGGTGCATACAGTTTATCAACAGATTCAATTGGCTTCGGAAAACTCTGTGGTTTAACAGGCGCCGAAACAGTCTGAACCAAACCCACAGGTTTCGCACCCCTCCAATTTTCCATTTGAGTCCCCTCCTTTCGTTTTAATTTCCAACAACTGGCCTTCGTATGACCTGGCGCTCTACAAAATGCGCACGTGACCGGTTCCCCAAAACCAGTGACGTCATCATTTTCCCGCACAGGCTTATTAAACCCATACGTTCCTCTTTGAGGCGAACGTCTACCCCAATTTGTATCACGACGCGTACCATCCTTGTACCCCACGCCTTGACGCTCCCATACATCTTTCTTCTCACTTTCATCAGATGAGAATCCTCGTGTACGGTCGAAAAAATCCCTGCGGAACCCCCCAGAATAATGGTTCGGCCCCTGCTTGTATAACACTGCATATTCATCCGCTAAACGTGCAGCACTTGCCACAGTATCAGGACTCTTATCTATCAGCCACCTGTGTACTTCAATAGGTAACGCTTGTACAAACTGCTCCATGAGAATTACCTCTTTAAATTTTGCTAACTCCTCCCACGAGTTTGTACCCTCAATCCATCTCTGAAAAGGACTCAGCAGTCGAAATGCATAATTCGCATACGTTTCCCTCGGTTCTTTTCGCAACCCCCGAAATTTCTTTCGATAAAATTCCGGAATACGTTCGTACGCCGTCAATAGCGCACTCTTCACAATATCATATTGGACGCACTCCTCCAACGATAAAGCCGCAAAAACTTTCGCCGCCTTCCCCGACAACTGTGGCTGTAGGAGGGACGACCATTTTCCCATCGGAATTTGATGCAACGTCATTGCTTGCTCAAACGCCGCAAAATAATGTTCGATATCGGCCGAATCAAATTTTGGCACAAATTTCAGAGCTGCCCCAAAACGCAAATCCTCATTTCCATGCGCTGGTCGTTCGACAGCACCACCTCCTTCTATCCTCCGTCCGTCCATTTCTAATCTCTGCTTCTCAAATTCCATATTCATTCGTTTCTCCTCCATGTCAAATCTCCTTTTCGTCTCCTCTGCTTCAATCCTCAATTTATTCTCCTCTCTCTCTGCTTCAATCTGCATTTTCTTCTCCTCTCTCTCTGCTTCAATTTGCATTTTCTTCTCCTCTCTCTCGGCTTCAATTTGCATTTTCTTCTCCTCGAATCTCATTCGCTCCTTCTCTCTCTCCCACTCTCTGTCCTCTTTTAAGTGCAAGCGCTCTAACTCGGCCTCCTCTTTCTTCGCCTGTGCCTTAAGTTTCCAAGCTGCACTACCCAATTTCGGTGACAATGGTTTCATAGCCATTCTCCTCACCTGTGACCTAGACACGTCCTCCACTTCCTCACCATATGTCTCACTCACCAGTCGAAGTGTGTCACTTGGTATGTCTCTGACATCCCCAAATTCAGGAATTAACTCCTCCTCTAACGACGCCATTTTACCTCTACGCCCTGTCGACTATTCGACGTGCAGACCAACGCACAGCGCAAAAAATTCACCCACGACAGCTCACTTCAAAACTGTCTCGACCAACTTTACAAAACTCGCAAAACTCAATATCGCAAAACGTCGAAATTTCCCGCACTAATTTTCCCGACCTAATTCGCCAAAAACAACAACCATTGACCTGTCTTCACGGCCAACCACCATATAACACTTTTCCAACGGAATTACCACCGTACTATTCGCTAAATTTCCCGGAAACAACGCCCCTTTTTTGACGCAAATTTCAAATTATCGTGAAAAAAATCCCGAGAGACCCCATCTGTTGGGTTCACTGGCTCTAGTCTAGAAGATGATGAGTAATACTCAGGTCCGTAATGTAAAATAACATCGATTTATTCAATAACAGAGCAGTCTGACAAGAAGTAGGTTAACGTTACCCAAAGCTGACATGAAGTACGACCGATACAGCTGATTCGACAGAGCTGACGTGAAGACACACCAGGCTAACGGAGCCCAAAGGAAGACGGATGTAGGCCAGTTCACCAACGAGGTGGGACGGCAATCGAAGAAGACAAACGTCGTAGAACACGAACCACACGCCACGCTCAACAGGAGTCGAACACACACCACAGAGTAGACCCACGACAAGAAGCAAGCCCCCACAGTAGTAGCCCTTTAAATAGGCCCTGCCCTTCCCTCAACTCCCACATAGTCAAGGAGAGTCCAAGTAAGGAAGCCCAGAGGGGTAATAGGTAGCTAACACTCACAAAATGGATAGAAATGGATAGGTGCGGATGAGGTAATTATATTCGGAGGCTGGCAATGCTTCCATTGTAATCTTTGTGTCTGCGGACAGCGATATATGTTGGATATAATCTGAATCTTATGGCTGTGTCACCATGCATGTGTGTCTCTTTCGCAGTGTGCATGTATGTCTGTGTACCTCTCTGTGTCTGTCTGTCTGCCTACCTGTATATCTGTTTGTCTGTCTGTTATATATGACTGTTTGCCTATTTGTATCTTTGCCTGTCTATGTTTCTCAATGTGTACTTGGCTGTCTGCTTGTCTGCTTGCCTATCAGCCTATCTGCGTGAGTACGTGTGTGCATGCGTACCTGCCTATCTACCTGCCCGCCTGCCTGTCTGCTTGCCTCTCCGTCCATGTGTCTGCTTCTCCGCCCACCCGCCTGCCAACGTGCCTGTCTGCCTGTCTGCATTTGTATGCTTATCCTTCTTGTATACTGTCTGCCTAATTGTATTTAATCACTCGTCCAGTCGCCGACATCTGTCCACCGTTGACTATAACATGTATGACCGTGTCTGTGTGTGTCTTGTCCGTGTCTGTGTGTGTCTTGTCCATGTCTTTGTGTGTATTGTCCGTGTCTGTCTGTCTGTCTGTCTGTCTGTGGCTAGCATTCAGGCAGGGTATACGGCTAGCACTGCACAGGCTGTCTCTCGTTATGTCTATATGTCCTAGTCTCTCAGGTCCTAGCGTATCCTTAGCCAGACCCATACAATTACATGAGCTTTTCTTACAAATTGTATATAGTCTATGTGTGTATATATAAGTATATATACATGTATATATATATGCGCGCAGATATATGGCTATATAAATATATCAATCACGTACAATACGATTATATGTACGGACTATCTGTCACCGTGTTCTTCTCCTCACCCAACCTGATTGCCAACTCTTATCACCATGGATACTACCAGTTCCCATGGCAATAGTCGTGCCATTTCCCTCGGCAATTGTTGTCGCCATGGAGAAATTTACCCGACACAAGGTGTCGCCGCTGAAAGCAAACAGTTCAGACGCCGCTCATGAATATTCAAAGCGCATGAATACAGCGAATCGCCGGCGCGGAAGGATCGAGTCGGCGTGAGACCTATCACAAGCCAGCCCTGGATTATCAACAGACGCTGTAGAGCGCTGATCCGGTAGCTCTCTGCATCCGGTAGGTCATCAGGCCGCCATTTTTGTTTGAACAAAGATGGCGGTATGCTTAATACATGTGTGAACCAAAATGTCTGTTATCTAGATCAGTCAAATTTTATTCTTGGGAGCAACTGACACTGTTGTCACAATAAATGGGTAGTGGTCCACTCTATCACTACATCAGTGCGTTTCAGTTGTTGAAAGCAGTGTTTGTTTGCGGAATTTTTAGCAGGATATTTGGAAGATTGTATGCATGTTGGGCGTGGGCTTCTGCACAGATGGTCTAGATTTGCCTTGTTCTTGAAAAATTAGCACCGACTGCTTTTGGCTACCGCTTTTTGTTTTTGTTTTTTGACAGATGTCTTCGCACTTAAGCACTAGTGATACTAATAATACTAATGATACTAATGATACTGATGATGCCAATGATACTAATGATACTAATGATACTAATGATGCCACTGATACTAATGATACTGAGAATTTTCCATTTAGAAAGACTATGGAAAAACCCGTGTTCCTAATTTCCTGCTATGCATCTTTCAAGATTTTGTTAAGAGATTTGACCGTTGTTTCCATTGTGATTTACTCATGCAGAAATATCTAGGGTCGCCCATGATGTTGGATGTTGATGGCTTCTATGTACAGTAGGGCATATTTTGAAACATAATCATACAATATACATGAATGCCACTGATATCGCTGTGGCTATTATTAGGCTACTGGTCTCACATATAGAATCACTCTTGTAGCTGTACGCACAGTGGTTGTACACAGTAGGCCATTATTGTACGGTAACACATAGTTATTGCACAATCATGCCATTTTTTTCTTCTCCTATCATGTAGAAGACAACATGTGTTCTGTGGAGTATTTCAGACATAACACCTTTAATGTGACCTTTTTCGATAAGCAGGACAGATTTTCTTACGCTGAGAAATTGAGTTTGCATTGCAGTTGGACAGCTTTCGTCTTTGAACATTCTACATCGAAGCGCATAATGATCGGTTTTCAAATGCAACTATTATTCCGGTAATAATATTATTATAATTTATGATACCACAATATTTACAAGCATACTTAATAACACACATGCACTTATACATATGGTGTAGGCCTACTCCTTACATACATGCTGCGCGCATACAAGCATACATGCATGCAGGTTACAGATAATTAATAAAAATTCAGCTCGCATGCCCACAAAGCAGTCAATTTTTGATGCGGTGGTGTAGTGGGTATGTTCGTTGCCTTGCAGCCGGGAGGTTGCAGGTTCGAATCCACCTCAAGCCGCCGTGTAGGGACCATGAGCAAGTCCTTCACTCGCAGTTGCTCAGCGCTTCGGCGTGAAACTCCGATGCAGTGTCCGTGCTGTGGTCGGGAGCGACTCTGAGTGGAGAGCTTGAAGAGGCGCTATAACAAGTGCTCATGCAAACAGAATAAACACAATAACAAAGACCACATTGCTCAAAATTGCCTTCTGTTATCAGACGCTGTGGAACGCACTTCACAATCGTTCATACAGCTAGCAAACAAACGTGTATGATGACTTGAAGCGTGTAATGGTTGTACTACCTCCGAGGTCTAGTGTATGCAGATCTCTACTACTGATGTTTGTCGATGTCATAGTTATTGGCAATGAGTCTTGTACGGTAGTCAGAGCATTCCTCGTTTGAAGTGGGTCGTAATATTGTGCGCACGAGCAATGGCATCTGCGTGGCTTTCGGGCGAGCCACAATCATGCAATGCTCTATTCTGTACGTTGTCTTCCTTCTACATTGCAAACATCATTGCCTGATAGCCATACGTAAATCAATCCATGGATCATCCCTAACACGTCGCTATATAATTATTTTAGATCTATACGTTTCTGCGCTGGAAGAAACACATTCTTCATCATTGCCATCGCTATATTTCTTCGTTTTCCTAAGTCCCTAACGTCTTCTTGCTTCTTCGGAAATAACTCCATAGATGATGCACCACACGATATACACTGTATTGCAAATAGCTCACCTCTCTCTCTCTCTGTGTGTGAAAGATGTCACAATTTTCAATCATAAAAACCAAATTGCTTCAACCTAATCAATAGCACATTAAATTTTTATTGTATTATCCCCTTCACATCCTTCCCCGGATTGAATCTTCTCATGGTGTTGGTTGTATTTGCAGTTTAACGTCACTGTGTTGTAATAAAGACCATTAGCGACGCCCTCCTCCTTTATCCAGGCTTGGGACTGGCACTGGCAGAGTGCAACCAGTGGCGGAGTTCAATCTTCTCATCACAAAAAAAACACTTAACCCACCTGTTCTCGCCAACACTGATCTTTCGCATAAAATCCGATTTCTTTTAGGCTGAACATACGCCTGAGGTTTGTTTCTTTTTTAACGGCACTGTCCTTTCAAAGATGATTAGTGTCGCCCTCTTTCTTTATCCAGGCTTGGGACTGGCACTGGCAGAGTCCATCCAGTGGCGGAATTCATACACATGAAACGATTCAACGAGCATATTAACAGACACAGGAGCATCGAGTTAAATGGTGGTCGGAGTTAGAGTCCTGCTTGGCTTCGAGCGCCTCCTTTCTTCGGCAATAATTATCTAAATTGAATTCTTTTCTGTTTCTAACCTATCGTTGGAGACGGCCTTGACCATTATCATGCTACAAAGGTCAAGGAAGTGACTGGCTTCGTGATTCACATTAGCCTACTAGGACCAGACGCAAAAAATAATAACAATGATGAATGAGAGGTGGTTGTTTCATATGCACCGTTTTTTTATAGTTTCGAAGTCTTTGGGGAAGGAAGTCCCTCAGTGCAAACAAATGATAATAATGATAATAATGATAATGATAATAGTATTATTATTAAGAAGAAGAAGAAGCAGAAGATAGTATTATTATTAAGAAGAAGAAGAAGAAGCAGAAGAACAAGAACAAGAAAAAGGAGAAGAATAACAATAATAATAGTAATAACAATAACAATAATAATAATCCGTTCCAGAATGCAAGTTTTTACGTCTGCGGATAATTTTTTGAAATCCCTGAGGGATCTGAGATACCTCGGGTAAAATAATAATAATTATTATTATGGCCTAACTATAATTATAATAATCTTTCATTTATTTTCAAAGTGACAACGAAGTACAATAGTACAATCAGTATTGATCGTATGACCAAAAGTTATAGAAAAGAGTCAAATTTAGGTGTTTGGCAGCCATGCAAGCCATCCATCACGTTCTACTGCCACGTTTAGTAGCGCCACCTGGCGATTGGAAGGTTGAATGAACCTTCGGGGAGGGTAGTGGGTGAGTCTCTTCATGACATAGTGTTTACCATAAGCCCCTTCCAATGGTCCTGAAAATGCACCAGTAATGTCAATGTCCGTGAAAGATTAGGTTTCTTCGCCAATGCCCAATTATAGGTATACGCCGCGTTTTGATCTGATACGCATCATAATATTTGAAGCCACAGAATAAGGATAGAAAAGAGAGAACGGAGATTATTACATTGGAGATCATTTCTTTATTGCTGTTGTTCAACTGCACTGTGTCATTTCAAGGATGATTAGCGTCTTTTCCTCCTCCCCCTCTTTTCTCCACGATTGGGACTGGCACTGACAAGGTACGAGCAGTGGCAGATATGACCGATAAATCTAGGCCTACTGATTTGTTACTTGGTACATATTGGTGCAAAGGACATAGAGACCATCTCAATTCAACTTCAGACTCGGAAGCTCGGTATACGCTTCCAGTGCACATTGCCCGCATAAGCCGATGAAATTGGAACGCGTTATCACAAAGCAATGGAGTAAACCAGTGGGATGGTGGGTGGCGTGGAGGAACGATCTCTCACCATGGATGTCAGCAGTGAGGAGTTGATTTGTATAATTAACTAACTTGTAGTCGCAAGTGATTGCATGCTGGATTTTAGCTGTTTACTGTTGAACGACAACCCCGTGTCATGTCAATGATGATTAGTGTCGCCATCTTTTAAAGATACTACACTCTTCGGAGCATAATGTTTTCATTGTTTTTAAAGATTCCAGCCCGCGACATTCTCCGGAGACAACAGAACCTATGTTCCACTAAGGCTCTTTTGGATAATTTAATATGCAGGCATGCCGAGAAGGGGCAGATGGGAGAAAATACCCAGCTGTCTGCTGGCCAGTTTTAGGTGCACGGGCTGGGTAGTCACATATGCAAAAATGTATGATTTATACCTTTTGAATATTATATCATATTACTTAGGCTACACTTAACTAAAACCACTTTAAACTTCACATTAGCGACTGAACAAATCATAATTATTATATTGTATTTTCGTATCCACGCTTTCATTTTATCAGTGCGTGATTAAAACATTTCCTAATAAAGCCTTTCGATGGTTTAGTGGCCAGAAACTGTTCTATCTGCAGGATGCACTGAATTGCTATTATCGGATTATGTTAATATTAAAACTTTTGAAACATTTCTTGCAATCGATAAAAATCTTATTTCAAAATTCAACTTCGCACATTTCCGTCCATTATCAACCGTATCAACCCCCACCCCGCCTCCCATCGCCCCACTCCCAAATTATCTTAGCCACCCAGCGAAACTGTTGCAAGAGATTCTGACCAAAGCCAGCCAAGACAGACTGCCGTCGCGTGATACTGAAGAACAAAGCATCGCTGACAGCTTTCGTTGTTCGTTGAACTAAGCAAGATAAATTATTCACCAAGCATGTAGCAACATACGCCACCTTAGTTTCTAAACTCGAGATATATCGTATACATATATAAATAAAATATATGTATGCATATATATATACACACTGTCTGGCTGTCAACGGTTGGTCTCTCAGGCAACAGATTTGTACTAAGCCGCCATCTGTAAAAACGCAACAAGTCGCCGACCTCGTATACGACCTCCGTGAACATCAAACAACTTCACGAACGAAAGAACGAGCAAACGTCATTAATAATGCATCCTATTGCGAGATCATGGCGGCGAACAACCGTCGGAGTTGTCGTATACCGGTGGCCGCCATGATTGTCCAACGTATATGGCTTAGAATCACGATGGTGCTTCAATTAATAATTCAGTGCTGTTAGGAAATGTCGACGACGATGACGCATAATTATAGGCTCCTCCCACCGATGCGGTTGTGTGTGCGGGAAGGCGACCGAGACAATTTTTTTAGATATGTTTGCTTCGGGCAGGGGCGGATCCAGGGGAGGGGCCAAATTGGCCACGGCCCCCATTTAGAAATTTCTTTATTTTTCACCAGCTATTCTGGCCCGAAAAGTTGACGTGCCCCCCCCGTGAGTAGTTCCGCATGCGATGAAGGTCATAAGTTTTTTGGGCGGAGGCTGATGACTAAAAAAAAGGTCATCAGTTTTTTTGGCGGATGGAAAAAGGTCTCTTTTTGGGGAATTCAAGGTTGATGACTAAAAAAGGTCGTCAGATTTTTCGGCGAGCCAGACGAAATTTTTTCCCTGTTTCCTAAACCAAACATTTTTGCCCCCCTATCGAAAATTTCTGTATCCGCCCTTGGTTTCTGGTATGAACTGTGAAAAGATATTAGTTTAAGCAACATAGCGAACAAGGCAAACAAAACACTGGACTCTTTCATATTTATGCTAAATACACACTTCTCTAGGGCATATTCCGCCTGTTAGCTGTTATGTAAAGCGA
>OX457043.1:4300866-4335866 GCA_949752735.1 Lumbricus terrestris | reverse complement strand
CTGACCTCGGTAAAGCACTCGTGAAGATGGAGGACATTGCCAGGCATGATGCCTTAACCATCCTGAGATATTCACTTGGCGCCACAAAGCTGCTCCACACCCTGCGATGCTGTCCCTGTGCGGACCATCCGGGGCTTGCACGATATGACATGGTTCTGCGCTTAGGCTTGTGCAGAATTCTGAACCTATAGCTATAGCTCTTACAGAGGAGGCATGGCTCCAAGCTACGCTCCCCATCAAGATGGGCGGACTGGGGATTCGTTCGGTGTCACAGCTGGCACTTCCCGCTTTTTTAGCTTCGGCCGCGGGCACCGATCGCCTCCAATCCACCATGCTCAACAACATGACCTCCTCTGATTCACATTGGGACGCGGCACGTGACCAGTGGCTGAAGATCAGCTCGGTTCCATGCCCAGAAAAGGACATCGTAATTGTATCGTAATCGTAAACTCGAAATTTCTAAAGCGCCACTCGAAAGCCAAGCGCGGGGCACCAGCTTATTCACGAGCGCTGCGTTGAGTTAGAAGGGTTGTCCGTGAGAGTAGTCCGTGGTGGTCCGGGTCGAGTTACCATAAGATCAGGATCAAATGCGTTGGGTTAGAAGGGTTGTCCGTGAGAGTAGTCCGTGGTGGTCAGGGTCGAAATTCCATAGGATCAGAGGGGCGGAACAGCTATTAAGGCGGGTGTCGTTTGGGCCGGGAATTGGAAGGTGGAGGATCAGATGAGACAGGGTAAGAGTTCGTTCATCACCCACAGACAGTCGGCCTGGGACAAGCCCTTGCTCGACAAAATAATATTTGCCCTTCAGGCCAACCTACCTGACCCGGAACACAGGGCGCGCCTCGGGGCCACTGCAGCCCCGCATGCCGGCGATTGGTTACTGGCTTTGCCCATTGCCAACTGTGGTCTTAGGTTGGATGACGAGGCAGTCAGAGTGGCAGTCGGTCTTCGGCTTGGCGTCCGTCTATGCGAACCACACAAATGCCCTTGCGGTGCCCCGGTGGCCGCTGATGGACTGCATGGACTCTCCTGCGCCCTGGGACCAGGCAGACTCCCCAGACATGCATCCCTGAATGACTTGGTCCATCGAGGTTTGATCCAGGCGGGATTTCCATCAAATAAGGAGCCAGCGGGTTTGCTGAGATCTGACGGCAAGAGACCCGACGGCCATACCCTGGTTCCATGGCGGGTAGGCCGATGCCTAGTCTGGGACGCGACGGTGACCGACACCATGGCCACGTCCTATGTGTCAGACACCTCTCAGACAGTCGGAGCGGCGGCCGAAAGAGCAGCAGCCCGCAAGCACGAGAAATATCACCAGCTCTCCACAACGCACTACTTTGTCCCCCTTGCCTTTGAGACCATGGGACCGATAAATAGTGAAGGCCATGTCTTTCTATCTGACCTAGGACAAAAACTCAGCATGGTTACGGGGGACCCAAGAGAGACCTCTTTCCTCTACCAACGTATTTCTTTAAAACACGTTCACCGCCCAGTACGAGATATCTCGTACCGGATTCAGTCATTTAACATGGCGTGTAGGCGGTGAACGTGATACAACGTTTTAACGCGATCGCATTCCGAGGCACTTTCTATGATCAAGACAACGAAGAGTAGGGTCATTCTGGACTAGTTTTTAACCAATAGTTAGTAATGAAGTCCCTGAGGGATCCTAAATACCTCGGGGCTTTTTGTTTTTTTTATAATAATAATAATAATAATAACAAAAAATAATAATCGTCATCTTAGTAAATTATTCATCCTATTTTAGTTGCTGTTTCTCAATCAATCAATCAATCAATCAATCATTTCTCTATATTGAATCAATCTTTCTTTTGTCAGCCTATCAGACGTTTTGTTGACATACTTGTAGGTCACGTGTCCAGAGGCAGCGATTCAAGCGACGTCCTTCAAACGCTGACCAATCGTAAGCTTCACTTCACTCAAATCATTTAAAATCAAAATCAAAATCAAAATCAAAGCATTCATTTGGTGACTAGTCAAGTAGGCCTACAGTAGTACTTAGCTCTCAATAAACTTGAAATTGCCGTCACGCAGGGGACCCTGAATGGGTCTTAGATCCCGCTGTAAAAATAGTGCTTGGGATTGGAACTGCCATCGTGTGTGTTATAGTTTTCGACACTGCCATATTCATGGGCGTACGAGACGGGGGCCCAGGGGGGGCAAATGCCCCCCAAATTTCAGGCAAATGTGTTTTTCGGGCAAAAGAGGCATTGACAGACCAAAAAATTTCGGATTTTTTTCCGGGCAAAACAGGTACGGGAGGATTTTTTCGGGCGCGCAGGGGTAAAAAAAAGGTCGTCAGATTTTTCGGACGGGAAAATCCTAAGAATTTTGGGGAAAAAAGTCGTCAGATTTTTCGTGCAAAAAATTTTTTGCCCCCCCCTCACTGCCGAAATGTCCCGTACGCCTATGGCCATATCGAAGATTATTAGTGTCGCGCCCTCCTCCTTTATCCAGGCTTGGGACTGGCACTGGGAGAGTGCAACAAGTGGTGGAGTTTCTTGGAACTGCCAAAGTACGTGGGTCTATTAATATCGGTCACGTGACTAATAATATAATATATTCGGGCGATGCTCCGAGTGACTGGTGGGATTTTGACAGGCACGTAATTGCCAACAGTCGAGATCACAAAATAATGGCATCGTAATTATGCCGATGTCTTGTTTGAACGTCTGTTGTAAGATGATCTGACATAAAATTATTCTCTACAACTGCTTCAGGCGATCTGCATCAAATTTTGACAGTCATGTTAGATTGCCATAGTAATGATAGCATACAGCTTAATTATGGGTCTGAACAATATATTTAATATAGGTCTATAAGCCTATATATATGTAATTATATAATTATATAGTTAGTTTGTATATATTTAGTTATTTACGTAGTATAGAGGTTTATAATAATTTATAAGAATTCATGTGTAGTATAGTAGTAGTATTATGAACGCTTTATGAACCCATAAACATGGCTGTTTTTAAGGAATTTTTAGAACTGCACAACCCCTTCTTTCCTTTCCCATCCTCCATGGTAAATTACATCCAGTCGGAGGACGATGACCTTTTTTGCTCGTTTTAACTGCACAGAAGTGCTTCTGCAACGGCACAAATCCATTTAGAACTGCACATTTTGTGTATAACGGCACATTAAAAAAGCCCTGCCCATAAATAGAACAGAATGGAATTGAATAGAATAGTATTTCAGTTTAACGACATTGTGTGATAAAAAAAGATAATAATTATTGGCGACGCCCTCCTCCTTTTTTCAGGTTTGAGACTGGCACTTGCAGAGGGCGAACAATGGCGGAGTTAAAACGCATGCATATGATACATAGTTACATGCATGCAGATAAATACACGCATACGCCCATGCGTAAGCTTACACAAAATAATAATAATTATTGCTGCGTATACACACTGTATACTATACAGTGTATAGCATGAGATTAATCTCAAAGATATCGCGACTAATCAATTTTAAAATGGAGTAATAATATGGTCTGCGTTATGAAAAGCGTGAAAACTATCCTCTATAATTCTATATCTATAAGAAAGGACTTGGCTATGTATGTATGTATGTGACTTTGTCCAGAATGCACGCTCACAGTTTTTGAGCTTTTCACTCCAAACCTTCACTACTGTGTAGGTCTCGGAATGAGACGCAAAGTCTAGGGGTTGGCGATTCTCTACCACCATGGGGTCAGGTTTGGGGGGGGCGAAACCCCCAAATTTTTGTCAACAAAACGCAACTATTTATATAATTTTATTTAACCTAGATAGAGGGCCTTCAGAACCACCCGGATCAATGGTTGGCGAATCTCTACCACCATGGGGGCCAGGGTGGGGGAGGGCGAAAACACTAATTTTCGCTATAGTTTTCCATTCCCTTGCCATAGTTTCACATCTAGACAGATTTTTGCACGGGTCACATAGCCTCCACCCAGCACACACCTCCTTGGCCCGCAGGGACCGGGTGGGGCATTGGTGGGGGTGGGGGAGGGGGCGGTGGAGGAGAAAATTTTCACGAAAACTCAAATTTCACGGGTGTCGCACCGGTGGAGGTCGGAGTGTGGTGTGGTGGGTAGGGTGGGTGTGTTACATCAGATGAGCGACACATTAAACGATTCCTTGTGATGTAAATGGGTGTTAGGTTATGTGGCGAATTGTTGTCGCGGAAGACCGTCTCTTAATTACTGCACCTGCGCGCTTGCGTGTCTCGTTCTCGATCCGCCCACTTGCGCCTTAAGTGACGAGACTCCGCCCACTCATTTGCATAGGTGACTCGCTAAAATATCACGTGACAAGTTTTAAATAAATTGAACGTGTACAGTGGCGGCGCCAGGATTTTAGTTTTGGGGGCAGAATTTTGGGAAAAAATTTCCGTTTTCAGTCGCCAAAAATTCTGATGACTTTTTAAAAGTCATTTGGCGAAATCTTGGAAAAGTGATCCTTTTCCGTGACCGGCAAGCTGTCTGCCAAACCTCGTGCGTACGTTTGCGGTTATTTTTACATTTGAAAAAATTGGATGGCCTTTTAGGGGGCTTATCCCCCTAGCCCCCCCCAGCGCCGCTACTGAAAGTGTAAGATAAAAAAAAGTAAAACAGAAGAAAATGGAGTGAAGAAGTGAAGAAAGAAACCCAAGAAGAGTTGAAAAGAAACGAAAGTAACTAAAATAATTAATAATTATGATGGGAGATTTATTCATGCATACTTGCGTAGCCTAGACCTATAATGGACGGTCGCACATTCAATTCAATTCACTTTGTTTAGGGCCTACGCATTCAGAATGTTATGGTTCCCTCGCCAGAGGGAATAATTCTAGCCTGAAGGGAAAAGAAGTATTCAGAAGGTTATGGCATTTTGAGAAATAGCACTTATGACAAAGGCTGAAGCAGTGCACGACTAAATGACATTCTGAAACTGGAATCAGTTGAACGTAGGCCTATGAAGGAAAAGAAGGAAAAATTAAGAAAATGAATGAAGGTCGGGAGTAGTGGAGAAAGAAGCGAAATGTCAATTAGCACTGAAAAATTGAATTAAAAGACGTGAAGTGGGTGACAGAGAGAGAGGACAGACAGAGAGACAGACACACAGACAGACACATATAGACAGATGGAGAGAGGCAAGGACGCAGGCAGGCGTAGGAAGATAAATAGGAAGAGAAATAAACTGACGCTGATGACCGCAACTGTAATAGAAGTCTCTATACTCCCTACTTGGCACAATGGCATATCCAAAGGGAGTCGATTCTTCCTTAGGACAGATCCAAAGGAAATCTCTACTCCCTTGGAACATATCCAAAGGGTCCTCTACAAAATAGGGATAGATTCAAAGAATTCTCTGCACCATTGAGATGTAGATTCAAAGGATTATCTACACCATTGGAATAGATTCAAAGGATTCTCTAAACCATTTGGATATATTCAAAGGATTCTCCACACAATTGGGATAGATTCAAAGGATTCTCCACTCCATTGGGATAGATTCAAAGGATCCTCTACACCATTGGAATAGATTCAAAGGATTCTCTACACCATTGGAATAGATTAAAAAGATTCTCTACACCATTGGGATAGATTCAAAGGTTTCTCTACACCATTGGGATAGATTCAAAGAAGTCTCCACGCTCTTTGTTTTCGTTGTCACTTCATTTCGCCATCCAACGATCACTGACACACTGCTGCCAACCACTCAACGCGTCTGTCTCTCCGTAGTCAGCCGCTGGCCATTCAGCAGCCGCTCCTCTCAGCCGCTGCGTCCAACGCGATGATTAATCGCTACTCGCTAAGACATCGATCAAGATGACTGGATGGTTTGCGAGAGAAGTCGGTGACTTTAATTCGGATCACCGTCTGACATGGAAAGTCTAAATGGATACACGCACGGGACAGCAGCTGTAGAGGGGGGGTGGTTGAGGCGGTTGCTGATGGGAGTTAAGGGCAACCATGCAACAGGGATGGAGTGAGAGGCAAGTGTGTCTTGGACCTGGCGACTTTTAGGTGCCAACGCTATAGGTAATTACAAAACATTGGTCTCCCCCAAGGGTGTTTGCCAATATCTTGGGAATTTTTTTCCCGTCTTGCAGGCTTAAAGGTAATTCATATGTATACGTGCAACAGAGAAATTTCACCAAAATAATAGAACAAATGTTATGCCTACCCATCGATCTGTCTGTCTCTCTGTCTGTGTCTCTGTCTGTCTTTCTGTCTGTGTCTCTGTCTGTCTTTCTGTCTCTCTTTCTGTCTGCCCCTCTGTCTGTCTTTCTGTCTGTCTTTATGTCTGTCTATTTTTTGGCCTGCGTGTCTGACGGCCTCATCTGCCTGTCTGCCTATCTGCTTACCTGTCTGTCTGTCTGTGTCTGCTTGTCTGTCTGTCTCTGTCTCTCTCTGTCCGCTTGCCCGTTCGTGACATTCGTGCCACTGAATCTCGTTTCATAGAATTCGATTCGTTCTTCAAAATGTCGCCGATCACGTGATGTTCGGCATCAACGTCATCGCCTCAATAATCATGGTAGTCGTCGTCAACATTATCACCATCATCATCATGACCATCATCATCATCATCATCATCATCATCATCATCATCATCATCATCATCATCATCATCATCATCATCATCATCATCATCATCATCGTCTCAATTATTTCGACTTCATGATGTCAGTCATTTCCTATATAGCCTACCACCGTCATGATTTACATAACAGGATGTTCATAGAAAGGTTCAGCGTGGATTCTGGAGAACAAGCGGAGCTACAAATGGAACCTCATTCCAAAGCGAGGGTCCAAGAACCAACCACCGAGAAAGCACGATTCTGCTTGGTATAGAAAGTGACAATGAGCACATCCTGCTCACTGCTCAGTAGGGTGGTTGGTGGGGAGAGAGTGACGAGAGCGCACCAGGGGTAGCGAAGATAGCCCGACACAAGAGCAAACAAGAGCAGGCAGAGGGCTCAATAATCAGGAATTAATCATGAAACGTATTTAATTATTACTTTTCGAAACTGTTTTCAGTGTAACGAAATTCGTAGCCGACCTAATGAAGAACTACAACAAGCAGGAGCCTCCGATGCCTGGTAGGCAGCGCCTCTGCTCAATCTTAGCAATCTTATAGGAAAGCTCCATGTCAGTTTTCACATTCATATTGCCATGCTTGACGTTGATGGTAATGATGATAATGAAGATGATGACGAAGATAATGGCACGGGTGATGATTATGATTAGGATGGTTTATGATGACGACAATGACGATGACGATGACGATGACGATGACGACGACGACGACGACGACGACGATGATGATGATGATGATGCTCATGATCATAGTAATGATCATGGTCATGATGATGATGATTACGATGCTGCTGCTGATGATGACGTTGATGACGACGATGACGTGTTTTGTACTGTGAATTGTGAATGTCTTGTAGATCGTGCCACTCTTGTCTCTCTCGGTATCTACGTCATCAGCTTTTATTCAATCAGCGAACAAACGATGGTAAGGCCTTTGTTTTCTCACCCGTTCACCCCTTCATGTCGCCGCCTTCACTCTTTGATCTATACCGCTCCATCCTATCGAATTGTCAAAGCCGCGTGTTGTCAAAGACGGAACTCCTTCTTGGTTGCTAGGTCGTCTTTAATGGCGTCGCATAGTAATTCGTCGCTGTTCGATATCCGGGCTTTTAAGACATTGCTGCTATCTGTGAGTTTGTCAGATTAAATGTTTGCGTTGGTCTCGTAATCGCCATGAAACGTTTATTGACAATTCGCAGTTCAGTCCTGACGTTGCATCTTACTTCCTTCCTCCTTACTTACTTTTTTCTCTTTCCTTCCTTCCTTCCTTCCTTCCTTCCTTCCTTCCTTCCTTCCTTCCTTCCTTCCTTCCTTCCTTCCTTCCTTCCTTCCTTCCTTCCTTCCTTTCTTACTTCCTTCCTTCCTTCTCTCCGTCCGTCCTTCTTTTCTTTTGTTCATGGTGGATGTGGGGCGGTAGAGCATGTTATCCACATGCTGGCCAAGAGAGCGAGAGGTAGTGAGTTCAAGTCCCCGTTGGGCGGATATGCTTTGTAGGCTGCTATAGCGCCATGTATTGCAGGCTGTCTGTTCAGTTGGTATAGTTAAGATTTATGTATTCTGTAATCTGATTTCCTGTAAATTGTTTCAACTGCATACAGTGTACACTGTAACCGGTTGCGATCTGTCAACCGGATTGTTGAATAAACGAAAGTTATTATTATTATTATTCATGCGTTTAGGCCTATTCTTTCCTTCTTTGTTTCATTTTTTCTCGTCCTTCATTCCAATGTCTTTTATTTCACTCAGTGGCGTAGGCAAGGGGGGGGTTTCGGGGGTTAAAACCCCCCCATTGGCTCCGAAAAAAGGTTTTTTTTAAGGTTATTTTTTCGTTTAAGTAAGAAAAAATGGCAAAAAACAGGGTTTTCGGCCATAAAACCCCCCCATGAAAAATTCCTGGCTACGCCACTGATTTCACTGTCTTTCATTCCAATGTCTTTCATTCCATTGTCCTCCATTATTTTATTCATTCTTTCCACTCTTTCTCTCTTCCTTTCTTCTTCTTCCCTCTCCTGTAGTTGCCTTCATACGTGGAGAATCCTCATCTACAATGTACATGTACTTCCTTCCATTTTTTCCCTTCGCTGTTTCCCTCTTTCCATTCTTTCGCCTCTCTTCCTTCCATCCTTCTTTCCATCTTTCTTTGCTTTCTTTCTTCGCACAATACTTTCCTTACCACCAACTCGTCACAAAATCACACTAAAATCACGCCAGTCTCAGTCCAAAATCACACCAAAGTCACACCAAAATCAGTCAAAAATCACACCAAAATCACACCAAAGTCAAAATTTGCTATAGCCTAATTAATAATTATCGATAAAGTCTATAGTTAGTATAATTTAGATGTGGAATGTAATCTGAACACAGAAATAAAAACTTTTAGTATTTTATTTAAGTGTGTGTGAGGTGTCGAGTTCTGCTAGACTAAATTTTTAAATTACGAAAATTTATTGATTGATTAAGTGACTGATTGACTGTTTGACTGATTGATTGACTGATTGATTAATTGACTGATTGATTCATTGATTAAGTGATTGATTGACTGATTGATTGTTCGATTGATTGATTAATTGATTGATTGATTGATTGACTGGTTGATTAATTAACTGATTGACTGATTGATTGGCTGATTGATTAACTGATTGATTGATTGATTGATTGATTGACTGATTGATTGACTAATTAATTGATTCATTGATTGATTCATTCGTTTACGACGGTTGGTGGTATGACCTGTATAGGACTATTCGGTCAGCATGTATCTGCGCCAATCCTGGACCGACCCACGGCTTCAATTTCCTAAATATCCTAAATACCGGAAGAAGATGGAACAGATCCGGTTGGGAGACGGGATGTGGAACGAGATCTGGATCCCGGACACCTTCCTTCGCAACGAGAAAGCCGCCAACTTCCATCTGGTAACAGTGGAAAACCGTATGCTTCAGTTGAAGGCTTCTGGAAATCTGTGGTACGTTACGAAGTAAGTAGAACGTTGTCACAGTGGATCTCATGGCTTTGCCACTTTCGTTTGATTCATTCATTCCGTTCTTTACCTGTTTTCTTCAGAATAACAATTATACTCTATCCCATGAAATGTATGTAACAAGCTACAGCGTTCTTCTGTTAGACTAACGATGTAGACTATTATGTTCTATCCAATTGAGCGCCTCTGAGTAGTTTCTTGAAGGGGCGCTATATAAATGCTATGAATGAATGAATGAATGAATGTGTGAAATAAGCAGCCATGTTCTTCCTTCAGAATAACGATATACTCTATTCAATCCAATGTCTGAACATTGCTCTTTTCAAATAACCACATTGCTAATCTATTCTATATATACAATGTATGAACCAGGCTAGGGCCTTTCAGAATAACGATGATGTAGGCTATACTGTATTCGTTCCTATACATGTATGAAATAAGCTTAATCTACTTCGTTATGCTTTCAGAATAACGGCCACTCTTTCCTGTCCGATGTTTCTTCAAAAGTTTCCTCTCGACACGCAAGTCTGTCCAATGCTTTTTGAAAGCTGTAAGTATGTAGCCTACATGTATGTCTAAACTTGACACCTGATTTATCAGGTTTTTACTCAATAATAATTATTAAAACCGTATACAATGTTGAATTCTACTCACGATGGTATTCTCGGTATACCTCGATTGATTAGTGATGCAACGATCGCGGCTTTGACTCATTATTGACAAATTAGTAATTAATTATGGATACCAATTAATTAGTAATAATAACTAATGAACTCTTGGTTAATTCAATTAATACCATTAGACATAGAGTGTTTGTAGATATCTTGGAACGAAGCCAGGGAGCTGGCGATGGACAGGGACGAGTGGAGGAAAGAGTTGCGTTGCCCGATGTGCAGACCTGCACCACGGTATCGACTAAGTACTAAGTAAGTAGGAGGTCATAATATACTAGTACACCCTTATCTACTGCCGACAGTGCCGAGTAGCCAAAGGAAACCCGTTCCAGGTTGTTGGACCAACCACAGAGAAGGAACGGCTCTGCATTGTCGCAGAGCGGGCGAATGCGGCCAGAGACGTTCGCAGTGGTCTCTGATCGCGAACAAATCCATCCACTCAAATTTGTTGGTTGATTCTTTTGTCATGGTCAGTCGGGTACACGATGGACACCCTCTACTTCCAACCGATGCCGAAAGAACTTGGACGCCCGGTTGAGGTCGCTGGGGACCTTCAACTTCCACAGTTCCTCTTTCTCAAGTCCGACGTCCACGACTGTTCGCAAAACTACACCACAGGTCAGCTGACCTAATCAATATTCATTCATGGATATTCATGTCAGCAACAGAACAAAGACGAGACTACTGAAGGCATTGGTGTTTCCAGTGGCGACATACGGGTGTGAGGCATGGACCTTAAAGAAAGAGGAGGAGAGACGCATACAAGCATTCGAGAACAAATGTTTTAGAAAAATATTAAGAGTCCCATGGACAAAAAAATTGACCAACGAACAGGTGTACTTCATAGCAGGAACAAAGCAAGAACTGTTGACCCACGTAAAAACAAGAAAGTTGCGATACTTCGGACACGTGATGAGACAGAAAAAGGAAAGCATAGAAAACAACCTGATGACGGGACTGATGGAGGGAGAAAGGGGAAGAGGAAGACCAAGAATGGCATGGATAGACAACATCTTGAAATGGACTGGACTTTCGGGGAGGAGGTTAATGAACATGGCAGGAGATAGACAACTGTGGAAAATGCTCATCCATTCGTGCAGCCAACCGTCGCAGAGCGACGATGGCGGAATGACATGACATGACATGACATGGATATTCATTAGTCATTAAAATATCGCATTTATAATGCAGTAGGGCGTAGGCTATAATTTTATACACTTGTATAAAGGAAACTTTAATTATGTTGTCTTTAATTAGTTAGGATACAGGAAGGTCTACTGTCCTTAGAATTCTGTAGGCCTATTTCTGGTTTTGCTTCTCTTATCCTGTTACTGTGGTGGATACATAGCCTACATGACTTGTAATAACCGACGAGATTATCAAATAGACTACATAGAGTCATGTGGCGGGGGAAACATTTCCTCGTACTCAGGATACAGCAAATGACGTTGTCAGAGGTAAATAATGTCAGATTTAGGGCTGGCAGTGATGAAAATAACTTTGTCTTTTAATCTCTCACATTTAATCGCGAGTTACTGATTAGGCTAAATTTATTTAGTCAACTTCATCTACGCTCAGTAAAGCTTCAGAAACAGAATTATATCCAGACTGTGGTCACTGATTTAGTTAGTTGACCCTAATTGTGCATATTGCAATGAAATTAATAATCACCGGTAATTTTGACGCAATCTAGGATTTTCCAAGCAGCTTAATTGTCTAAAATGAAAAATTATCCCTTAATCATCCAATCAAAAGTTTCACATCACCATTAGCAACGACAGAACTAAACTAGAACGAATGTTGAATCGGATGCGACGACTGGGATTCCTTTCCACGATGTTCCCGAACATTGAGAAATTAGTTGCTGGAGCTGATGCTGGTCTGCTTCGTAATATAATTCTAAATGTCAATCATGTCCTGAGGAACCTTTTCCCACCTCTTGCTAAAACCACCTATAACTTGCGACCTAGACCACATCCCTTTGTTCTACCAGTTAAAGATGTTAGAAACTTTATTCCGAGGGTTCTCTTTGACACCCATTAATGACATTGTTATTTGTACATTATTTTGCTGTTTACTTTTAAAGTGTATTGACATGTAACTGGGTGCGGTGTGTCACCCTGATTTGTCTAATTAAACGAAGATTAATTACTATTGTTCACCATAAAAATTATTTTTTTTTACTCCGGAGATATCCGATGGACATCACGAAACAAGATTTGATTAAATATTAATTGAAGAAACCAAACGTTATTACACTTTACTGATGCGCAATAACATTATGCGTTCTACTCTGTTCCTCCAGGAGCCTATCCATGCCTCGAATTCCGCTTCTTCTTACGTCGTGATCTCGGTTACTTCCTCATCCAGGTCTACGTCCCATCGATCCTCATCGTCATCCTCTCCTGGGTCTCCTTCTGGATCAACGTCGACGCTTCCCCTGCCCGCGTCTCCATCGGACTCCTGACGGTCCTGACGACGACGACGATGAGCAGCGGGGCAAGGGCCACCCTGCCGAGGGTCTCCTACATCAAGGCCATCGACATGTGGATGATCATTTGCCTGCTCTTCGTCTTCCTGTCCCTCATCGAGTATGCTGTGGTCAACGTTCTCGCCAGGAAGCCGGCTCGGTTGGCTGCGGCTGCCGCGGCGAACGCAGCGGCGACTGCGGCTCAGAAGAGAAGGACCCCTTCAATGAATCACCATCAACAACCACAACAGAGAGTGCCGAAGAGGGAGCCAGCGCACGGGGCGGCCATACGACCGGTGAGGGTTCTCGGGGATCTGTAGGGTGCGTTGGTGGCTGGAAAATTCGTCTAATCGATGATTGGGTGTCAGTGGAGGTAGATGTGGTGTTGTGGAGATTGGGGAAGTGGAGTGTTGGGAGAACGATTTGAAAAAGTGGATGGGTAGATGGGTGGAGGAGTGGAAGGATCAATGGATGGACGGGTGGATGGGTGGATGGGTGGGTGGATGGATGGAAAAACGATGGTTTGATTGACATGGAAGGAGATATATCTGTTTGGGAGGATGGTTTGGGTGGATAGGTGGATGAATTGATGGCTGTATGGATATGATGTGGAATATCATAATGATTGGATGGATGGCCATGAAATAATAAAATTGTCTCGAGCCCTAATACCTTAATTTTATTTCTCTTCTCGACAGATTCCTAGGAAGACAATGAGTGGACTAAACTGCTTCAAGGTCAGTTATCAACAACCGCCATAATTACGTTGAAAGAAATAATTTAAAGTCTGGTGAGAAAAGATAACACACTGCATATTGAGATAAAAATATGATAAGGCTAAAAGATGTGACGCAAGTGACCGCAAGCAGAGGAAGGGCAAGTACAGTGTATTCCCTGATGCGGTTCAAACCCCTTAACGCGTAGGTACCAGTAAGAAGCAAGTTACAGTGGAAATCAATGTATTTTCCATTGGTTTTAATGCAGACTTGGAACACAACGCGTAACTGTTCTGCGCATGTCATTTAAGTCTACGAACATTGTGATGACTAGCAGATCATGTTTACATGAAAATTAAGAGACGTGGTAGAAATTTTAAACAGTCTGTAGCAAAAACGCTATTCCGGTGGTGAGATTTAGTCTATGTATGCCGTCACATCCGGGGAACCAATCTACATGCTATTAGAACAGGCAACCAGCCTACATGCTATTTTAGGTGAGCTAGGGTCGGCCCTTGACTCGCTACTGACGTCTAGCCTAGATAAGATCAGCTTATGCCAACTCAGCAATTTATTCCTGCGTTTTCAGTAATGTAAGCTTAGTCAATAAAAATGTTGTAAGCTGCTGTGAAGTAGCCTATCAGTAGCAGTCCGCTTTGACATGTTAAATTGTTAATGGTCGTGTCACTTTCAGATTAATATACCTGACCACCATCCGGCAGGTGGCGCGTCTGTCGGCGGCGTTCATACGTCATCGTCGGGTGGCACCTCCGACGATGGTAAGGCCGAGGCAAGACGAGTGGACAAGATCGCACGCAAGATCTTTCCGACGACATTTGTCATCTTCAATATCATATACTGGGTCGTCTACACTGAGCCTTTCTCTCGAGATCCTTTGGACGAGATGACATATTAGCAAGGATTATCGCTGAAATGATGTTGATTAATTGTTTAGGTCTTGCGGTGATTTCGAGTGTGTTCATTTTTGTCCTGTGTTTTTCGGGAATGCGCCTCGGTAAAGATGGCGGCCGCTTTGGGTTGCGATTGACCTATATGGAATTATTTTTGGATTATCATCGTTTGAGGCTTCGTTTCCGTATATGATTTGTATGAGATGATTATTTCTTTTAGGTTTACGCTGATTTAATTTGTTTTGCCTCACTTTGTTCTTGTTTATCTTGTTTTCTTCATTTTTTATCTTTTGCCAGAGTAGGCTATCTCGGCTCCCTTGGGATTTCAAAGAATTATCAGGAGGCCTTAAAAGTCATTCTGGGATGGCTAGAATACGTCAAGATCCGGCGGATCAAAGGCGCCTTGAAAGGCAATATGGCGTTGAAATTTTGGATTAAAATTATTATTATTATTAAACTTATTATTATTATCCAAGTTTCATTATTCCCGACTGAAGAAAGAACTGATATAGGGTAATTATTGGACGTGGCAAATTTTTCTTCAATGGACTTAACAGGAGTTGTGTTCATTTATTTGTTGTTGTCGTATCCGTTCGTTTTATGCACTAAATGCAACTTGTGATGATTTAATGAAGTCTTATTCAATGTTGAGTGCGTGAGTAGAATACATTTAATTTCATTACACCTGCATCGATTGCCTTAAATTCAGTTTACTGACTGACTGAATGACTAACTTATTGATTGCCTGATTGATTGATTGATTGATTTGCTTTTGACTTACTTTTGTGTGATTAGATTAAACATTTAATGATTTAGATTGCATGGAATTGTTTTTGGTGTCCTATAAATCGATTGAGTGATTGATTAACTGATTGATTAATTAATTAATTGATTGATTAATTGATTGATTGATTGATTTATTGCTAACTGATGTCGACTTCCTGCTTTCAGCCTTGATGACCTTTAAATGTTTTTGTTCTGTTTCCGTCTGGGTAACATGACTCTAGCGCTGAGTTTAAATGGAGCAAACTCTTCTCGACTGTGGCGGAAGGTTATTGATAGGCCTATTAATTATAGTCTGTAAACGAAAGAAACTGAGGTCGACACCCAAAAAAATTGCAAGAGAAGTTAGTTTCGCTGATCATTTACAATCGTGTATTTTCATCAAATAAAGTTTCAAAACATGTGATACAGTTGCTATTTAACCTAATCGAACTGTTTATGCTTATTAATAACACAGATGTTTTGCGCAACCTTTCTCATGCGTTGAACTGGCAGCTGTCGAGAATACTCAAATCATTTCATATCATTTGGCAACCAAGAACAACAAATCAAATCAAGCATCAAAGAAACAAAGCTTACAAATATAATAAAGCAGTGCTTAAGTAGGCTAATGATTCTTATAGTTTCCATTTAGTTGCACAGGGGGTCTTGCAACCCCGGTAAGGGCCCCCTGGGCGGTGATACCATGATGACGAAGGCCATGCCTTAGGTTGCCGTAGAGTGGCCCCTGACATAACTTGTAATGAGTGATAAACAACTTTAAACACGAAACAGCAAACACCTTGAATTAAAGCACAGAACTTTACACATTCGATGATCATAGGGCCTTTGACGAAGTTTGAGGCACAAAAGTCACTGGATGGTCGGGATACTGCACGGGTAGTAGGGATTTCATCCAACTTAAGTCGTCACCAAATTTATTCAAAGGGAGATATGGGAGGTTATTTAAAAGTTTATCAATTTAACCACTCTGTAATAAGAAGCAAAAATAAGCCACGATGTGCAGGAATAATTCATTAGTTATTGTCGAGTATCAGGACACGGAGTCTTAACTTAAAGAGACAAAAATTAGGCTGCAATCTGATGGAAAGGGGAATCTATTCCATGTTTGAGCCACGCTGTATTTAACAGAAGCGTCGGATATTGCATGGTGTGTGCGTGGGGCAAATGGTGTATAGTTTAGGTCTACTCTTATAAATCCAGGCGAGCAGGGTAGTTGTTTCTGATTAACAACGCTTTTATTAACGAAAATGATCATCGTAGCCCTCCTCAACTACGGAGGTTTTGGACTGGCAGCACCCACGCATTATAGCAGCAGGCAGTTTATGTATATATATTATGTAGCAGCGTTGTGTCTTGATCAATATTAATAGTGTCACTCTCTTCCTACAACCAGACTGTAACCTATAGGGAATAAGAGCATCTGTCTTCTTTGAGGTGGCTCCCTGTGCTGCTACCTTTTTGAACTCCTTCGCTAAATATATTAATATTGCTCAACGCCAAGGATTAAGTGGAGCCTAATAGCTTAAATTTTTTAATGATGATGATTGATGATGATGATGATGATGATGATGATGATGATGATGATGACGATGATGATGATGATGAATTGATGATGATGATGATGAATTGATGATGAAGATCGTAAACCAGACAATGACACAGATAAACACGCATTCAATGATTCAAGTAAACCAGGGCCGTATTTAGGACAGTGCACACGGGGTTCTGTGCTTGCAGCAGCCCTCCAATGGGACCCTTGGTTCCCTTTGACGACAACTCACAGGTCCACCACGCACGTAATTATTTATAGCTGCGGGTTCCCCTTAATACGAGCCTGAAGCAAACATACAGAGAGAGGAAACGAAGTAGATAGGCAGACAGTCACATATGGACACTCAGAGTCAGAGAACGCAACAAAAGCAGAACTGGACGGTCAGAGATAGACATAGGCCTACAGACAGAGAGAGGTAGCGGAAGACAGAGAGAGACAGACAGACAGAGAGACAGACAGACAGAGAGACAGACAGAGAGAGAACAAGGACGATGATTTTAAGTAATACACAGAAGCACAAAGAACCAGACACTCAGACAAACTGACACATACAACGACAGAGACAGAGAGAGTTCAAGAGAATGCCAATGTGACAGCTGAGAACTTTATTCATTCATGCACCGAAGAGTACAGCGCGAGACAAGAAGGCAGACAGACAGACAGACAAACGAACGGATAGGCAGACTGTTACAGCATGCAAGACTAATTGGCTGTTAAGAATATACGGACTGTGTCATAAATTATGAACCGCGTTAAAGTGTGACAGTAACTGACATTTCCTGTCTGACACGAATAAACGGGAACGATCATCAACAATGATTACGATAGTGTTGCTGATGACCATGTTGATGAGTGCGAAAATGATGATTCTCATGATGATGGTGATGATGATGATTACAACGACGACGATGATTATGATGCAGATTGCGGTGATGCTGTACTGTATGACTGCTGTTGCGTCTGCTATTACAACTACTACTATACAACTACTACTGCGACAACTACTAGGCTACTTCTGCTGTTGCTGTTGAGTGTTCTAATTGATGAAGATGATGGCAATGATGATGATGATGATGACGATGATGATGACGATAATGAAGTTGATGATAATGGCGTTGGTGGTGGCGGCGGCGATGACGACGACGACGACGATGATGATGACAATAATGGCAAGGGCTTCTATCCCTCCACCCCCCCCACCTCAACCAGGCTCAATCTCTCTCCTTTCCCTTCTCCCAGGTACGCCTCCTCTCCGACGTGGGTTTGGTTCATTTCTGATTCCCTCTGTTTTCACTCTACTCAAGTTGCAGCGGCCCTGTATATTGACAACAGCCACAGAATGATGATATTGATAACGATGATGATGACACAATAATGATGTCAAAGACAATAACAACAGTAGTAACAATAATTTGAACGTGCATGTACATCCACACAAACGTTCATTCGTTCATATTAGACGCCGATAGTATAGAGACAGCGTCATAATGCTTGTACCGCTGCTGCTGCTGGCGAGCTGCAATGATAGTCGTGCTGCTGATGTGAGAGCAGGTGCAATACACTGATTGCCATGCGACCCTTCCGGCTTCACTACAGATAGAACATTAACCGAAGCTGCGGCTATAAGAAGACCCGGTCGTACTGTAGCTATTGATCGCCAGATGTGTACCCGCCATCTTGCATTAGCTGTGTAACGGAACACGTGATTGTGTCACGTGCCATATTTGGCACGTGGATACAACGCCGGTCATGTGAATGACCTACTGGTCACGTGGGTGAACCGTGGTCACGTGATCAAACATTGCTGATGACGCAGATACGGGTAAACCGCCGGTCACGTGGAAGCCGCTGGTCACATGTGCACAATACGCATTGACCACGTGACCACCCACTGGTCACGTGATGACCAACTGAAGGGTGTTTTTATTAGCAGGTGATTCTTAACAATGTCGGTGTACATGTAGGATGACTATTATAGGCTACGCGTGATATTACATGACAATGAAAACATCTTAATTGCTAATGTCATTTGTTTTAATCTTTTTTCACATTATTATTATTATTCCCTCGCATTCCTCACATTGAATTACGCAAGCATAAAAAATGCACAATACATGCATATTTCATAACTAATAGCCTACCTACACATGTATACCATCCAATGCCTACACGCCCTCCTATACCTATACGCAATCATAATATGCCTACACACCATCATATAGCCTACCTACTCACCTGTCTACCCCTCTACCGTTCTCACTTTTCCATTGTGTGCCATCTTTATTTATTTCTTCTTTCCACCTTTCCACCGTGCTTACTTTCATCTATCTTCGTCATCTTTCATCTTCGTTTGTAGATTATTCTTCACTCTGACATGCATTGCATACATCGCATAATACAGTCCACCAATCTCGAGGTGAAAGCCTTGATGCAAGGACATAATATCAGACGCACGTGTCAAGTTCAAGTTCAAGGCGTTTCTATTTTGACGTCAATTTCAGGCGAAATAGCAGTCTAACACAATTCCGTTTACATCAGTGAATTTCCGGTCGATTAAAGTCAAATCAAACACCATGTCCTTGGTTGGGTCACGTTTGCTGATTGATATATTATAGAGCAAGGTAGAGGCTTTTAAGGAATTTATTTTTTAACTGCATGCACAGCCCCTTCTCTCTCTCTCTCTCTCTCTCTCTTCCCAATCTCCATGGTAAATAAATTCCCAATTAAATGCTAATGAACGTTTTTAGCTGCTTTACACTGCACAAAAATGCTGTTACAGTTGCACAAATTCGTTTAAAAGTGGCGGATTTTGTGTGTGTGTAGAACTGTACATGAAGAAGCTCATGCGAAGAGTAGACTTCGAATCTCAATTCACGTTTCATTCGGTTTATTTGAATGAACGTTTAGTCAGAGCTGGGTAATTAATCTAATTAATTTCATACTAATCGATTTGGAGATTGATTAATCAACCATTTAATTTAAGTATATTCGATTACCGACTAAATTATTATTATTTTAATCGATTATCTGCAAGACTAAGCATGGGAATTCTAATTCTAATCCACAAGCAAATTTAAGCTAATTCCAATAACAATTCTGTCTCATTACTAATGCAATTGATCGCACCCAACTCTGCTTTGAATTAGATATAGGGTTTATACATGTAGGCCTAGCCTACCTGCATATGACCCATGGGTCTATGATCTATCTTAAACGCAAATCTAAAGAATTTAAATCTGTATAGGCCTATTATCTCCAATAGCCTACAGAGGTTCTTAACCTTTTTTTGGCACATGACACACCTAAACTGGCAACCAAATTTTGGCGACACACCATACAATCGTCATAAAAATCATGTGAATAGCCTACCGTTAAAATTTAGATACGCTAAAATAAAACTCTTTTATTTATATGAAATTTACAATTTTTGACATTTATTTTATATTCTAGTTACCGATGATTCCAAAATTTTAAATCCAATGCTACGACTGCACTCTGCCTTCGACTTTACTTTAGACCTAACTTAGGAGTAGGCTTATACCTAACAGTAATGAATGAATCAATAAATGGGATATATGCTCCTGGCTTTTTCTTTGGATAATTTTTTTATGTAATAGGCCCTTTCCACATTTTGAGTAAGCTTATATAGGTTATCGTAACAGTTGGGCAAAACAGATTATCTCCTCTGTAATGTTCTTCTTGCTTGGTTTACTGATCTACCTACAGGGTGTTTTACGAAGTCGTTAGCTATGCATTTTATTCTGCTATAGTTCTAATTGTATTCCTTAAGGGTTTTGCCGTCTGGTGTCAAGGTAATAATATTATGTTATTGTACTGAAAATATTATATACTACCGAACTGCTAATGATGATCAATAAAATGGTCTCTGTCTCTCAGATGTCTCTGCGTGAGCATCTCTGTGTGTCTTTGTCTACCTGTGTATGTGTATCTATGCCTCTGTCTGTATCTCTGTGTTTGTGTCTTTCTCTCTGTCTCCCTCTGTCTCTATGCCTCTGTCTGTCTGTCTCTCTCTCTCTCTGTCACTACTCTCTTTTTCTCGCTCTCTATCTGACTACCTTTCTCTGTGTCGCTCTGTGTATCTTCGTCTCGAACTCCATACCTCTCTGTATTTCTCTGTCCTTCTATGTTTCTCTGTCTGTCATTCTGCTTTTCTGTGTGTTTATCTGCTTCTGTGTCTGTGTATCTGTCTCTATGTCTGTTTATCTCTACCTTTATCTATTATCTTTCTTCGTGTTTACTGCGTTCTTGAAGTGAATATGAGTTTGACGATATCTACGTATGTGTATGTCTGTATGTCTTTCTCTGTCTGTATCTCTGCCTCTCCCAACCTTGAGCAATGCATTAACCTACAATCGGTAGCACCATCACTATTCATGGTCGTCCGCGCTCTTCTCTGTCTTCTGAGCTGTGAAAGGACGACAATATGAGATAGGCCTACATTCGCATTGTACTATATGTATTCTCTTGTATTCTCTTGTATTGCACCTTCAAATACAGGTAGGCTATGACATATATCACTAATGGTGTGCGCAAGATTGCCTCGTTAAATTTTGACGGCTAGCACATCAGTGATGCACGCCTCCATTGAAAAAAGACGGTTTTGCCTGAAGTGATTGGACAACGAGAGCAGGCGATCTATGTGGTGACGTTTCAGGCATAAAAAATGGTGTCAGCCTAATGACTTACCCTGCAGCTAGATTACACCGCTCGTTTTATTGGTGATATTGGTGATAATTATTCATTGTTCCGGTGATAGTGAATTGAATCAAGGAGCGAAAACTGCAGAAAGCTGGCGCTTATATTCCATAATTATTATTGTGCGAATTTGAGCTTGGATGAATGCTGAAAAGAAAAAACGGTGGCAACATAGCCTACAACGATTGGCAGTTAATTGACAGAACTGTCGTTGTAGATGTAGGCTAAATCTATAGGTGTATTATTTTATCAGTTGGATAAAATTTAATAGGTCTATTACTAGCTTGCATCAAGTTATTCGTAATTGCTTATAAATGTTAGGTTTTGAAATGCTTGCTTCTTTAAGAGCTAATTTAAAAATGACACGTTTTGAACTCCTTTTCTTTTAAATCTCATGCGAAGTCAAATAATTATAGCTTCACTTGTCTCCATTATTTTTAATTTTCTTTTTAACATTTGCGTTAATTCAATATTTTATTTGTTTGTTGTGTGTTCCTTTTCGTATGGCTTTTTGGGTTTCTTGAATTGCACGCACTGTGACACACACTTTTTATACCGTTGGGTATTGCATTATATACTTTTCAATTAATCTCAAAGACTTTGAATTCTCTATTACCGGTATCTTTCTTCTTCTCTACTGCGTTCTTGAAGTGAATATGAGTTTGACGATATCTCCCAGCGAATAATGCAAACAGCTTTTGAATTATATAGCATACATTGTCCCATTCAATCATCCATCCACACAGAGCGAATTTTAAGGCTTTTTTAACGTGCAGTTGTACACAAAATGTGCAGTTCTAAATTGATATGTGCAGTTATAGAAGCACTTCTGTGCAGTCAAAACTAGTTGAAAAAGGCTATTTTCCTCCGATTGGGAGTAATTTACCATGAAGGATGGGAAAGAAAAGAAGGGGTTGTGCAGTTCTAAAAATTCCTTAAAAACAGCCCTGCATCCACATAGTGTTTTGATATTTGCAAATAAGTAGGCCTAACCTGCAATGCTTCATTATGTGACCTGATGATCTCCGACATTTCTTGGCGTCGCACAAGAACCTCGTCAGGCAGCTAAGTATATTCACCAGGGCTTAGTCTCGCACACAACGCAAGGTATCGCAGATCAGAAGTCACAGCAGGCAAATCATTCTCAAATTAAATTCAAATCAATGTCAAATCAAAGTGAGAGTCGACATCAAGGCAGAGAAATCGCAGCAGAACCAAATGAAAGTCAATCGAAGTGAAAAAGTTAATCAAGTTCAGATTAAGTGGATCGATCGGAAAAAGAATTTAAAGTGTCAAATCACATTTACATTCATGCCAAATCAAATCATATAAAAATTATCTACAACTGTAAGGAGAGCTGCTTTAAAGTTCGTAGGACCTCATTCTAGCGCAACTCATTTTCACGGTCGTGTTCACAAGGTGGCGATAGTAGAATCGTAATCGTAATCGTAATCGTAATCTCGAAACTTCTACAGCGCCCACAAAAGCCAAGTCGCGGGAACCAGCTTATTCACAGGCGCTCAATCAAAACAAAATCGATAGGCAGCGGGTCAAGTCCGGAGAGTCAGGCAGGCAGATAGATGGACGGCTAAGGTGGGTGATGTTTAGAGTTGAAGTGGCGGGGGATGTAAGGAGAAGAAGAATCAGGATAGGATTTTTGAAAGAGCAATGTTTGAAAGACTTATGAAAGAGCAATGAACGGACGGCTTCAAACTGTCTTCAATCTTCATAATTATATAGGCCTAATACAATTCTGAATTTTCGATAAGTATGATTGTGGATAATCATAATCGTAATCGTAATCTCTGATTTCTAAAGCGCTACTCGAAAGCCAAGACTGCCTTGCGATGAGTCAATGCGAATGTCCGTAAGGGTAGTTCGAAGAGTTCAATTCAGACTGCTAGTCGATCAGAGAGGGTTGTTAAGGCGGGTATTGTCTCTGTCGGGAATTGGCAGGTGGAACCTGGTGGATGATCAGTTGAATTGGGGCAAAGAGTGCTTGAAAAGGTGACAGCAAGAAATATTATGAGTGTTATCGTAGAGGTTTACAAGTAGATGATCACATTAAGCCAGATCGTTGCCTTATTTTTATAAAGTGCATTGTGAGAGAGAATGCTAGAATGTAACGCACAACTGTAAACTGATGGGTGAGTAGTCTACAACCCATTCGGGCGACAGAGTGTGCAATGAAAACCTATGGGGACCCTACATGTATGTAGACAGATGATTCTGTAGTGAGATGAGAAAGCGGTGAATAAGCTTATAATTCACTTAAAATTCTGCATTCACCTGATTTGCAGCTGAAACCATCTCTCCTAGTTTTACTATAGCCTTCACTTCTTTTGGACAGTTATTAAAAAGTAACACCTATTCAGCAGTATTGATGTTTCAAGTACAGTGGCGGCGCTAGGGGGGCTGGGGGCTAAGCCCCCCCTAAAAAAGGCCATCCATTTTTTCTCCATGTAAAAATTAAATATTTGGGCGATTTACCCCCTTTAGCCCCCCCCAAAACTGAAATCCTGGCACCGCCACTGTTCAAGTAGACTAATTCATGCGCTATATAATATACTAGCTGAACTACCCGGCGTTGCCCGGGACATTTCGGATTTTGTTCAGTCACGTCTGACCACGCTCACACGCCCGGGAAATTTCGGTTTTCGTCCCCCGCCACGCCTGACTCCGCTCCTACGCCGCCCTTGTCACCTCCCCTTCTTCCATCGGGCCCAACCCGGTCCAAGCACTTTGAGTGCCCGGCGTTGCCCGTGAAATTTATGTTTTCGGTCCAACCCGCAGCTGTCACCCGCCATTGTTTACGCTATAGTCAGCATTTTTGCGAAACCGCATGCCAAAAGATCTGCCCTCGGCGAAAAATGAGGTTAAAAATCTATTGGTTCATTGAAAAGCGATCGGCCAAAATGATTGCGTCTTAAATAGGCTTCTGATACATAGGCTACAATACGGTAATAGATATTAATTAACGTCAATTTTAAAACCGGCCATGACGTCATTAATATACTGGTTTCAATCATCAATATATCATCGATGGTTTTAATGTCTGTTGATAATGATGGTTGTAGCCTATGCAAATGGCGTCTTATATTAAACACATGCGTTAGCATTGCGATAGAAAATAAAAATTTCAAGCTCGAGAAAGGGTAAGATTTTTGGATCGCGAATTCCGGTAGTGTTTTCCGCAGGTGCTAAGAAGTTGTTTTGTAAATTATTTGAAAAAATCGGTAGCGCGGATGAGTAGATTTTTTATTACGCACCCGTTGCAACTTGTGTTTTATAGTTTTAGATATCAGGGCTTCATTGAGTTAGGCTCCAATGAACGACTTTTCTATTATGAACTTGAACTCAATCTTGCGGTATTTTATAAACTAACATCATCTAACTCTATACATTTCCTGAAAATAACTGGTAGGCCTATTATAGCTAGTTCTAATTCCAGCTTAAATACATAGGCGGAGACCTGCGCCGAGAATTGGGGGGGACGGAAAGACGCGAGATTTTCCGAAAATTTCTGACGACCGGCGAAATCTCGGAAAATTTTCTATTTTCGCCGCCAAAAAAGTTGATGACTTTTTTTTTTTTTTAGTCATCCGGCCAAATCTCGCCCGAATCGCGAAGAAATTTTCTATTTTCGCCGCCCAAACAAGTCTTGACGCTCAAACATTGGGGGGGACAAATGCATGGGCCGTCCCCCCCCAGCACTTTTATTGGGGGGGACCGTCCCCCCCTGTCCCCCCCTAGGTCTCCGCCACTGCTTAAATAGCACTCAGAAAACGGCTTCACACACAATTTACTGAGTTTTGCACCGGAGTCTCAGACTCTCAATCAACAAGTTCAGTATATAGAGCCCAGAAATATCTTATACGCCTAGGGCCCCGTTCTCTGTAAACGATCCTCTGTTTGAACCAAATTTAGTTTGAAAGATCATAGCGCCCTTGTATTAGACTATCATTACACGCGTCATCAAAGAATAGTAGGCTGTAGTTATTTAGTGGACCGTCTTCCAAGGTCACGATTCACTGTAGATAATCAGGCGAGAGTCGTTAGAGCATGGAAACTTTAGAACCTCTCAATTACTGACAATTAGCTTGATATCACTGGCGTTTGAAGAACGTTCTCCACCGGTTAATCTCGTATAATTATATGCTACACTAAACAAGAATTCTGTTGCAAGTCTTGCGCGCACATAAAAGCCGACCAAGGAATTCAATATCCTTGGCATGATTCCGCTCTGTTAGTTCTGATAATATTTTGTTAATAACTTCCGCCATCGAAAATATCGTTAAAACACAAGCGAGTCTCATAAGTTTTCAATGAATTAACCCAAGGAGTTAATTCAACCATTAAGCATAACTTAATGTCCACTCTCCATAGGCTTTGACCATAATAGCCATTAGACACTGATCAAGCAACGAGGTTTATACCCAGTGCATCCCACTAAGCACTGCAGCTGTTCTCTCATCTGCAGACATGACATTTTTCTTACACGGTTAATCGTTTACAGGCCTTTATTAGGATATGCTTCACCATGTGAAATATTAATCTGCTTCGTGAATGCGTTGAGTTTTGCATAAGTCTAGGCAGATGGTCACACAACAGTATACTTAGGCTTATCATATGTATATATATATATATATATATATATATTATATAGACCTTTTTTATATGCATAGTTATTATATAGTCAGTGTCGTCAGCATAGGCTAAAACAATCAGATATTTTCTGCTGTAATTCACAACATAGGCCTATTATATAGGTGGTCTAATACTACCAGACCACATCTGCAAACACAAACATAATAATATCATGGTGTATCAGAAATGGACGCAGCACAATCTGCCATAATTGCATGAATGCAATTTTATCGCAATCGCGACTGCAAATATTATATATATATATATATATAATATATATATATATATAATATATATCGCCACTTCAGTGGTAAGCGCATGGCGCAAAACATGATATTAATGAGGAATGATATTATATTCATAGACAATGTACGTATTCTATGCGAGGCATTACAAGACATTTCTCTCGATCGGCGCCAGAATTATTGCTTTTGCTGATCTGCTGTGGTAATAATTGCGCGCGCTGACAAGATTTACGTTTCCGACGAACAATCCGCCGCAGGGGGGAGCTAATTTTCCTCGGCTTTTGGACGAGAGGGAGGCGGAGAGAAAAGTAATCTGGAAAGGACCGCGGGGATAAGAGGGATTCTCCATGCTTCTCCACCTTAAATCACCGCCCTAGAGATTGGAAAGGCGGAAGAGCAAGCGCAGCCGACGTATTTACTGCGGGACTGCAAAACAAGAACGTTTGATGGGCAGGCGGAGACCACATCGGACGATTTCGGTATTAGACATAGACTATAAGACATCCTGAATACTAATGACGACTCTTTGTTACCCAATAGGGCCTACACGCTTGACGATCATCTCGGGATTTCAGAAAAAGATCCAGATAATTGCCATAAAGGCTTGCATTGGTCAGAATTCGTGGATTTCAAGAAGGGGGGAGAGTGTTGCGAATCGAAACTGATTGGCGATAGAAAAGATGGCAGACGTTTCTAACATCTCAAAACACATGATCCAATAGCGATCAAAACCCGTGATAAAATAAGCCATGCGTTGTAAATGTGTCATAGAGCTTCAAACGCCATCGGGAAAAATGATTTCTGTAACAGGAGTTGATTGCATCGAATATTTATCTAGAGGTTGTCAGTTCCGTGCACGCCCCCCACCAACCGAAGAAGAAAAGGCAGCGAAATGTGAAGCAGCAGCGGTAAAAGTCACATTGACATCCAAATCAAACTATACGGCCCCTACTGGCGCCTTGGGATGAGCGTAAACCAGTTGGGTCTTTGCCCGTCAGTTTTGGAAAGACAACCGGGTTCTTTACTAGAAACCCAATACGACCAATGACTCCATCGAATAGATCGTTTAATGCAACGAGATAGCCAGTAGGCTATCCCAAACCATAAGAACGGCCGTGTTCAATTCAATTTTTTAAAATATTGTTCCAACACTGATCAAGATATTATATTGCAACCTACAGGGCAGGCCTTAGGCATAGGCAAAGCAGGCAGTTGCCTGAGGTGCCAAGTTCTTGGGGGCGACATTTCCACAAAAGGGGCGCCATTTCCACAAAAGGGGCGCCATTTCCACAAAAGCGTATTTTAATGGTTGTTCTTACCTATAGGCTAACCATTTCCCGCAAAATTGAATTTTATCCAGCCCTCAGTGTGCTAATAAAATAATAATAATAGATTGCTCATTAAAGCGTGTGCAAGACTCTGGCTAATTCATCTTTAGATTCTGATTTGGGCTGAACAATTGAGTGGGAATCTGAGAGCCCCAAATGTAAGTTTAGGCCTATACTTTGCCTGGATCGCCAAATGTATGCTCTGCCTGGGGTGCCGAAATACATGCTTTTCCTGGGGCGTCATTTGGGCTAAGGCCGGTGTCGCGTGACAGAGTCTCCCCCCTAAAAGTCTCCCCCCGGAGACTTTATTTCGAAACAGACTCTCCCCTCCGGAGGATCTGTTCCAGAATAAATTCGCCCCCGGAGAGTATATCCTGAAATAAAGTCTCCGTGTGGGAGAGAATATTTCCGCCGTCCACGAAATAAAGTCTCCCCCGTTCAGCGTAAAATTGGCTATAGCCTAGTTGCATCAAATTTAGAGATGAGCAGGTTAAATACGTTACCAGATTATATAACAAGAAAACATATAATACCTTTACTTCAGAAAATTTCTTCCAATACAGAGTTTCAGCCAGGGGGAGACTCTGTTTCGGGAGAGACTTTGTATCGGGGGGGGAGTTTATTTCGTGACACCAGCCCTGGTCTCCTAGTAGTAGGCTAAGTATAGTCGTGTTGGGCAGTAGAAAGAATAATTATTAAAAAATTCAGGTAGCCATGTTCATCGAGTAAGAAAAATTCGCATTATTATTAAAATTCAATAATAATGTCATTATGTGTGATCCGTCAAACGTCACACGGGATCCTCAAGGGCAACTGTGTCCTTCGCAAACTAATATTTTCTACGAGACTATTGCATTGCATTGTATTGTATTGTATTGGATTGTATTGAAATTCAATACAATGCAATGCAATGCAATGCAATGCAATACAATGCAATACAATACAATGCAATTCAATAAATTGCATTGTATTGTATTGCATTGCATTGTATTGTATTGCATTGCATTATATTGTATTGTACCTGACCATGTAAAGCGCTTCTCGCAGCAGGAGAATTTCAGAGGCGCACCCAGTGCGTGCAACCCCGATAGAAAAAATCAGGTTTTGACACGAGAGAAAGATGACGATGGACTGCCACAGATGATGACCGAGTGATATGATGTGGGACTAATAATTATTAGTAGCGATTCTCAAAGCTCCGTCATCTGTCTAAGACCAGAGGTATACCTAGAGGTAGTGCGAATACCCTGTCTCCTACCTGTGGCGCGCAGATGGCGTTCAGCTGAACCTGGTGCTTGGGGTCGATGACAGAGACTTCAAGATCGGTAACAAAACTTTCATCAAGTGGCTGATCCTATAGTATTATAATAGGCTGCAATCTCTTCGGTATCCTTCAATTTCACAAAAGTTCCTCAACAAACAAGCGATCGTCCTGATACGGAACTTTTCTCTTGCACCGATGTCAACAGTTGCACTAAACATGTGTCAATATCACTCGGCTCATTCACGACCTTCTGGTGATTCAGAGGGTCATGGCTCATCCGTCACTCGTATATGGAACCATATTACTTCCTCTGGTATCAAGAGCTCTACATCTCTCGCTGGATTCAAGAAACATCCAAAAGACCCTTCTACACTGGATTATCGTGACTGATATCTCCATGCTCCTTAACGTGCTTCTAAATCGCGCTCGAAAATTCCAGCGAATTAGCAATCAAATCTCTTTAATTTCATTATCATTATTTCTTTGCCCCGAGGTTTAGAGGATTCCTCAGAGACTTGGCTACCACCTAGTATGACATAAAAGCCTGGAAAGACCCTAACCCTAACCCCAACTTTAATTATTAGATCTATTATTATTTTATTATTATCATTTTATTATTAGTAGTAGTGGTAGAAGTAGTAGCGGTGGTGGTAGTCGTAGCAGTAGTAGTAGTACCATCATCATTATTAGGCCTACTATTACTACTACAGCACTACAACTGCTGCTGCTGCTATAGGCCTACCACACCTACTGTACCTACTACTACTGCTATTACACTTACTACTACTATTACTATTACTACAACTACTACTTCTATTGTAATTATTATTTTTATTATTATTATTAGTAGTAGTACTGTTATCATCATCATCATCATCATATCCATCATCACCATCATAATTGATGTTGCTGTTGTTGTTGTTGTTGCTGCTGCTATTGTTACTTTTATATTCTTATAATTATTTTACAATTATTTCTGGGTGAGATTTTGGATGCAATGTCCCAATGTAGTGCGCATAAAAGTTATTTCTAATGTTTTAGTGCAACATGATAATTGTTTATATATATATATATATAGTTCAACACGTAATAAAACGTGTTAATATATATATATATATATATATGGTAAATTTTTATTGTCATGGTGAAGTGTTGAGTGCACAACAAAATTATTTATAGTGTGGTATGCTTCGGCTGATCGCGCAGGTGGTGAGACAGAGACAAACTGTAGGGCAGCGCAGAGCAAAGACATAAACAGAACATAGATCGGTGGCTCTTCTCTCTATATATAGTCAACGACTCCCTGTAGGCAGATATGGCGACGAGAGTCCAGCTGAGCGCGTTCGAAAATGGACGAACCGTTTTGTGATCACGTCATCGTAAACTCACATCCGGAATAGTCGCATCCATTTATATTTAGTACCCGGTATATATAAAGTTCACAGTTCAGGCACATATAGTATATTCAGAGGCGTTGCGTGCAATATAAATATATATATGTGTACATATATATATAATTATATCATCACAGGTGTATGTATATTGGCAGAGAGCTCTGTGGGTGTACATTTATAGTAGGCTATGCGTAAATAATGTATAACCGTGACTGCCTCGTCTGCTTATGTTCCAAAGGATGTGTGACGTGTTTCTTAGTACGTGACAGTAGCAGCGTTCAGTATTATGTCTCTGCTAACATCAAGGCGCTGAGTTTAAGCACCTTGAAGCATGGTCAGTGCTTAGACCGGTGGCCATCACTGAGTGCAATGTCGTCAACACGATGCCAATTCAGACATCAATCAAATAATTATTGTGAAGTCTTTAAAAGGAGAACCAACCACGGTGGGCGTTGACATAAAGCTATACATCATTGAATGGTTACAGCCAAACAGTTAAATTTAAGTTAGACTATTTTTCACTTGTCGTTATCTTATGTTACCTTGATTGTGTTCTTGTGTTACCTTGGTTGTGATCCTATGTTACCCTGGTTGAAGGGGACTGAGTGAGAATTAAGCTGCGGTCAGTGACAATATTGGTTGGCAGTCTATAGTCTTCAGTGGCTGCGCCAGGATTTCAGTTTTTTTTGGGGGGGAGGGGCTGGTTGACTGTGGCGAATCGCGGGAGGAAATTTTCCATTTTTCATACGCCAAAATTTCTGACGACCTTTTTTTAGTCATTTAACCAAAATCTCAAGAAAATATTTCATTTTCCCTATTCCCCAAAAATCTTGATGACTTTTTAAGGGGGGGGGGCTTAGTGGAAATCTCATGAAATATTTAATCTTCCCTGTGCATAAAGCCTGACGACCTTTTTGGGGAGTTTAACCCCCTAATCCCTGGCGCCGCTACTGATTGTCTTAGCGTTTTAAGCTATTTTAGAAGTTGGATTGAATAAAATAGTTGTAGCTCGTTTCGGAAGTTGGATTGATGATGCGAATTCTTGCCTAAATGGAAGCTGGATTGATGACAAGTAATTATGCAGTGCCAAGCGAATAATTAGAACGCTAAAGCGATAGATTACCATATAGAGATGATTTGAATATAATAGTGTCAAGTAGCTGACATAAAATTAGGATTGGCAAGAGATGGTCGTCTTTATCCTATGTATGTATGTAGTCTGTGTCATCTTTCGGATTGTGTGAAATCGTGCATTGCATGGGAGCCCAGTTCATAACTACTATTTATGATAATTTTCATGTTGACTTACTGCATACTGGTGAGTTTGAATTAATAAACAATTTTTTATTATGCAAAGAAGCATGTTATCTTTACCCTAAAACTTAAGTGCTGCCTTTGCCTTCAAACTTAAGTGCTACCTTTACTCCTGTAATTGCATCCTCTTTACGTTTACCGTTTACCTCTGACGCTTTATCAAGTCGAGTCGACCAGTAGGCTAATCTTGCAAGCGATCCTAACACACTGTAAAATATAATTTCGATTGTCATTCTTTCTGCGTCCCAACCATATAGAGTGACCTCGAACTCCCCATCATTACTCTCATTTTGCCATCTTCATGAAAGTCTATTATTGATTGAACAATGAATCTGGAGAGCTTCTCACTCATGAACACGGCTAACGCGATGCATAAATATTCCGATTAACATATCAACGTTTATGCTGTCAATGTCCGGCCGCCATTATCCACAAATGCTGAGGCTAAATCATAAAATGCCCCTTTAATCAAATCAATGGGCTATCGCAATAAAACCCACAACCATCTGCAAACGGCAGTACGTTCCATATACAAAAAGAGGATGTGCTCGTGAATAAGAGGATGCCCTGCGCTTGGCCTTCGAGTGGCGCGAGTGCTGAGGAATACGATCACAATAATTTTTGCGAAGTTCTATGAGCGATGTGCGTATACTATAATTTTTTATAGGCCAACAGGGAGTTGTAAGCCTACTCTGTAATCATGTTGATTTAGCACAGCGTAGCTCACAACACTCCAATGTCCGCTCCGTTCGGCTGAGCAAGTCAGCACTCAATTCCCTTTTGCTCGTACCTCTGCTATTCAAAACTGCTTTCTCGGTGGTAAGACACCCGACCTGGAATGGCATGTCTTTGACACTCTGTTCTCTTTCCATAAATCTTTCACAGACGTTACTCTCTCATCTCGAGTATTGTTTTACACGGCCGCGCTGGGATTGCGAGCACCTCTGAATAGTCCGCCTGTAGTGGCTCTATTCATATTCATTGAATAAATGAATGCATGAATGAATGAATGAACGAATGAATAATGAATGAATGAATGGATGAAGAATGAATGAATAAGTGAGAAAATGAATGAAGAATGAACGAATGAATGAATGAATGAATGAATGAATGGATGAAGAATGAATGAATAAGTGAGAAAATGAATGAAGAATGAACGAATGAATGAATGAATGAACGAATGAATGAACGAATGAATGGATGAATGAAAGGATGAATGAATGAATGAATGAATGAATGGACGAATGAACGAATGAATGAATTAATGAATTAATGAATGAATGAATATGTTGGTATATAATATGCTGCCAATAGGGAACAAATAAAAGATTTTATACCAGAAAGAACATGAAATTTGTCTATGTTGAACAGCGTGTAAAAAGTCTGCAAAGAACAACGTTTTACCACACATGGTCTCAATCCATTGCATGCTATAATTATAGCGATAATACACCAGAAGTGTTTGCGACTCCGTTTTTCTTATCTCCGGGTGACTGGTCCTCTCCCACACCGTCTTTCCATCCCACTATAGGTGTGCCACTATAATTTCAGTTACAGCTGAATTGAATATGGGCGCAAATCGCACACATTATTTTGTATATAAGTCATTATTATGTTCCTAGTCATAACTGCGGTGTAAGGAAATTTCCCTCGACGTTGATTTTGCGAAAATTCGATGCGGATTTGATTATCGTGACGTCATGCAGCAAATGACGAACTTCCGGTTGTCTAATGTCCACATCCGGTGAAAGATGGTTCAGCTTCCGGTGGTTGTGTGACGTCATTTCCTGCAGCAGTGCTCCCATTTCCGGCTTGAAAGAGGATGAATCGAATTGGCAGCGAAAAGACTTCTCCAGAGTTTCTTCCTCATACTCTTCGTCAGCGCTGTAGTCGTCATCCGAGAATCCCCGAATGGAAGACTCCTCCTCTTCTTCCTCTTCATCCTCGTCCTCCTCGTTGGACTTCTCCCAGGTGACCTTGGATGACCTGAGCGGAAGGAACTGCCCACCGGACGTGACCTCGATGACGGTGTTCTCCGACGAGTCCATCGAACTGTCCAGAGAGTCTTGAGATCGATAGCAAAGAGGGTCGCCATCAACAGCCGCCTTTCTTGCAACATCCATCAGAAGTTGATGGCAGTCTTTGTCAACCGTAGTCTGGGTCTCAGTGAAAAGCTTCTGCTGGCGGGGAGCGTTGAGACACCCGTTTGAGGGTTTGACCATGCACCGCCGACGATCCCTCGATCTTCGGTCGAGGATCTCCAGGGATTTGTGGCGGACGTGGAATTCATCCGGCGAGTCGACCACCTCGAAAAGTGGTTCACTGGCGTTGGACACGATGGAGGTACTTCCGGTTTTGACCTGAACCTCCTCATCCTTCCCGTCTAGCCAGTCCTCCTCCTTATCTCCTCCTTCCTCCTTGTCTCCCTCCTCCTCTTCCACGTCATCCTCATCCTCCTCGGTGTCGTTGCCTCTCATCTCGTAGCCAGCATCGTCCTGTTCCGCCTTCTGGAACACGAAGACGGTGTTCTTCTTGCGACAGAAGACCCCGACGGCCACGGTGACGGTCAGGGTGAAGCCGAAGAACAGTCCGGCGAGGACGAGGACGACGACCATCGAGTAGTACTTCGCCTGACTCTCCGGAAGAAGCAGCGGGTCCGAGTCCTTGGAGACGGAAGGACCACGCGACTTCCCGTCAATGTCCGTGAAGATGTCCGACATGTGGAATGCGTATCCTCCGGCGGCGCTATTCGTCGACGACTCCGTCCAGTGATAGGTTGAATCGTTTGGTCGCTGCATTGGCTTCCTCTTCTCTAAGTCCTCCAAGTGTTCACCAGGGGGTAGACTGAAAGAACAGATAGGTTTCTCAATCAATCAATAAATCAATCGACCCTTCAAGGTTACCTACTCAGAGGCGCTCCCGGCCGAGATCAAGCGAAAAAAACAGTCTTCAACAGTTTGTGAAATTGAAAACAGCTTGGGAGGTGTCGCATAGTCAAGGGAAGTCCATTCCAGGTTGTTGGACCAACCACAGAGAATAATTTTCCATTCCACTTTCATTTCATGATACACAGGCGACCCTATAATAAGCGGGACCCAGGTCCCTCAAGGGTATTCCTGCTGTTGAATCCCTACGTTGCTATTTACTGCATAATTGTCATCGATTGTTTGAACTTGAAACAATAAACAAATTGACGAGAATCGAATTAATTGAATGAATAAAGTACATGTAAGTCTATTAATATTATTATTATTATTATTATTATTATTATTATTATTATTATTATTATTATTATTATTATTATTATTATTATTACTATTATCTAGGCTATATTATTATTATTATTATTATTATTATTATTATTATTATTATTATTATTATTATTATTATTATTATTATTATCATCATCAT
>OX457043.1:3935866-4295866 GCA_949752735.1 Lumbricus terrestris | reverse complement strand
CTTGTCATCTTATTCTGAGTCAAGAGGTTGCTCCGAATACTCATAGAACAACATGTCAAATATCCAGAGAAACCGGAATTCAAGTTGTTCACCGTTCGAGTGCATATTAACGGAGCCTATTATCGCGACGTTCTACTGTCACATCATCTTCTATGTGTTATCAGAAATCTAGCCCAAGGCTATTTTTTCCAACAGGAGAGCGACCAAGCCCTCAGAGCCATGGAAACCATCGAAATGCTACCAAGACAGACAACGTACTTCATTTCTCCAACGTTATGACCTCCGAACAGTCCTGATTTAAATCCTGTCGACTATAGCCTAACGTGTGGAGCGTGATGCAAGAGCGAGTCTATCCGACAGCGATCAATGATGTAAACGATCTGAAGCAACGCTTGTTGGAAGTGTGGGATGGACAGGATCAGAGGATTATCAACGATGCTGTTGCTCAATTGCCACGATCGAAGGCTTGTGTGCAAGAAGAAGGTGGACGTTTTAAACATCTTCTTTACTTAAATAATCAAACCATACTACCCAGAGTTTCTTCACAAAAATATTAAAGACTGTTTTCATGTTAGAAGTACTTTGTAACAAAATCTAAAAGAAAATTGCTCTAAAACTTCAATTTCGGCAGATGAAGTTTAAAGACTCGTATCTCTTTAGCCGTTCAAATTTATGTTGGAACTGGTAATTATAATTTATATGTTGGAGTCATATTGTTGGTTCCGTTCTATAAACATCTGTGACAATTTTGGTATGATTAATTATCAGGCATTTGAGATATAATCTACATGAAATACAGTTTATTTTACTTTTTATTGAACATCAATGTATGTATGTATGTATGTATGTATGTATGTATGTATGTATGTATGTATGTGTGCAATGTTGTGCATAATAATAATAATAATAATAATAATAATATTTTTTCTTTAATTAAACGCCTGCAAGACGCACTGCGCTTTACATTTACAAGTTATGCAGTAATCTTAATTAAACTTAACTACCAACTGAACAGACAGCTTTGTAATTACACGGCGCCAATGGCAGCCTACAAAGCAAATCCGCCCAACGGGGGCTCGAACTCACTACCTCTCGCACTCTTGGCCAGCGTGTTAACCACTACCCTACCGGGCCCCCATGCATAATTTTATATTGTTTGCCAGATGCTGATCTGTCATGCAAATACTATAAGGAGCTTCCATCTCCTAAATTTGTATACCTGATTTGTTTGACAGTTAGAAGAAACCATATTATTCTGATTTAATTTTTTCTGTGAGGTTTAATTTAAGCAATCGATGAATGTAGTCGCATATACCCAGGTAATTACAATTTATTAATACCACAGTGCATGTGCGCTGATCAATGAAATTATATGAGTTATGTAGGAATTTAATTAGCATATATAGATACCAGTGGGTTAAGTAACACTCTAGCCTACGTCTCTGTCTGTCTGTCTGTCTGTCTGTTTGTCTGTCTGTCTGTCTGTCTGTCTGTCTTGATATATAGATCTATTATATATATACTGTAGTCTGTCTATTTCTCTATATCCCTCTCTGTTTGTGTGTTTTGTCTGTCTGTCTGTTTGTCTCTCTCCCTCTTTCTCTCTCTTTCTCTACAAATACCGGGTACATAATTGCTTCTCTTCATAACTCTTCTACTGCCAGTCCCAAGTCTGGATAAAGCAGGAGGGCGACCCAACTGATCTTTCTCATCACACACAGTCGTTAAACTGAAACTCTTCCACATTCGCAATTGAAGACCGCGCTATATATATATATATAAAATATATATATATATATAATATATATACGGCGCCATTGGACCGGGAGCGCCTCTAAATGGGATCGCTTTGAACGGACTGCTTCATAGGTTTCAAATTACAGTAAATACATGTACGAGCACATTGCTTGGCATTCTCTTATTTTGTGCCATGGGCGATTTTCGTTAGACCAGTAAAGGCGTTATAAAAGAGGTTGAGAAATAGCGCTTGAAATTTGATACGTGCGTGATATATGATATCCAAAGAGTTTAGGTATAAAAAAATGAATGTTCTTACCAGTGGCTATAATCTATTAGGCGTAGGATAAGAATAACAAAATGATCAAAATAATGGTCCACGAATAAAAAAATAATCGAAGGAGATGGAGGAGATAGAGGAGCAGTCCCTTTAGCTATAGCACGATATATTATCAGATTTTTCCACAAGTGTATGACGCTGTGTAAATTTACAACGACAATATTGCCTCTAGATGCACATCATTGCACGCACAGAAAAAGTAAAAATTCCTCTAAACTTACTTACTTCTTATCTATGTATAAATTTACAATTACAATTACCTATAGACTACATGCACATCATTGCTCGCACAGAAAAATCACAAAATTTAATTCCTCTAAACTGACCTACTCCTGGTAGGCCTATTACTATAAAATTATTACTCGCGCGTGCAGAGCTAGGCTATATTTCTGCAACATTCTTTTTGCTACGCAGTTTCAGGAAGATTAGCCAGAAGGACAAAACAAAAAATCACCAAATTATTTAATTCAAATGTATTAGGAACAACTGTGCAAGTTTCATAATGCATTCTATTATATTAGCCATGTCGCATGTACTTACGTCTTCGTTATTCCGTGCAAATCAACCAAAATGGCCGACGATGACAATTCGTCACGTGATCAACATCCGGGTTTTTTTCATCGCTCGACAATGATCGACAGGTGGCTCTTTGTTGGAAGCAGACGTTACATTATTTTGGCGGCAGAAAATGAATTTTTCTTCGGGCAATCTTCGACGGAAAGCGAATCCTCAAAGGGATTCTTTCAATAGAGTCGCGAATGCTCCACCGTCGCATACGAGTTGTATGGGAAATTGTTGTTATTTCGAGTTTCCAACGGTGTTGAGAGAAAGATGAAATAATCTGGAGAGAAGTATGTTGAGATACAGGCGCTGCTCAGGGATACGAAACTAATATCATGAATTTAAGTATAGGCTACAACTATGCATGTACTCTTGTATGTCTCTTCCTGCCTCTGTCTCCATATGCTTTGACGTCTGGCTTTGTCTGACACTTGTTTGCACGCTTCTCTCTTGCTATCGCCTGTATGAATGCTTCAATCACCCTCATGTCTTCTCTGTGTCGGTCTGTACGCCTCTCTATCTCTCTTGTCTGTTTATTTCTTCCTCTTCCTCTTGCCTTCCTTGATCTTTAGATTCAGCTCACAATAAGAAAATCATTGGAAAGATTCGGTGCACAGAATCTAAAATTGAAATGGAAATCGAGGGAAATGGTGAAAGAATGAATCAGAATAGAATGACGTCACAGAAAAAGACTTAAGAAAGTCCTAATCATAATCGTAAAATCCAAATTTGTAAGCAACTCATAAGCTCAGGGCACGAACTTATTCACGAGCGCTGCATCCTGTCAGAGTTGCCCAGCGGTGGACATGCAGTCGGACACTTATTCCGCAGCTGACCTCTATTTGCTCAATCGGTCCACACGCATCTGGTCAGTTCGTCCCGGCTACGGAAGGCCAGCGTCCATTCTCACGCGAAAATCAATCTGTTCTCCTACGTTGGCTTTGACGAACAGCAACGCATCGAGAATGCTTCAGGGCGAGAAAAAAGCGTCTGCCGAACGAATAGCCACTCCGTCGCCGGAGAGATTTACGGAGCAGTGTCCACTTTGGGTCTGTTGAACGAGGCGCATTCGTTGGTCAGTCTTGACCAAGTCCGTCGATAGAAGTCAACGGCCACTTGCAGATACTCCGGCGTCTGCATGCACGTGGTCAGGCGTGCGCGGAATAGGGTTCGAGAGTATGCCAACCATTAAGTCGTATGGCCGCCGTTGGAGGCGCTGCGGTAGATCTATCTCCATCGCGACCTCTACACGCAGAGTATAAATCTCGATGCTATAGGGTACTCTAGCAGAAGAATGGTTCCCACTTAGGGGACGCCACTAGCACAGTTATACGAAGAATCAAGTGGTTATATATATATATATATATATATATATATATAAAATATATATACACTCTCACGCTCACAACATACAATAGGCAAGCATGCATATAAGTTATATACATGTATGCGCAATATTATTGTACGTTCTTGAACATGAAAAAACTAAATCGGTGTGCTTGCCTCGTACATGTATGTGTAACATTGTGTCACATTTGTGTGCACATAATTAGAGATCCTCAAAGCTTACCCGGCCTTAACGAAAGGTGCCTGACTGGCTCCACCGCTTCATTCTCTGTCTGTCTCTGTCTCTCTGTCTCTCTGTATATCTCTCAATTTCTCTTTTACAGAGACAGAAAAAGTAAGAGAAACACTCTGTCTCTGTCACTCTCTGCCACACTCTATCAATGTCTCTCTCCGTCGCTCTCTTTCTCTCAGTATCGCTCTGCTTCTCTCTAGCTGTGTGTTTTTCTATGTCTATCTCGCTTTCTTGCCTCTTTCTATTTCCTTTCCTGCCTCATTCCCTCTGTCTCCACTCGGTCTCTCTGTCTCTGCCTCTCTGCCGTTCTCTTTATCTTACTCTGTCTCTGTTTGTCTGTATGTCTGTCTGTCTGTTTGTCTGTCTGTATCTCTCCTTCTGTGCCCCTCTCTCGTTCCGTATTCCATTACGACCGGGCTCGGACCCTCCCTTGACATCTCTGGACAATGTCCTCTGATTAGACGCAACGCTTGTGAGTAATCTGGTGCCCTACGATTGGGTTTAGAGCAGCGCTAAAGAAATTGGATTGCGGATAAAATGTATACGCAACTATGTATGACTTGTATTAGAGCACTTCCCATCACGTATGTTGAATACAACACAACTGCAATATAGATCATATAATTATTATTAGTCAATGTTGGATGACGGTCTCATTGCTTGGCTTAAAAAATTAATATACTACAAACAGGATTGGTGATAAGGTGATAGCACTTGCCATTATAAAATTCCACAGCTGCGCGTCGTTGTTCGCTCTCTGTCTCTGTATCTGTCTCTGTCCCTGTCTCTGTATCTGTCTCTGTCTCTATCTCTGTTCCTGTCTCTGTATCTGTCTATGTCTCTCTGTCTCTGTCTCTGTCTCTCTCTGTCTCTGTCTCTGTCTCTGTCTCTGTCCTCTCTCTCTCTCACACACACACACACACATTCACTGCATCTTCCATGATTTTATTTGCACACGCTTAGATTACTGCGCCTCTCTTTATGTTGGCCTCCCACAGGTTCGCCTCAACTCCTTGTTTAGGGACCTTCGATCTGCAGCACGCTTGGCTGGTGCATGGCATCTCCCGCTTTGCTCACGTTTCTCTTCCTATTGTCTTCTCAAGACTTTTCTTTTTGACCTGGCCTGGGTTGGGAGCGCCTCTGATTAGAGATCTCGATGAGGCGCTATATAATTTATGTGATTGATTGACAGAAGGTTCGTCTTAGAACGGGTTGGATTGCATCAGGACGTAGACCACATCATCCGAAAACTAAGTTCGAATATCTCCTTCTGTCTGCCTGCTGCCCTCTCCATTTACCTCTCTGTGTACCAGTCCATACGTCTCCCAATATCTTTAGCCTTAATCTCAGTCTTTATCTGTCTCACTCCGTGTCCTCGTCTGTCTCCATCTATCCCTCTCCATCTTCCTCCTTATCTCCCTCAATGCTCTTCCACCAAATGTCATTTCCGTTTCCGGTCACGTGCTAAGTGCGGCGACAGGAAGTACGTCGTGTTAATTGGTTATTTCTCCGGCAGTCGATATTTCACTTCCGGTGGATGCACTGCGCATGCGTCGCTCAGCTGCGGATTTTCTTCGGCAGCGAAAAACAAAATTGCAATTGCTCTTCCTTCCTTAGATTTAACTGCCATCGCCTGTCATCGCAATCTTCATCACAAACTCATCTTCATCACAAACTCATCTTCATCACAAACTCATCTTCATCACAAACTCATCTTCATCACAAACTCATCTTCATCACAAACTCATCTTCATCACAAACTCATCTTCATCACAAACTCATCTTCATCATCTTCATCACAAACTCATCTTCATCACAAACTCATCTTCATCACAAACTCATCTTCATCACAAACTCATCTTCATCACAAACTCATCTTCATCACAAACTCATCTTCATCACAAACTCATCTTCATCACAAACTCATCTTCATCACAAACTCATCTTCATCATCTTCATCATCTTCATCACAAACTCATCTTCATCACAAACTCATCTTCATCATCTTCATCACAAACTCATCTTCATCACAAACTCATCTTCATCACAAACTCATCTTCATCACAAACTCATCTTCATCATCTTCATCATCTTCATCACAAACTCATCTTCATCACAAACTCATCTTCATCACAAACTCATCTTCATCATCTTCATCACAAACTCATCTTCATCACAAACTCATCTTCATCACAAACTCATCTTCATCACAAACTCATCTTCATCACAAACTCATCTTCATCCTCTTCATCACAAACTCATCTTCATCACAAACTCATCTTCATCATCTTCATCACAAACTCATCTTCATCACAAACTCATCTTCATCATCTTCATCACAAACCCATCTTCATCATCTTCATCACAAACTCATCTTCATCACAAGCTCATCTTCATCGCAAGCTCATCTTCATCACAAACTCATCTTCATCACAAACCCATCTTCATCATCTTCATCATCACAAACTCATCTTCATCATCTTCTCCTTCTCTTCTTCCTCTTCCTCTTCCTCCTCCTCCTCTTCCCTTTTCATCTTCCTCGTAAAATTCCCCGTCCAATTCTTCTTCTTCTTCTTCTTCTTCTTCTTCTTCTTCTTCTTCTTCTTCTTCTTCTTCTTCTTCTTCCAACTCTTCTATTCTCTCTTTCTTCGCTTTGTTGTTCGACGCTACAGTGGTTAACAATCTGGACGATCAATCGAGAGGTCGGCGGTTCCGATCCCCATCAAGAGGACAGAAACTCACGGTTAAGATTTCTGCACCAACCAACAGCGCCACCTAGTCTATTCAGAATGAGTACACTGACGGCATATTGTCGCTGGAAAGATGAACAGGTGAGGGAGAGGACTGACACTCTCTGTCTCTCAATGTCTCTTTCTGTCTGTCGGTCTCTCTCTCTCTCTCTCTCTCTCTCTCTCTCTCTCTCTCTCTCTCTCTCTCTCTCTCTCTCTCTCTCTCTCTCTCTCTCTCTCGCTCTCTCTCTCTCTCTCTCTCTCTCTCTCTCTCTCTCTCTCTCTCTCTCTCTCTCTCTCTCTCTCTCTCTCTCTCTCTCTCTCTCTCTCTCTCTCTCTCTCTCTCTCTCTCTATATATATATATATATATGATGAAGGCGCGGTGGTGTAGTGGTGGCGTCGTTGCCTTGAAGTCGGAAGGTTCGATGTTCGAATCCACCTCGCCGCGTAAGAACCTTGGGCAAGTCCTTCACTCACAATTGCTCAGCGCTTCGGCGTGAAACTCCGATGCAGTGTCCGCTCTGCATTCGGGAGCGCCTCTGAGTAGTGAGATCTTGAAGGGGCGCTATAACAAGTGCACATACAAACAAATATATATATATATCCTCTAACCTCTCCGTCCTTCATTAATCTTTTCCTATTTATCATCCTCTTTCGCAGCTTTGTCTTGTTTTCCATTATAAATACGTATCAAACTTCATCATCATCATCATCATCATCATCATCATCATCATCATCATCATCATCATCATCATCATCATCATCATCATCATCATCATCATCATCATCATCATCATCATCATCATCATCATCAACATCGTCGTCGTCGTCGTCGTCGTCGTCGTCGTCATTGTCATCGTCATCTTCATCTTCATCTTCATCTTCATCTTCATCATCTTCTTCATCATCGTCATCGTCATCATCGTCGTCATCATCGTCGTCATCGTCGTCATCATCATCATCATCATCATCATCATCATCATCATCATCATCATCATCATCATCATCATCATCATCATCAGTCTTCATCTTGAAGGGGCGCTATATAAATTCATGTGATTGAGTCTCATCTTCGTCTTAGCAATTATCATTTTCATCGCTGACATCTTTATCTTCCTCCATCTCCTCCTCCTCCTCCTCCTCTTCCTCTTCCTACTCCTCTTCCTCTTCCCTCATTTTCACATAATTACATCATTATCAGATTCGCGATCTACTTAGCCGTGAAAAAGTTGATCATAAAAAGACAGCCTTGAGAAATTTTCTGAGAATGGCTCATCACTCCTTCTGCCTGCATGGTTAAATGACAGCCTGCATGCCTGTCTGCCTACCTACATGTCTGTCAACCTACACGTCTGTCTGTCTGCCTGTGTGCATATATATGCATGTATCCTTGCATGTCTTTCTGTATATCTGTCTGTCTGCATGCCTGAATGTCTGTCTGTCTGCATGTATGTATGCATGTGTGCTTGTATGTAAAAATCTGTATAATTATCTTGTTCTTAGTAAAAAAGGCAACAACACTGTTATTGCTGTCAATTTCATACACGAGACACTGATTATACGGGCAGAAAGATGCGAATATGCGCTACAGAATTAAGCCAACCGAAACCAAATCACTCAACCGAAAGATTAACGATATAGGCTATCTTAGCCCAAAGGAACACAATTTATAAAGATATATATATGCATATATGTACCCCTATTATATATTAATGAATGAATATATAATTTTATATTCACACAAACATAAATTATACACATAAGTGTATGAGAGACTTTACACGATGTTTTGGTACATATAGGCATAGTATTAAAAAAAATTTATTACTTTTTGACACAATGAGCTATATCTCTGCCTTGCATTCATGTATGCTTTCATGTACATTTCGTGTATGTATATATATATATATATAGGTCTATGTAATAGGCCTCTAATTATTTATTCATTCATCCATTCATTCATTTGGTATAGGCTACATAAAAATATTGTATATAATTATTTGTATTCACTATATATGCATATTCACTGGCTCAAAGTCATTAATTGTGGAGGCATAATCAATTAATCATGTATCGTGATCATCTGGAGTTCTGTACATTAATGACTTTTTCATATCATGACTATAAATTAACTTTGCGAAATCGTTTTTGCTAACCTGAATGATGACAGACTATGAATCGATGATAATAGACATCGACAAAATGATGTTCACGCTTCTGGAGCAGCTCTTCAGTGGTAGTCCACCACAGACACTCTGAGAGCTTTAGCAATTAATTGCCATTCGTGATTGACAGTTGAGAAGATTCAGAGTCAGTGGTCCAGATTCTGCAGACGAACAACAACAAGAAGCACGGATGATATAAGCCTAGATGCGCACACGCAGTATGATATGCAAGCTCACAGGATCATAGGATATGCTACGATATGCATGTCGCATGTCTATGTAGGCTACGTACACGTCGCACGCGTCTACTGTAAGAAACTCTTTCTGGTCTCCAAAGCCCAGCTGCGAAAGGTCCCTATAAATCAGTGGCGTAGACAGGGAGTTTTCGGGAGCTAAACCCCCCATTGGCCTAGGGAAAAGTTTTTTTTAAAGGTTATTTATCCACTTAAATAAGAAAAACAAACCAATTGCTTGTAGTAACAATAATTATTGTTTTTCTTACCATATTCCCTTTGTTACTTTATTCCCCTTTTATTTACTGTAATACTGTTGGGTTGGTGTCAGAAAGGGCATCCGGTCAGGCCATAAAATCCCCCAACCCCCCCTCCCATCATAAATTCCTGGCTACGCCACTGCCATAAATACATCTCAAACAATAGGTCTACGCAAAAGCTGTTATCTGCAGCTCATTGCGTTTTGTTGATTGTCTTGAGCCTTTGTTACCAGGACTATCACAGGACTGATCTTGCCCAGCATCCAACGTTTTTCTGTAGTTGGTCCCTCCGTTTGGAATGACTTTCTTCCCTCGCCAATGACCAAACTAATGACTCGTTTTTTCCTCATCAGTGTCTCTCTTCCTTTCAAGGCGTTTCTTTTCCTCGGAGTATACGCGCTGATAGAGTCGCTGAAGAGTCATTCTGCGAGAGACACTTTATCAGTCTACAGATACGATGCGAAACATACATTCAATGGTACATATACATGTACATACACATTGTACATACATAAGCTTACATGCATACATGCAGGCACGAATACACACATAATACATACATACAAACATACATACATACATACATACATACATACATACATACATACATACATACATACATACATACATACATACATACATACATACATACATACATACATACATACATACATACATACATAAATACATACATACATACATACATACATACATACATACATACATACATACATACATACATACATACATACATACATACATACATACATACATACATACATACATACATACATACATACATACATACATACATACATACATACATACATACATTATATACACAAATATATGCTTACATGCAAGCATACATGCATACATAAATACACACATATATGCACACAGTCATTCCCACATTCGCACATAAGTCAATCTAAAGAGACGAAACAGATACGGTGAGGGAGATGGCATATAATATACTGTGTGCTGACCTTGTAGATATCGGGTCAGTTGATCCAATTTACGGTCGTATGAAAAGCGCTCCGCTGTGAAATAGTCCAATGGTCTGTGGCTGCAGAGCTTGTCACAGACAGCCGGAGAAATAGCCCAGCTGTGATGAGACATCCGGATAAATAGCCTCTGCAGCTATTGTCATTAGTCAGTATTTCTGTTCGCCTGAGCGCCGTCTTCAATGCAAAATATGGCTTTGAAAGACTGCGTGTTATACGCGGAACATTCGGAAGTGCGACTTATATTCGAGAAAAATGCAATTTCAATGTCGTTTCCGTCCGCATCTAATGATTATATTGGCGCATGTGCCTAAGAATATGTAAAAACTATATATATATAGTCTGTGCAGAAGTATAAATACCGATTATATTAGGTAAATTATATAATTAAGCATGTACGAATTTGGTGAAAGCAGATTGGTCGTAACACTTGGGATGTCATTCCAATGTCTAGTGTCGTTATCGTGTTGAAATTTGGATTCGTAATAATTATATTATGAGGATTTGAAATGCAAAAATTGATACTGGTCAGCATCGCAAGTATATCTATCATCACATTTGTTTTTTATGCTCCTCTCTGCTTCTTTTTTCTTATCTTCGCCATGATCAATTGATCATAATCATGATCATCATCATGATCACCGTCACCATCATCATCATCATCATCATCATCATCATCATCATCATCATCATCATCATCATCATCATCATCATCATCATCATCATCATCGATCATCACATTATGCTTCGTATACAGCAAAATAGTATTAATATAACCTTCAAGCACTTCCAAAAATGTTCTACTTGCATTCAGGCAACAATAGGAAATGTCTACTGAGTCGAAACAATTGAAACAATACGTTTATCTTATAGAAAATCGTTCCCATAATTATTATTTAACAACGAATCTCGATTACCTCGTATGAGCTTACCTAATTACCTATGTCGGGAATAGAGGAACTTATAAATGCCCGGTGCATTCATGGCGCAGTGATCGGCGAATAGATCATTGCTGGAACACAGAGACCTGGGCGTTTTCCGACGCAATGCGAATAGGAGAATACATAATTGTACCATGGCGTATAATAGTGACTGTGGTGGCTGGTTCTGCAACGAATGTGACAATAATTCTACTTATTAGACAAAATATTTGAACGGAATAGATGCGACCACATGCTCGCCATTTTTTTCGATCATTGGCCACGTCCAGTGACCATGCGCGTATTTAGGAGGTGGGGGATTTCAGAATATACCGATGAGCAACAAGGGGGCGATTTGCCCCAGGTTAGTGCAAAACGCCCTCTTTGAGGCACCTTGTATTTAGTTAGTTTGTAATGTCGTTCTTCTAGGAATTTTATCGAACACAATAGGACTTTATTTGGAACGTTCAATATATATATATATATATATATATATATATATATATATATAAATTAGGGTTAGAGACTGTTCTCTTTAGCCGTGGTTGGGTCAGGAGTGCTTCAAATTTGATACTGGTCAGCATCGAACAGCCTATATCTATTAGACTATCTATTATCACAGTCACATTTGTTTTATTATGCTCCTTTCTGCTTCTTTTTCCTTATCTTCGCCATGATCAATTGATCATAAGCATGATCATCGTCATGATCATCATCATCATCATCGATTTCACATTATGCTTCGTTCAGCAAAAGAGTATTAATGTTAGGCTACCTTCAAGCACTTTCAAAAATGTTCTGCTGGCATTCAGGCAACAATAGGAAATGTCTACTGAGTCGAAACAATTGAAACAATACGTTTATCTTATAGAAAATCGTTCCCCATAATTATTTAACAACGAATCTCGATTACCTCGTATAAGCTTACCTAATTACCTATGTCGGGAAGAGATGGACTTCTAAATGCCCGGTGCATTCACGGCGCAGTGATCGGCGAATTGCTGGAACACAGAGCTCTTGGCGTTTTGCGACACAACGGGAATAGGATAATATATAATATTATTGTACCATGGCGTACAGTAACTGTGGTGGCTGGTTCTGCAACGACTGTGACAATAATTCTACTTATTAGTTCCTGACGACAAAATATATGAACGGAATGGATGCGACCACATGCTCACCATTTTTTCGATCATTGGTCACGTCCAGTGACCATGCAAGTATTTAGGAGGTTGGGGTGGTCTTGGAATATACGGATGAGCAACAAGGGGGCGTTTTGCCTCAGGTGAGGAGCAAAACGCCCTCTTTGAGGCACCTTGAATCTAATTAGCTTGTGATGTCGTTCATTTAGGAATTTTATCGAGCACAATAGGACTTCATTTGGAACGTTCAAGGCTATTTTTAATTAGAGTTAGAGACTGTTCTCTTTAGCCGTGGTTGGGTCGGGAGCGCTTCTGAGTAGATATTCTTCTCCCGTATAGAAATGTCTGAAATGATGAATGAATTAAATGCTATTACTCACGTTGTAAATTAGCAAAAACCACAATGGGGCGTTTTCCTCCCCTCCACCGTAATTCTGTGCATTCTGCGATAAGTCCACTGAAAACACGCCACCGAAATGAGAAACCTCTCGTAATTTTTCCTAGCTTCCTCCTTGGCAGTTCCTTTCTAGTCTCACAGTCTTGATGTTATCATCTGCGTTATCGAAAACCTAGCCTATACGAACTTCGAAGTGTAACCTGAGGACAGAGCAAAACATCAAGACAGTTTATCTCAGCGTGATCTAGGAGTCACGAAATTGCCACAGCGCCTAAAAAAACGAAGTCGCGGGAACCCGGTTATAAGCAGCAATAATTGAGTAAATTGACTATGATAACAATCCGCTGTAGAAGAAGGCGGCTGTTCATGTCGCATGAAAGCGTGTTTCAGAATGACATGAGACGCCCACAGCGTGCCTTTCATGTGATGGCGTCTCTGTTACGCCTGTCTCTGTGCCAGCAGCCCAGTGGACTACTCTTGGCGGTTGGCAATGCGTCGCAGTATACATCAAAGAACTTTGTGTTCTGATAATGACTCTGCAGTCTGTTTGCCGACACTGCGCTCTGATGCCAGCGAAGATTTACAGGTTCCTCGCTAACAGAATCTGATATCGATCCAAGGTCACCAGGCCTTCTCATAAATCGGAACTTCCCCTTGGAGGAATCTTTAAACACGCGTAGCTTACTGCTTCAATTGTGGCAGTCCTAAGTGGCTTTTTAAATCGTGCAGTTCTACACAAGATGTACAGTTCTAAATGGATTTTGTTCAGATAAAAGCACACACAAATAACTTGTACATAATCAAATTTTATGAGCAACAAATAAAACACGGCATGCCAGAATGCATTTAATTATTTTTAATATAATATTGAAAATTGTTCACATTTTGAAATCAGTTGTCTAAATCATAATAAATGTATGCAGCGTGATCGGAAAGGGATGAGATGAAGATGATGATGATGATGATGACGACGACGACGACGACGACGACGATGACGATGACGATGACGACGATGATGATGATGATGATGATGACGATGACGACGACGACGATGACGATGACGATGACGACGATGATGATGATGATGACGATGACGACGACGATGACGATGACAACGATGACGATGAAGACGATGACGATGACGACGACGACGATGACGATGATGACAATGACGATGACGATGACGACGACGATGACAACGACGATGACGATGACAACGATGACGATGACGACGATGACGACGACGATGACGATGCGGAGGAGGAGGAGGAGAAAGGAGTAGGACTATAATTGGGGGAAAGAGGCGGAAGAAGACTAACGAAGAAGACGAGGAAGAGGTGGAAGAGGAGAAGAATTATGAAGAGGATGCAAAGAAATCGTTGATGAACCATGGAAACAGAGTTTCCCTGCAGCAGTGTTGAAAATAACCCACCAACAACAACAAAGGCGAAGGCGACGTAGATGATTGTCAATGATAATGAGGAATGATGGCGTAGTTGTATTGCGACAAGAATACAAGCAACTTCCCCAGCCGACCTAAATAGGTCATGTCAGAGGTCGACAAGCAGTGACCTACAAGATCCAATACGCATGCGCAGTGGGACATAAATTCATACACACCCTCGCATGCAGACGTACTCAAAAGAATTCACAAACGCACAAGGCAAGAAGAGGTGCAGACATGCAGCAATAGGGAGGCATCATCGCCAAGGGACATCCTTCTACATGTACGTGTATTGCATGCGTCGTGTGACTTTGTGTCTCATTAAGAATTCAATGCTCGTCGTTTTCTTATTAGGTGGACCAGAAATCGACAGCAGCTGATGATTGATGTAGCGCCAGTTCTAAGACAGGGCGTGGAACCGCTATAATAAAATGACAGATCACAAGACGTATACGAACAGAATGTATAATATTATACTATACATAATTATATATGAAAATAATACTAATATATATTATACTCTCTATGCCTATATTCATTTCATACGGTCTACGCTCATTATTATTCGTTTAATGGTAACAAAAACTGACAGACACACCGCTATCAAGCACAAAAAGTTGTTGATCAAATACAATAATACCTATGTCCTATGGAATATCTTTAGCCTTACCTGTTGGATTTGTCTTGGAATGAGAGCACAAAATGACAGAAATTACAAAAAGAATGATTCTATGTTTATATAGGTTACCGTATTAGCCTACTAGGCTAATGACTAGTAATGAGATTAGACAATTTATCATGATTGCTGAGCATAGGGTGCCTTTCTATACAAAATCCGAGAGATGTAATGTCTGTCATCTTTGGTTGGCAATACAAAGTTGTGAGAGCGTCGCCTCAATTGATAGGGACGATCAGCAACCACACAGCTCATGGATAACATGTTAAGTAACTGCTATTCGGAGTAACTGTTCATAGGTTGATCACCGATGTGCGACGCAATACTTCGGAATATCTTTAGTCCCTATAGGTTAGGCCTACGTACGTAAAGGTTATATTCATATGCACATCAAAGTGTATAAATAGTCTATATATATATATATACATATATATGTACACAGTGCACACACTGATATATAAACAATATATTTATGGACGAACTTTCATTAAAGAGGTCGTGACCTTGTCAATGACCTCCGTGGCCTCTGCGCTGATTGGCTGTCAATCGATCACCAGACGCCATCTACCGATTATTCCGATCGAACGCCACCTGTTGGCAGGCGAAGGAAGTCATCAGAATGCCAACGAAGCTTGCACTCCGTCCGCCATCTTTCCCTATCTGTATGTTTGCATATCTCTCCGTCTCTGTCTGTCTCTGTCTGTCTGCTTGTTAGTGTCATGCGTTTATGCAGTAAGTAGGTCTACTTGTTAGTGTCAGTTATAGCTACAACGAAGGGTTGGTAACGTCATTTACATCTGAGCTTCGTAGACTTCTTTGAAATGTACGAATGGAAATCGTCAATCAGCGTAGTTATTCATTTTTAACATAATGAGTTGTTCGTGTCATTCCACAATTAAGACCTTTTAATGTTGTTTGCGTCTTAAGTTAGAGACTTGCAAATGTTATAGAAAGCTTGGATACATAATTTTCATGTACAAAATGCACATAATTATATAAACCTTAAATTACCTTAACTGTTATTAGAATTATTCTTAATCTTACAATGTTAAACTAATGTCTAATTTATAGATATTCACTTAACACAAGCCTATTCTTATATTTGTGTGCATCATTTTCAGCCAATGATATCATAGACTGGGGTGGATAATGTCCTACCCCGGGGATAATGTCCGGGGTGCTTTTGTCCGGGGTATGTCCAGAGGGATAATGTCCAGGGGAAAATGTCCAGGGGCATAATATCCAGGGGATAATGTCCGGGGGGATAATGTCCGGGGCATAATGTCCGGGGGATTATGTCCGGGGGATAATGCGCGGGGGATAATGTCCGGGGGATAATGTCCTGGGGATAATGTCATGTCCGGGGGATAATGACCGGAGGAATAATGCCCGGGGGGATAATGTCCTGGGGTAATGTCCGGGGGCATAATGTCCAGGGTCATAATATCCAGGGGATAATGTCCGGGGATAATGTCAGGGGATAATGTCCGTTCCCATGGTAATGGTAACACACTGGCGCGAAGAGCACACTTTCCCACTGCCAACCCAAAAGTCGACACAACCTTTCATTCGACAGACGGTGTAAGTGATATTTGTAGAACGTGACAGAAGTCTTGCAAGGTTGCCAAACAGTTAGATTCGACTCAATTATGTGTAATAACTTGTGAGCACTGCATACTATGCCTCTTAATCATGCTGAAGTATCATACCAGTTGAAAAGTAAACAAAGATCGTTGTCGTCATCATTATCATCGTCGTCATCATTATTGTCGTCGTCATCATCATCATCATCATCATCGTCATCATCATCATTATCGTCATCATCGTCGTCGTCGTCATCATTATCATCATCATCACTTCCATTCGGCAGACGGTGTTGGTAAAATTAATTGTTTTATATAGCGCCACTTCAAGACTGTCTAGTGTCCACTAAAGAGCACTCCAAAGTCTTAACCCAACATCAGTTGAAGATTACATGAAGACCAGAGAAGGTCAGCACACAGAGCGAGCTATCATTATTGGCATCAACCACGGAAAATACCCGGCGCACCCTTTGAACAGCGAATGCGGGCAAGAGGATCACTCAGTGACCTTTGATTCCTGTGAAAGGTCAACAAAGTTGCCTTTTATATGAGGGCTAAGCCCCCCCTATATGGGGCTAAGCACCACCCCATAAAAGGCAACCCGGGGGCTAAGCCCTCCAAAAGGCCAACCGGGATTTTTTACATGCAAAACTGAAATATTTCCACAATTTTCGACCGGATGACTTTTAAAAAGGTCGTCAGAAATTTTGGCGTGTGAGAATGGAAAATTTCATCCGCGAGGATTCAGCCCTCCCCCCCCACAACTGAAATCCTGGCGCCGCCACTGCAGCTAGGGCTTCAAACCAACGCTGGATCAGTTCAGAAAACCATAACTCCGCCAGTGGTTGCAATCTGCCAGAGCCAACCCCAAGCCTGAATAAATGAGGAGGGCGACACTAATCATCTTTGAAATGAGTCGTAAGACAGCAACGAACTTTGAATGTGGCTCACAAAGAAAATTCCACTCGTTGGAGGAAACTTGGTGGCCCGCCGCCCACCAGGTCCACAGAAGTGCGCAGAACCCGGCCAAACCGCCCTTCAGGTTTGGCTGGTACAGTAATTGGGGGGGGGGGGTGTAACAACAAGAGCGCGTACAAGCGTTGAGGCATGAGTTATTGGGAAGCCTTTATTCGAATATTCCAGCATGTTAATTGACCCTTCAGCGTTTCCTTTGGATTTACGAAATTCGCTCCATATAAACCCCAGATACACATACACACCGACATGATTTAGAATAATACACAATTATGTGTGATATAACGTAATAACCTAGCTACATTGAATATAATTATGCTATATGCATGTTTTTGAAACCGTAGAGAATATTCGAAGTAGGCTCTCTCTTGTTGAATTTCTTGTTGAATCTCTTGTTGAATTTCTAACGACACCGGCAATCAAAGATGATTAGTGTCGCCCTCCTCCTTTATCCAGGGATGGGACTGGCACTTGCAGAGAACAACCAGTGGCGGAGTTTTCGAAGTGGGCCAACACCGCCTACCTAAAATAGCAGCAGAAGTAGGCTAACATGAGAGTGTTTGTCTAACTTCCACGAAATGCGTCAAAAGCAGACGAGTGTTTGTGACAGTTGGCCACGCCCACCTGCCCTCAACCACAGAAGATAATAATAATTATTATAAGACGAGGCTATTTATAAGAAGTAGGTCAACTGCGCGTCGGTAATTTGACACCGACGTCTCAACAAGTCATTTAAAGTTTATGAATCATTCCGGTTTGTTGCTGTTTAACGATACTGTCATAATATTACCATCAAATTCAATGTACTCCGCCTTTCTCCATGCTTTGGAATGGCACTGACCAGGGATGCCACTCTGGATTTTGAAAAAGGTCAGATCCGGTCGAAAAAAGGCTAGAGAAGGCTAGATTAAAGATTTCCTTGTAAAATACATAGATTTTCCAATTTCCGGCTTGAAATTTCTGACGAACTTTTTTGGTCATCCGATGATTAAAATTTGCTCTCTTTTTCTCCCGAAAAATTGTTGATGACTTTCTTTTTTAGTATTTCGCTCCAAAATTTACAATATTATTTTTGGTCCAAAGTCACAAAATTTTAGATTTTCCACGTCTTTTGTGCATTTTCACTTTAAAAAATAATGTTTTTTGCAAAAAGTCGAAAAAACCGCCGTGAGAAAAAAAGGCTAGATCCTGATAAAAAAACTAGAAACCTATACAAGACCGAAAAACCTAGATCTAGGTGGAAAAAACTATGAGTGGCATCCCTGGCACTGGCAATGTGTAATCAGTATTTGAACCCAAGGCCTAGTTTCTAGCACCGCCCACACTAACTCGGTGCATTCGCACCTTTCAAATCTCGAAACAAGCGTGAACGAATGTCCTAGTTTGGATACTTACCATTGGTCGTCCCAAATAATGAGGCTATGGTCACCAGGTGCTGGATATCTAGGGCAATGCTCTTTTCAGCCAATCGCAGTGCACAGCGTCTTAATTAGGGTCAGTATGGGGTCAATTATGCGTAGGACTGGAAAATTCCTCATTTCAGTCAGTGGATTAGGAAATTTTCACTGCTTGTTTGAATAGGAAACGCATTCACTTATTATATGCTTATTTATAAGGCAGCTTGGCTTGTTATGCTTTTAGGGAAAAAAAATGTCCGTGGAGATTCAAAATGTCATCTTTAATGTCATAGACAAAATTTTAAGCGGGCTAGTGAACCGTATGTAGGCCTACACCTTGACCCAATCCCAACATCTTTCCTAAAAGACTGTGTAGCCCTTCTTGCTCCCACGATAACCAAGCTCATAAATCTGTCACTCTCAACCGGTACCTTCCCTACGCTTTTCAAAGACTCAGTTGTTAAACCACTTCTCAAAAAACCATCTCTGGACAAAGAACTCCTATCCAACTATCGTCCAATTTCAAATCTGTCATTCTTATCCAAACTCTCCGAACGGATTGTCCTCTCTCGTCTCAACAGTTACCTCATCTCCAACAATCTTCTAAACCCAAACCAGTCTGCCTACACTAAGCATCACTCTACCGAAACACTCCTGGCCTCGCTCTACAACAAGCTTGTGATGGCGATAGGCCGTCAACAAGTCTCTTGTCTGTGCCTCTTAGACATCTCTGCAGCCTTTGACACAATAGATCATGCTATTCTTCTCAATCGCCTCTCCTCTGTCTTTGGAATCTCTGGCACTGCCCTCTCATGGATCAGATCATACCTTTCCTCACGCTCTTTCATCGTTAGCGCTTCTGGTCACTCATCTAATCAACAAATCCTCACCTGTGGTGTCCCTCAAGGTTCAGTCCTTGGTCCTCTCCTGTTCATTCTCTATACCTCCCCACTCAGCAAACTCATTTCATCATCCTCTGCTGATCATCACCTCTATGCCGACGACACTCAACTATTCATATCTTTCTCCCCTCGCTCCTTCTCAGACGCACTAAATCAGCTACGTAACACAATCACTCAGATTTCAGCCTGGATGACCGCTAATCTGCTCTGCCTCAACCCCTCAAAAACAGAATTTCTCATCATTGGCCTACGCGAGCAATTAAACAAACTAGACTATCCTTCTGACTTTTCTCAAACAGACCCAACTCTTCCTACGCCATACTCTTCTCCTGTCCGCAATCTCGGAGTCATTTTTGACAAAAACCTTACTTTTTCTGACCACATCACCCAGCTATCCCGCACCTGCTATATGCACATCCGCGACCTCCGTCGATTGCGTCCAATTCTAAATTACAAGACCGCCTGCACAATAGCCACCTCAATAGTTCATTCCAAACTCGACTACTGCAATTCGCTCTTCCATGAAATAGATTATCTTCAAATTAAACGCCTCCAAACTATCCAGAATGCTCTTGCCCGCGCAGTCACTAAGACGCCCAAACATCACCACATAACCCCTGTTCTCAAGTCTCTTCATTGGCTAAAAGTTTCTCAGCGCATCCATTACAAAATTGTTTCTCTAACCTACAACGCTCTTCAAACCTCTCAGCCCTCCTACATTCGTCAACTAATCACCATCCAACCGCACAGGTCTACGCGCTCATCATCATATCTTTCTCTCTCTCGGCCTCCAGTATCATCCTCTCTGAAATTCTGCGACCGCTCCTTAGTCTATGCTGCACCAGCTCTTTGGAACGGACTCCCAACATACCTCCGCATGTTCGCTCACCCTCCTATATCTCCTGCAGTCTCACCTCCAAACAATAATTCAACCTCTCCTCCGCTTGCACTCTCCTCTGCTGCATTCCATTCACGACTGAAAACCGAACTCTTCAACCTATCCTATCCAGATTCCAATCAGGTTCCATCACCCAACCACCACCATCACCGACAACCACCGTAGCACCACGCTGTCTCCTCGGCTTGACCTCCCCGGATTTTGACCTGGCACCGGAACGAAAACGGCAGCTCTGGCTATTGCGGACTTGATTTGATATAGCGCCGGTGAATAAGCTGGTCTCCCTGACGTGGCTTTTGTGGGCGCTGAGAAATTCTCGAAGATTTACATTACATTACATTACTACACAATGTTTTCACGCGCAACAATTTCTCTAAATATAGATTTCTTGGGCTTTGGTCTACAAAATTTAATGAGCATACGTGCACCCTTAGCCACTAAGTCTCGTCTAAATGCATCATATTACAATCATTCTAGCGCCATCTAGGAACTAGAAATTACGTTTCTTTAAGTCATAATATGGCGTGCTAATCAGTTCTTGAGTGTCTCTAAATAATGGATTTATGGTACCTAAAAGGCCTACTATAAGTCGCCGAAACAACTTTATAAGTAAAAGTGGTGCGCTTAGAGCAAAATACGGCGTATTTACAGGTTAATTATCAATCACAAGGTGGCGCGTGACGCGTTAAAGAGCGATGGAATCATTGTGATATATGTACTCTCTGCCTGTAGCATAGATTTTCACAACTGCGCATAGGTTTGTTTTTTGGTCCGTGGCGCCTCAGACGGAGAGAGAAAGATAATAAAATTTATTACCTGATACTTTCGTTATTTTTTGTACAAGGGTACAACCTTGAAAAATATCGCTCTAGTTTTCACGGCAAAGTCGTCAGCGTTCCGTATGACAATTTTCACCGATTGAAAGAACTGATGATAGTTTTTAAGGACGTGACACTGAAACGGCGCTACATAAACTTTATTTGGCTTACGGATCGTGGAGTGAAGCCACTGAAGTTATATTATATTAGGTAATTTTATCGCATAAATGGCGTTTAAATACCTATCGAGAGACGTTCTTGCCGGTTTCGACAAATATAAGGTAAATACGATCTTTCCTGCGGTGGTTTTAATTAAACTGGAGTTTGTTTGCGATTGTAAATTGCGTTTTACGAATGCGATTGATGATCGATGCTTGTCTTGTTGTGTCGCTGTCTGTCATCGATTTTCCAAGATGATGTCGAAATAACTGGACCATAGAATTTCGTTCTATGGGGATGATTTTATGAGATGTATTTATGGCTGTTTTTATAGGACAAAAGAGGGTAAAACGTGTGGTTTAAACCAGCGTTAAATGTAGGTAATGATGCCAGGAAAAGACACAGACTGCGATGAGGGTGTACTCAATTTCTGGCCTCAGAGTATCCTTAGACTTAGGAACTCAACACCTGCGCATTTTATTGTTGCAGTACTCGCAGAGTATGCACCGTATGAATAAGGATGGGTTAGAGAGATTTGTGAGGGTACAAAACAATCAATAATGACTTTAAATCTTTGATCGTGTGAGCCAGTGCTCCCCAACTACTCGCAGAGCTCGACTTCCTTACTTCCTTACTAAAATTGACCTTTTAAAATTCATTTATTGATAAACGCCATTCATTGTATTTGACAGCATCTGAGAGGGCACGAATCTGCTTGGTGGCTGTGCGGGCACACCCTGCTCATTAGAGTGGAGAGTGATGAGCCAGTGCACTCGGGGTAGCTATGCAGTGGTTGCAAAAATATATCGCAGCAGGACTTAAAAGCAACAAGAACTGCCAGACCATGTACCGATGTTGCAGTGACCTGTTTGGTTGAGATTGACAATACATGACAACACAATGACATTTTCATACAGATTGTTAAATAAGTAAAGGTGCTGATTAGTGTAGCGGTTGATATGCTAGACTGCCAGTCAAGCAGTCTGGGGCGGGGGCTTTAAATTTCCACCAGGGCGAAAATCTTGTTGAAGATTTCTGCTCCACCTGTACCCTGTAGCCAACTTGGTTCTGACTCGTAATAAGTACACCGACCGTACATTGTTGGTGGGAAGACGAGATGGTGAGGGAGAGGCCTGGCCACTTACTCTCGTATATAAATATATACTCATATATACTGGAGCTAAGTAAATGAAGTTTCTGGCACTTAATACTTTTCTCTCTCGGGACAATAGCTTGGAAACTGTTCCTATTCTTCTTCTTCCACCCTCATCCTCCTCTTTTTCCACTTCCTTTTTCTCCTCTGCTTCTTCTAGTTAAGGAGGAGTTTTCCTGGCGTGGGTAGCAGTCCATTGTTACATTGCAATTAAGGCAGAGGCTTGTGCTTGACAGATGTTTCTGTGGCTTGTTGTTCAATACAGACGTTATTATATATTCAATACATGTAATCAGTCTCACCATCGTGCCTCAGGTGCTGCATCTGTTTGGAATGGCTGATTGCTCAATGTTTGATTGCATCAATATTTGTATGCCTTTATTTATCTGTGTATATATGTTTGAGAATAATGTCTATGTCTGTATGTGTGTACATATATGTTTGTGTGTCTATTTTTGTATGTGTGTGTGCACGCGTGTATGTGTCTATGTTTGTGTGTATGTTTGTGGATGTGCTTGTGTTTGGTGGACATTCTCTATTATGCTACTTTTTCGTAGCGTATGATGTAGAGATAGCATTCTGATGGTGAATTAAATTTACGACCCATACCATCAGCTGTTACATTATTGCATATACATGTATATAATTAGGTTTTCGTTAGTAGCGATATATATATATATACTATGAGGTATCTCTGACGTTGAAAGCTGTAAGCAATAATTATATGCTCGAGGTTTGCATAGTTATCTGTATAATTTTGTGTGTATATCTGGGATGTATATATATATATATATGTATATAACTATATATATATATATATATGCATTGTGTATGCATGTACAGTTTGTTTTTGTTTACAATACAATGTGAGGAGCCTTTTCCCACCTCTAGTAAATAACACCTATAACTTGTGCCCTAGACCACATACTTTTGTTCTACCATTTAAGGATGATAGAAACTTTATTCTGAGGATTCTCTTGGCCTCCAATTAATGACAGACATTGTTATCTTCACAATATTTTTGTCGTTGCTGATTTTTAATGTGCTTTGACGTGTAACTGGGTGAAGCGGTGTGTCACCTGGATTTGTCTCTTTTCTAATTAAATGAAGATTATTATTATGAAACTGTATTATTCAACATTGCTCTCCTTTCAACATTCCAAAATGCGTACACAATTGTATAATCGAGCATTGGTGGTGCACAGCTATTCGAAGTGAACAGCTAAATGTCTTTACTCATCAACCAACTCAGTGAAAACTTAAATTTGTACGCTTCACGTTTGAGGTCAAATACTGAATGCGTTTGATCAGTTATCACCATGCCCCACGATATATATGTTGTATGTATATATTCATTCATTCATTCATTCATTCATTCATTCATTCATTCATTCATTCATTCTATAGACTTATAAAGAACCCCTTCAAGAAATCTACTCTTATGCACAAGTTTGTATATTGTATCTGTGTGCTATGTAGCTATTTATATAGCAACTTTTCGGAAACCCCATTACGTTAATAATGAACCTGAGATAAATGTTTTTACATATACATCTAATCTTTTTCAAGATAATCTAGGAATGTTTTGTAAATATATCCATGATATCCAAAACTTTATACGTTTGCATGCTTTGTGTTTGTAGTATTGTTCGGTTGACACAAGTCCTGTCAGCAACTATGTCATGCACCCGTTTTGGAACTGGTTAGTCCAGGTGAGAACCGTTCTAAGTATTTGAGATAGAGTTGGAGCAGACAACGAACTGAAAAATTATCTCTATTGTAATGGGGGTGGGGTTCAACCCAAATCCCTGAATTCCTGAAAATGCCGAGAATATAAAAATGCCCAAAATCCTGAAAGCTGTTTTTTATGCAAAATCTTTAAACCAATTCAAAGTCTCTAAATTAAGTTAAAACTATTTTTCTTATTATAGTGGTAACCATGTGATGTTTGGTTTAAACTCATATTGTTCCTGCAGTTATTTTTATATTGAATCCTTGTAGCTCAGAAATTGCGTGTGACATTTGACTTGGCTGTAGAGTTGGTCACATGTCGCAGTTCCATTTAAACTTTTATTATAGGAGGAGGGTTTAGGGTGATGGTGACACTCCAAGAGGTCAGCTCAGCCTTCCAGTTGGCAGAAGGCATGATTAAAATGGGCAATCAGGACATGATGAGGCCTTGCAAGGCTGCAAATAGTTAAATTCGACTCCTATACTATTACTTGTGATCATCTAAAACTATAAAACACAAGTTGCAACGGGTGGTTAATAAAAAATCTACTCATCCACGTGACCGTTTTTTTCAAATAATTTACAAAACAACTTCTTAGCACCCGTGGAAAACACTATCGGAATTCGCGATCCAAAAATTGTACCCTTTCTCGAGCTTGAAATTTTTTATTTTCTATCGCAATGCTAACGCGTGTGTTTAATATAAGACGCCATTTGTATAGGCTACAACCATCATTATCAACAGACATTAAAACCATCGATGATATATTGATGATTGAAACCAGTACATTAATGACGTCATGGCCGGTTTTAAAATTGACGTTAATTAATATCTATACCGTATCGTATGTATCAGAAGCCTATTTAAGACGCAATAATTTTGGCCGATCGGTTTTCAATGAACCAATAGATTTTTAACCTCATTTTTCGCCGAGGGCAGATCTTTTGGCATGCGGTTTCGCAAAAATGCTGACTATAGCGTAAACATTGGCGGGTGGCAGCTGGGTTGGAGCGAAAACATAAATTTCACGGGCAACGCCGGGCATTCAAAGTGGTTGGACCGGGTTGGGCCCGATGGAAGAAGGCGAGGTGAGAAGGGCGGCGTAGGAGCGGAGTCAGGCGTGGCGGGGGACGAAAACCGAAATTTCCCGGGCGTGGGAGCGTGGTCAGACGTGACTCTGAACAAAATCCGAAATGTCCCGGGCAACGCCGGGTAATTCAGCTAGTTCGTTCATAATATGGAATTGAAATCATACTGCGCACGGTGTCAGTTCGAAATTAAATGACGTTATTATTGTTAATATTAATTTTATTTTCTGATGGATGTCATATGCTTTGTTTTGATGCTTCTTTTCCCAATTTTATCCTTGTTTTATTATAATTATTATTATTATTATTATTATTGATGTGGTAGTGTATATAACAAGCCTTAAATTGTTTGATGCTCAGGACTTTCCCTTGTTTTATCGTATTATTATTATTATTGTTGTTGTTGTTGTTATTGATTTAGGTAGTGTATATGACATGTATGCTTTTTATGCTCTTTTTCTAGTTTTATCCGATGTGGATTGCGCCGAATGTCTTAACGTTCGCCGGTTTTCTTCTTCTCGTTTTTCAATATTTTGTCTTCACGTACTACGACAACTACTTCTACGCCTCGGATAACACGCATCCGGAATATCCACCAATCCCCAACTGGATTTTCCTGCTGGCCGCAAACTTCATGTTCTGGGCGCACCAGTTGGGTAGGCAGCTTCCTGAATTACTCCATTGTTGGAAACTGTTTTTGTCTTAAAGTCTAGACATGTAATACAGTATTGTTGATAATTATGTTCAAACTTAGATTGAAGACACTGCGCAATTCTAAGTGAAGGTTTTAATATTATGTTTGTGCGTAATATTATATATGTATATATTGTACATATGTCACATCATCCGGGCATGCATACGCTCTGAATCCTACGCTCTGCCGAAAGGAACTTCTTAGTTCATTTTGTTTGCCTAGCAACTATGAAGAATCGAGCCTTCTCATTGGTTGGCCCAGTGGTCTCGAATGACCTTCCTTTAGAGCTACGTCTACACTCTGGGACTCTACCAAAATCCTTCATCACTAAACTTAAAACATTTTTGTCACACACTGGGGTTGGGAGTGCCTATGTGTAGTTGCTCTATATAAGTTTCAAAATAAATGAATGAGTACACAGGCTCATACCATATGCATATGCGTGCATGCATGCATGCATACTTGCATGCAATAGTACATACATGGACAGTTCGGATACTTATATACACACATTCATGTATGGATCCAGACATACATACATACATACATACATAGACATATACAGATATAACCTATGCATATTTGAGTCAGGTATTGATGACATTGAGTCAACCAAGATTAAAGGTGGATTGCAAACAGTCTGCCTGTTATGCACACAATGAGCTCAGATCTATTGACCCAAGGTCTTAAGTGTTTTGCATTAGACAGAGATAAGCCAGATAAGACAAGCAGTAGAGCTATGACTTAATTCATCGCTGTATTGAGTTATAAGTGTGGATTGTGACCCCTGCCATCAAGCTTAGTGTCAGTTGGCTGGTCTCATTGGTACTCTCTTTGCCATCGTACTAATAAAGACACTCGTATGTCCTTGAGTGAATTAAAACCCTGAACTTTGGAATGTTGTTTCAGTGCTCTAGATATTAGTCTCTTGAGCCACTGGTTTTATGACTAATTGCTTAGGGCTGCCCATGGATATAACGTAAACAGGGAGGGATCATGGATTTAGGTGATTTGCGTAGGGGTATGTGTACTTTTACAATGACTTGTGTGCACTGTGGGAGGTGCTATAAAGTTAAAAATCAAATGTACAATACTTTTACAATGCATGGTATCAATTACCCTTTCACTGTGTTGTACTAAAAACATGCCATTACATTACTTAGGACTAATTGCTTCAATGCATAATAATAGTAAATAAACTGTTTTACTAATTGTCTTTTTAACCATGTAACTTTACTGATTAACCATTTCACTGCAAGATCTAAAATTTACTTTTTCATTCCGTATTGCCAATTATTTTTTCTGTAATTAGACTAAAACGATTTTCTTTTGCTGCATGTCGCTGATGATTTTTGTTATTGATTAGCGAATCCTGTGCCAACTCAATATATAAAATGCACATGCAGCACATGTGCCATATTGTGTTGTATGTGAGCATGTGTGAGACTGTGGAATTACACACCAGCTGTTTGGACCCTTCATGAGTGCAGTGCAAGTTCAAACAGACAACTTTTGCTATACATGTAGTTCATTGGAGATGTCATGTCACAAGGATAAAAATGTTTTTGAGTTGTTAAAAAATGAAGAAGCAGTTCAATTACCTTATACTGAGGGACTGCATTGGTTTCCATGTCTTTTGGTGTTGCTCGTAGTTCAAGGGTTAAGCCAACTGTAGGAAAAAGTCGTAGACCTGTAAGAAGTGGCTCCACTTTCTTTGCTTGTAAGAGTTGTAAGACGCAAGACTGTCCGACCACTTCCCTTGCAGTTTGTTGTTCCACCACGCTGTATGGTGATGCACTCATTTCATAGTGGCTTTAGAAGAACACAAATCGCAAGAGATCTGTTTTGTATTCAATCAATGAATCAGTTTCAATCAATCAATTGATTGTAATCATCAAACATCATTTACTTACAGTGGCATGATTCATAATAACTGGATTGTAACAGGGGGAAGGTCGTAAGGGATGAATATCTGGATAACAGGGACACCTTTCTGCTAGTGCTTTATTAATAGACCTATGGTATTTGAACCGTAAAACTTCTGGTTTGGCAGTTCAGCATACAAACCACTAGACTGTTGTGTACCCATCACTGTATTGTGCATTTGTAAGGCCAAAAAAAATAATGCTGTGTTTCTGGTAACAGAGCTCTAAAAAATTGGGTAGGTAGGTCGAAAAATATTTTTACTTTGGTAAAATAATTTTATACAGTGACTATCCGAAAAATTATACCCAACTACTCTTTTTTGCATAAAGGTACACGCTGCAACAAAGTACGGGTTCTAAGCAAGTATAAACTGCCTATTTCCTGACTGTATGTACCTAAAATTGCTCTAGAAAACAATTCTATTAATTTCATTTTTTTATATCTTTTCTGGTAAGATAAAGTGGGAAGGGAAGGGGAAGATGAGTGCGAACAAAACATCACTGCTAGGGGTTGTTCCAGACTGGCCGAGCCAGTGGCTAGTTACACCTAGAGGTTGCTAGATTTATTTTCCCTAGTCACCGTTAGAGGTGGCTCAAATGAAAATGATAAGGCTAGAGGTTTCTCAAGACTGGCAACCAGGAAGTACTTAGGCAGGCGTGAAAAAATTTACACAAAATTTTCCAAGTCGCGACAATAAAAGTGAGTTGTCGGGTTACCGGAAACACAACATAATTTTGGCCTAAGATCCAACTATATACGGAAGGCAATGTCGCCGTATTATGTCAATAAAAAAATTTTAAAAAATTTTTTAATAAAATTTTTTTTTGCTCAAAATTTTTTTTAAATAAATTTTTTTACAAAATTATTTGAGTCGCGGCGGTAAAAGAGGGTCGGTCGGGTTACCGGAAACACAACATTATTTTTTTGGCCTAAGTACCATGATGTCTAAAAGTTTTAAATTTTTAGACATGAGGTGGGAACAATGTCTTGAAACAGAATGGTAACAGGGGACAGTCGGTATGAAAAAATGACTTTAAATGCAGAAGATAATATAAGTTATTATTTTTTAAACCTGTTTCCAGATGTTTGATTTGAAGGCAGACGAGAAATACTCAGTTTTGGAATAAAGAATTTAAGGAGTTCGAGCAACAGATAAACAAACATCACTACGATTTAATTGAACAATCGAAACGTTGACAAAAGAAGTTTCTTTCCGTATGTCCAGCGTGACTTTTATGCTAACGCAGAACCTCATTGAGATTAACTACGTCAGATACTTTACTGTAATCTCCGGTTGTTGGATTTGAGCGTCGATCTTTTGTGTTTTCAGATGGAACCGATGGGAAGCAGGCTCGTCGAACGAACACAAGCAGTCCACTGGGAGAGCTGTTCGACCATGGACTGGATAGTTGGGCGACGCTCTTCATGCCGATCGGAATCTACTCCGTGTTTGGTCGAGGTGACTACAGCATCAACCCCGAAAGAATGTTCTACGTCCTCATCGCTGTTATGGTCATGTTCATTGCTTCGCATTGGGAGAAGTACAACACTGGTGTGCTGTATCTGCCGTGGGCCTACGACCTCAGTCAGCTGGTGAGTAATCGAAGGGTGATTCAGTGTCCACGTTTTGCTTCTTATTAAGTTTTGACAGCATTTTAAATATTATAAGAATTATATAAGTGTTTAGTAACTTTCATAATTTTGTTAACAGACAACCAACTGGAAGCCATAGATATACAGTCTACACAGAGCTGTGCGTCTGAGCAAAAGTGACGTCAGTAAAAAAAACTCCATGTATTTGGCGCTGACTGTAGAATATAAAAATTTGAACTTTTATCCTCTAATTTTGTAATCTTTAGGGAAGGCTCCGCGGGCCAGAAAAAATCGTCGGCAGGCTAGAAATAACCCTTGGGCCAGCTCTTTTGACACCTCTGCTCTAAGCGTAATGAAAAGGTCAAACAAGCATAATTTCAGTTGGAAAGAAGATAGTTTAATTAAGTAAAAAGTATTTTAAAGCAGAGCCATTGCAGCGTGTGACTGCATAAAAAGATGAGAAACCGACATGTGATGGGTTTGAGTCGCTACAGTGTCACATATTTGGAATGGAAGTTTATAACAATTCAATTGATACAATGTTCTTCATCGCTCTGAGTCTGCCTTAGCTGTTCTGTTGGATGGTGTTGATAGAGTATGACGATGATCTACACGGTGACGTTTCTCGGTGAATACAAGATGTGGAAGATGAGTGTGTTCGGAATAACACCGAGTGACTTCTTCGAACTAGTCATGCACTGTAAGTCTTTCTCTGCGGTTTCTAATTTAATTGGAATTGAACATATATAGATATTCGTTTAATTGACAGAATAACCTGTCGACATAACGCGACAGTTAACAAGCACAAAGGAGCAGCGAATAAAGCCTAGTAAACGTTTTTATACATCATGTGAATACGCAGCCTGGAATGTCCGATATGGTGGATTCCACCGTCTTCTCCATGTGGGAGTAGTCTGCCAAAACACATTTTGAGGAGATTGGATTGTGTATCATATATTTAGTTCATTTAGTGTGTGGGCATGGAATAGTCCTTTTAAGGTGTGATAGACTGGGAGGATTTTGGATATCACTGATAGTTTACTCTGGACATACTGTGGGACCCTGGTATTGTATGGAAGATTACATGCGTTGGTTTTAGATCCAAGCATAACAGACCAGCTTCTGGATTTGGGCAATGGCCCCCACATGATGTTAAGATTCAGAGATTTATCAGTAATGGAATCAATGTGTAGAAAACTTGGAGGGTCATGGTAGAGTGATGGAGGAGCTCACATTATCTGTGGAAGAATGTGCTAAGATGTTGTGTTGTAATTGCATAAAAAATTTTACCTGACTATTTGTCGTTGAAACTAGTTACCGTCTGACTTTTGTTTATTAAAGTTGTTGTGTTTTGTTGTACGTAGTGTCCATTTGGGCGTTTGGAATGCCAATGTGTATCTGGAACGTTTACATGTAAGTATTGAATTGAACTTTGTACAAAATTTGCATGGATTGAATGCTTGATGATTGGCTGAATACTTGATGATTGACTATATATGGTTGATGATTGATTGAATACTTGATGATTGACTGAATACTTGATGATTGATTGAATACTTGATGATTGTATATAGTTGACGATTGATTGAATGATTGCTTTGTGAAATGGATTGCACAGTTTTGAACCTTCCGTGAAGAATAGTCATTGCGTAAGAATCCAGTGCAAGTCGTTCAAACGCAGTTGCATCGACTGTTTTGTTGTTTTGAAATTTTATTTTATGAATCCAGATAGAATATTACTTGTGTACACGATCATTCCGTTTAACTGAATTTGATTTTTGCCATTGGAGTTGAACTGTTTCTTTATTGACAACTTTGCAGTTCCTACCGTGATAAGACTGGAAAGAACTTGTCTGCGTACGAGTCAATGCGTCCGCTGATGCCGGCCTTTCTGGAGTTTTTTCTGTTCTTCGTATGGGCGCATTGCTCCTCTTACAACATCCTCAACAGACATCCTCGTCTCTTCTTCACGGCTTCTGGAACCATCTTCTCCAACATCGCTGTATGTTAATGGAAATGTAGTCAACTCATGCGCTCGTTCATTTCAGGAATATATGTAGCACTCATTCAAGATAATCATTCAGAGGCGCTCCCAACGCAGGCGCAACCAAAGAGGAAAGGGTTAAGTAGTTTGTAGAAAGAGTTGGACAAGTCCTGCAGAAGGCAATGCAGGGCAAAGAGAAACTAGACCATGATCAAATTAACCGTGATCAAATGAAATGGTCTTCAATTGCTTTCGAAGGCATTGAAAGTATGGGATCAAGTTGCAGACTGCATGGAAGCCGGCACTTCTGAACGGTCCAGAATTTAACATGCGACTTTTATCGGTGAAAATCTCATAGAATCGGAAATATTCAAGAATTGTTTTGATATTGATTGAATTGCAAGATTTCAGATTCAGTGCAGTCTGAAATTGAATCCCATAATTCATTTGTAGAAAATTAATTCATTACAACATGATTTTGTTGTAAAGCAGTTTTTCTTGATACATGGCTAGCATAAACAATGCTTCAATAAGTTTCCACTAATCTGTTCTTACACTTTGTAAATAGCTATAATTAGTAATAAATTAGTTTATTTGGTGTTTAGAGCTTATTCTGCTACATATGCAATTGGATAATAAATTCTTTAGCTAATTATTAAAGCTCGTTCATAGGCCTACACTGTAACGTTTTAATAGTTTTATTTGCTGTAATTTATTTCTTTAATTTACTAATAAATTATGTGATGTTCACATGCTGTGTAATTTCAACATAATTTTATCTGCTATATTATGAGCACACTGATGCTACATAACCTCTTACTTGCAATTAGTTTATTTGATATTAACAGGTACTAACTCTGTGATTCCTTGGTTATTTTATTTTCTATTATGGAAGCATTCTTATGCAACTTTATTTCTTATTTTACATTACATCGGTTTTTTAAAACTTATGTTTTTAGTGTCGGTGTATTGTAAATGGTATGAGCAACACCCGGTGTCAAGCTTTCAACTGGCTGCTAATTCCACTGATCGCGATCGTCACTGGCGTCTTGACAATACATCTTGGCGTACTGGAGCTCTACCTCTTGTTCGCTTACTGTATTTTCGTCACTGCTGCACATGTGCATTACGGAATCTGTGTGGTGAGTGGAAATTTTGTGTTTGTGATTAGTGACATCTATTTTTTTATTGTTGACCCGAGGTATCAATGATCCGTGAAGATTTATAATTAAATTATTTTAAGAGTAAAATATGAATCTTCGAGAAATTAGACCTCATCCCAGGTTTCACAGCCATCCTGAAATGTGCCTCTGAATCTTCTTTTTCTTTTCGTTCTCTGCCCTTAGGCAGAATGTTCGAATGTTTGACGTCTCCATTCTTCTCTGTTCTCTGCTTTATTTTTCAGCTTCTGATAAGTGTCTTTCATCATCCAGTCCAACAATCTTTGTCTTGGTCTGCCTCTCGTCTTTTTCCATCCATTTTAAGAGTAAAATGAATAACTATTATTATTTAGGATATTTTATATAGCGTCTCTAAAAGGTGGGCTACTCAGAAACGCTGATTTGTTTTCCATGAGGTAGGATCAATTAAATTGAAGATTACCACACATAAATTTGAGGTTTTTTGACGTTTCACCAAATGAATTTATATAGTGCCTCTTCAGGTGATTACGCAGAGGTGCTCCCAGCCCCAGTGCATCCAAATAAAGTCATCTCAAGACGAGGGATGAATTCCTGAAAGGAGTTATAGAAAGAGAGCAGAGCGTCAAGGAAAGGTCATTCCAGGTCGAGGGTCCTACCAGCGAGAAGGCATGGTTCTTCATGGTGGATGTGTGAGCAAAAGGAACTGAGAACGACTTTGTTTCTTCTTATCTTCTTTCAGGTGAAGGAGCTGTCCGAACATTTCAACATTTACGTCTTCTCTGTGTTACGACCGAACAAAAGCGAGATTCAACAGTAAACTAGGACTAGGAGGAGTGTCCCAAACCATACATTTCCAACACTTGTCTTGCCCAGACCGTCGGCCATCATTGGGTCCATTTGCAACACACGCAGTTGTATGACTTCTACATATTTTGATAATGTTTGCTAGCCAGGACTTGCTGTAGAAGTGGACAAAACGCTGTAGAAGTGGACAAAACGCTGGATTAAATGACTCGCGAGCAGTCTGATTAAATGACTAGTAGCAGTTAGATGAATGGGCTTGCGATGTCGACTTTTGTTTATTGCGTCGACGAGAGTTCGAGAACGATAGTTTTGTGCAATTTGTCAGAATGCGCCGACAAGTTCCGAAAACTGGAGAATGTTTTCCGTAGCATGCTTGTGGGTTTCGATGACTGCTTAAATTCCTTTGATATTACTCAATGCTGGTCAAACTTTATCCATGCTTTTGTTGTAACTTTACCCAAAGCAAATCTTGGAGAACAATTTTTGTTTCGTAGTATTAATTTGAAGGTTTGACAGTCGACCGTTTCAATTCTTTCCATTTCTCTACTTCACAAATTTAGCTTTATTGTCTTTCACGAAAGTTTATGACCTAGTTTTAATGTGCAAAATCTTTACATGTTTCCGTCTTTTGCGAGCCACTTTTTAATAAGTATTTTGATCGACATCAAATTACAGATTGAGGCATTTCCTGCTCTCTGACTTCGTGCTAAAAGTTTCCGAAGCTGATAACTATGAGTTGAATCCTGTACAGCATTCATTTGCGTGAATTATTGCGTGAGAATATTTTAAGCATTATTTGGATGTGTAATGCATGTTCATCGTTCTTGAAGGGTTGAAGGGAAAGCTGTTTCTTGTGGTAAGCTTGGCTTGTAATGCGTAGAGTGCGCGTAAGAACCCTGCCGTAGCGTGTTGCTGTGTATATGGACATAGAGCAGGTGCTTCAATCATGGTTGGCCAGTGCAGTTGATATATTTAGTTGTTAGATAACGAGACTTGAAAGACATACAAATGTAATAGTGATAACTGTGTCTCGTGAGATGAGAACTTGGTGTAATAAAAGTTGTTGATCATTTTTCATTGTCTCCTGTGGTCGAATTTAATCTGCGTATGGTCGTATGCTCTTGAATGCAAGGCTAATGATTCATATGCATGTGGCTTCCTCCTTGGGGTTATTGCGTTCTTTGAAAAGGGGCTGAAACCAGAGAAATTGTGTTTGACCTCTCTTTAGGGTCTAATGATACAGTAGATGAGACTTTACATTTCTATGGAAGTTAAATTGTTAGCAGCAGGAAGGGATTGTAGCTAGACGTTGCAAGATGGGTTTATTTGGACTATTTGAGCAGGCTGCTGTTTTGTCTTGTTTTGTTTGATTATGTAGTACTTTAAATGCCCATTGTCTGCTTCTGTTTTGTGGGAGCCCTATCAAATGCCTCAAATGATTATACAAATAACTTTATTTCCTGTTTGTGTGTGTTTGAGTACTCGGTTAAATGCCTCAAGTTGATCATCGTTTTCTGTTTCTGCGATTTGGCTCTGTCAAATGCATGATCTAATAAGTCTTACTTTATTTTGCGGTTTTGGATGAATTCGTCAAATGCCTCAAATAAATTCCGAGTTACCTTTTCTCTGTTGGGCACTCTGTCAAATAAAATGCTGCACACGAATCCCAATACTTTTGTGTGTGCGTGTTTTACTGCTCGATCAAATGCACCAGTGGATCCCAATTCCGTTTGACTTAATATGCCACTGCTGGTATCTACGTTAATTTATCGCTGACCTTGATTCGAGGAGATATATATCGGTATGCGGGGCTGTACTCAGAACTTTTGAGGAAAGTACACGCTGCCGCCGGAAGAAATCGACTTTTTGGCAACAAGTTTCTGACGACCTTTTTTTAGTCATCAAAGTTTTTTCCCGTGATATTTCGCACAGAAACCTTTAAAACAGCGTAAAACGCTCTACTTTCATGATTTTTTCCCTTCGTAATTCGCGATTTTTGCCTGCGTGTACCCACCTTGTCTTACTGAGGTGGGTATACACTGTATACCCGCGTGTACCCTCGTTTTTTGAGGTGAGTATACGTTGTCATTTTTTCCTGGAGGCGAGTATATGCCGTATACCCGGCCCCGCGTATACCCTTGAGTACAGCCCTGTCGGTATGTGTTTGCAATGTACGAATGAGTCTTGGGCACTTTTCATTTGTTAGCTTGTAACATGTTTTGCATGGAGGAGCACATTGTACTTCTGTTAGAGTTCTGATAAGGAGAAAGATGAATCATTATGCAGGTCAGATTAAATCTATGTGTCAAAGGGAGAACTTGCAAGGAACCCTATAGATGTGGTCAGCTATGCAGCATTTCAAAATACAGTGTTACATTATACAGCTGATAGTATCGGTGGCCTATGTCTTTAGTGCAAGGTATTACATCAATGGATTGTTTGTATTTAAGTTCATTGTAAAAAAGTGATTATTATTGTAATTCATTTGATGTATGTGTAAACAGAGTTTAGTGGGTAAACTGGGGTATAAGATCTAGATATTCCTGATGAAAATTATTATGCAAATTTTCGTGGGCTGTGGAATTCAGCTGTAGGGTGTTTTCTGGGCACTAGAAATTAGAGTGCTGAGTGATAGTACAAGACTTTAAGGTGAGAGACTGAGAGTGTAGAGGGGTTAGAAAGTAGAGCTTTCAAAAAAGTGTTCATGAGCAATTTAAAGTATAAAAGACGGGGTTTGAAAGAAAACGTTTGATGTAATGTTCAGAGTGATATACGACATGGCTTGTAAAAATAACTTGTAGAAATAAATTGCAAGAATTTCTTTAAGATTAACAAATTGTAAGAGAGAGGCTGATACAATGGTTATGTGGTATTGTCCAGAATGTGGTGGAGGAATTTAGTGGTGTTGTTTTCTTCAGTGTGTACTGTGTACGTAAAACGCACAACAGTATGCACAGTATGGGTTGGTTTCACCCGTCTATTAAACCGAAGTAATGAATAGTAAGTACTCTGATCCTTGTTGAGAATTAGTCTTTAGAGTAATAGTGTATGCAAAATGTATAACATGTCCAATGTTGTCCATACATTTATTTGTTCATCATAGCTATAATATTTGCTTAAGACTTGACAGTTGTGAACATTTGCTGCAGGTTTTTTGCAATGCGGCTTGAAGTAATTTGCATGAAATGAATATTCATACATTGAAGTAATTTGCATGAAATGAATATTCATGCATTGAAGTAATTTGCATGAAATGAATATTCATGCATTGAAGTAATTTGCATGAAATGAATATTCACATTGTAGGCAGAGTTCGAATATTACTTATACATATTTGATTTTAATTTTTGATTTGCAGCCCTTGATGTTAGAAGCCTGTCTGTGTGAGCGTCTTGTCACGTCACTGTCGGGCAAGTGAATAAAACAATGTGCATGACCCGGTTGATTTTTTTTTTTTTTCACTGTGTTGACATTAACTGAGGCTCCAAATTAAATTAAAATACCAAATGCGAGTTCGTGATTTTTGGCATGTTAGGAAGCTATCTCAACCAAACATTTAAACTGAATTATAATAGTTGACAGGTATGTGTGAATGATTAATAATTTATTTGAACTCCCAGAGTAGGTCTTGTGTCATAGTCTTAATGGAAGTAAATTTAAAATATGATGTTTTGTCGGTTATTAAAGTTTTAGAGCAACATCACTTGACTCTCTTGTGTCTTGAATGCTTTAATCCTATCTAATGTGGACAAGAACATTTCATTCACTAATTCGAACGATATAGTCTTCGTAAACGTTTGTGTAGTAAATGTTTTGGCTGCATATTTAATTTCAGCTGTGACTTGAGAATGATGATGCTGATTAAAAGTTATCTAATGTAGAAGTCGAAAGACATTGAGAGTTTTCGTGTGGCATCAAACTTAACTGTTGCGGGTTGTTTAGAAATTTGGGTGCATGCTGCTTACGCTTTTGGTGTCGATTTAATTTAGTGTTTGATTTTGGATTTAATTTAGTGTTTTGATTTTGTATTTCTGTTCCACAAGTGTGACCAGTTTTTCACTGAGATGCTAAGAAGAACTCTTGGATCGTTGCTAATTATTACCCAGAGGTGTTGGGAATTATTTTGTTGCTGAGAGGGAGGCGATGTTATTTTCCACATTGAAACGCTTTGCTGTTTATTTCGAAGACTGTGTAATCGAACGTGTTATTTTCGAATCTGTGTACATATAGAACTTTGATTTCTTCTCGGATGTTTTTCAGCCTGAGTAGATATGTGTATTTATTGTGCAAGAAATTGAGTGACATTTCTTTGACATGCATTCACTTTAAAAATCACTCTCTTTAAGAAATTACAGTTCTAAAGTAAGGTAAGGTTATAGATATCAACCATTTTTCTATTATATATTCTATGAATCAAACAGTATTCCCATATGTACTTTATTAATCACCGTATACACATAACATAGCACAAGAACATAGTTCAGATGGTGACATGTAGCCTATTGGTGTCATAAGGTAAATCTTAAGTTAGGTTGCTAACAGGGTTGCCCTAATTACATTGATCAAGCATAATTCAATCAGTGAATTTTATTTATTATCAGTTATTTATTTTATGTGCACATGGTCTGTGTCAACTTTATTTATTTATTTATTAAGGTGATCTTAATGGTACCACTTAAATTATGATAAATGTTCTTAAGGACGGAAATGGAAATTTTATAAATAAGTATGACAGTGCATAGGAGACTAGAAGAATCGCCAGTGGTGCCCCTTCTCCCTCTCCACACACACCAGTGACATCACACATAATACAGTGGCATGCACCAAATTGGAACGCAGCCAACGGATTTCCAATCAAAGTTGATGGCATCATGTGCTGGGTGTCTGGAAGAAGTTTCACCACAGAACAAATTGCGTTGATGAAAACTTCCTAACCAAGCAATCAATTTACAGTTCATTTATTCATTTTATGTGCACAGGTCAGTGTCAGTTTTATTTCATTTATTTATTGAGGTGATTTTTACACAGACAAATGTGCAGTTTGTCTTTCAACGTCAATGTGCACAGTCCTTTTCTGTGCAACAGTGCACAGTATTTCTATAATGCATCCATATCCAATCCTGTAACTCTATAACATTTCCAATGCGTTGTTTACAGATTTATTTATTTATTTCTCCATTCAATCTCTCTGCTCAGAGGCGCTCCCGCCTACAGCGCGGACACTGCATCGGAGTTTCACGCCGAAGCGCCCAAGCAATTGCAAGTGCAGGACTTGCCCAAGGTCCTTACACGGTGGCTTTAGGTGGATTCGAACCTGGAACCCTCCCTGCTGCAAGGCAACGAATATACTCACTACACTCCCAGTAAGATTATTATGAGTTGGTTGCAGAGCTTCTATACAAACTATTGATCTTTGTTAAGTGTGCGATAGCCAACTAAGTTCAAAATAATAATAGTCTCATCAGGGCAGCAATAAGTTTTTCGATTGAGAGTCGAGTCGACTTGCGGCACCTATCGAACTCCAATGTAAATTAGTAGAGCGTTATCGATGATTGTGAGGATCATGCAGCGAGTGCTGGAGAAATTGCCATGGATACGCTCTCATTATGCCCAGTCTAATTAAAGCGAATTCGTAACGCTTTTTAGCTGTGCCCACCTTTCGACTCACAGTTACTATAATGCGCTTCTGAGTAGTTCGATACTCTTGAAGAGGCGCTATATAAAATTAATGTCTGAAATGAATGAATGCATATTATACATCGGCATTATTCAGCTTCCTCCCAGATTACACTTCGTTCCTCCAATATACTTCACTTCTCGGTCTCCATGGCCAAGGGCGGATACAGAAATTTTCGATGGGGGGCCAAAATTTTGGGTCTTGGTCCGGGAAACCGGGGAAAATTTTCGTCTTCCATCCGCCGAAAAAGTTGATGACCTTTTTTTAGTCATCAGCCTGGAATTTCCCCCAAAACATAGCCTACCTTTTCCATCCGCCAAAAAAACTGATGACCTTTTTTTTTAAGTCATCAGCCTGGAATTTCCCCCAAAACATACCTTTTCCATCCGCCAAAAAAACTGATGACCTTTTTTTTAAGTCATCAGCCTGGAATTTCCCCCAAAACATACCTTTTCCATCCGGCCTCCACCCAAAACAACGATGACCTTCTTCGCCACGGCGCGGCACGGACATACGGAGCTACTCGCGGGGGGGCAAGTCAACTTTTGGGGACAGAATGGCTGGTAGAAAATAAAGAAATTTCTAAATGGGGGGGCCATGGCCGGATTGGCCCCCCCCTGGATCCGCCCCTGTCCATGGCATAGACCTAGCCTACTAGAACTGCTATGGTTAAGTTTCAATCATTTTCGTGAATTATTTGTATTTCTCTTTCGAATCTATTTTATCCTTCTGTTCGCTCTACACTTCTGTCTCGCAGGCCCTCTTCTCCTCACTTCTCAAAGCCTGCTTCTTCCCGCGTGGTCTTACGCACTGGGAGCGCTTCTGAACGGTTCACCCTACTGGAGGCGCTTTACAAATGATCAAAATAAAAACGAGACAATACATGCACACGCAATTATACATGTATAATACATACGCAAGCCTACACGATCACGCGTTTGCATAAGTACAATTAAAATATATAGGGCCTACATGCATATTATAATATACGTTAATTATTAGGTAGACCCATACATCGCTTATATTCGGTAACAGGACAATTATCCCCGGGCAATAGCCCCTCGGACAATTACCCCGGACAATGACCACCCCGGACAATCAACCCTAAGACAATTACCCCTAGGACAATTACTTCCCTAGGACAATTACCCTGAGGACAATTAGGCCTACACCCAGACACATATTTATATATACACATGCACACATACATATACACGCATATATATATACACGCATACGTACATACATGCTTGCATACATACATACATACATACACGCATAAATGCATACATTTGATCAGGGCCTACTATCCCCCCCTGAGAGGTGGAAGCATTCCCCCCTAACAGAAACTTTTTGCCTATATTGCAAGCGTCGAAGGCGCGAAGCTGCAAGTGCCGAAGGCACGAAGCCCATAGCGACTAGGGGGCCTGAGGGTGCGCCGTGAGCTCCCCTAGCGGGGTCTGGGGCGGAGCCCCAGAAACCAACGCATTTTTAGCTGTTGTCATCGACTAGAGCGCATGTTTTAGGCTCTTGTTTGCTAGCTGTTTATGAGCGATAAAGTCACGAAAATTTCACTTTTTTGGATTTGCACGCTGTAATTGTACCTCTTAAAGCTGTCATCTTCACAAAATTGCAGGTGAATTAATGCTCAGAAGCGTGGTTTAGGATATCATAAAATGTCGCCTCCCCATGATTTAATTATTTTAAATTTGCACAATATAATGGTAACATTCAAAAATTTCTCATTATGGGTTAGCAGTGCGTTAAACACTGTAGTAGTCATGTGAATTTTGAAAGGTCGAGCATTCAGTAAAATATCAATTTCTTTTGGTATATCAAATTGAGTAGGCCTAGTCTACTGCAGGGTGAGAATTGCCGGGGGGGTTGGGGGTTTCGACCCCCCCAGTCTTTCTTAGAGCCCCATGTTAAAGTATGTTTTTTACACCCCAATTCCAAGTGGATAATGGTCCAACCCCCCCAGTTATTTTTTCACAATTCTCACACTGGTCTACTGTCAGTTGTACAATACTCAGCAACATCCATTTTCTGATCCAGACAGATCCCATGGACATTTCCCAGGACCACTCCCCGTAATTTCCTCTCTGGATTCCAACAGAGTGTTTCAATAGGACAATTCCCTCGAACATTTCCCTCAAATGTAGGCTACAAAAGTGTAAGAAATTTGCATTTGTATAGACTTCAATAGTGCTTTAATGTTTGAGGGAGGAATTTATAAGCCATTTGCTTTACTTGATTTTGAACTTCAATTATTGGCAACCATGCTTTTATTGTTTGATTAATGTTCACTTAAACAGACTAAAAACCTTTACTATAATCAAAAGTAAGCTACTACCGGTAATTTAATGTTGCTTCTTTGCCTCCTATCACTAAAATTTATTCTTAAAATATCGTTCATTTTATTTGCGACCTATATTATAAAACCAATGCAGTGTCAGTAGATACAATATTGTTAAACAAAATGTTAACAACTAATGTAATTAGGCCGAATTATGAGTTGTGAGAGCGAGCGCCACAGGCCTATACGTGCAGGGGCAAATGTGACTGTAAAGCAAAGGTCATAGCCTAGCCTACTAAATGAATATAGTTATATACCCTTGAGATGGCGGGATGAACGTTCAAGGGAAATTTTCATGGGTGTGCGGGAAGGAGTGGAACAGAGGGAGAAGGAAATCTCTTATACCCATCTATCATTAGGGGGGATTTCCCTCTGGCACAAGTTGGATCAGTCTACTTACTCCCCCCCATGTGGCAAGTCCTGATGGGTGCGAATGTGATGGAAGCGCAAGGACAAATTTATGTGAGTGTTAAGCAGAAGTCAAATTAAATGAAGATTTACCCTGTGTTATTACGGGATTGTTCGGGGGATTTACCAGGAGGAAATCCAGACAGATGGACTTTTTCACAGGGGGGAAACCTTTCCCCCCCTGGCCCAAATTGGAAGCAGTCTGCTTCCATCCCCCCATGGCGTAGTAGGCCCTGCATTTGATGAACAAACAATTGTCTAACATGCAGGTATGTATGTGTACATATGTATGTGTGTATGTATGCATGCATGGGGTAATTGTCCGGGGGTAATTGTCCGGGGGATAATTGTCCTAGAACCCTTATATTCCTATATAATGTTCAATATTTACAATGTAGGCTATGCATATAATAGGCTATATAATGTATATAATTATATATATATAGGTCTATATATTATTGGCAATAAAGCGTCTCAATTCTAGCGCTCAATACTTGATTTCTCTTGCACTCTGTCGAAGGCCTATTCATTGAAGCGTGACTTTCGTCGAATTCAGTCATGCTGCACGACATTGCACGTCCAGTCGTCCACTCCTCTCGTTCTCTCGGAAACGTGGATCACACTATCAGCAGGTGACACGATCTACGTTCGGTGACTGAGCGTTTTGTTTGCAGTTGTCTATACATGGGTTCGAAGTCAGCAGAGTGACTGCGGTTAGCAACGAAGAAGTTACAGCAGGTTTAGATTTCGAGTTCGGAGGAGACAGCTGTGCACAGGTTTTCGGTGGGGAAAATGGCGAACGCAAACCCAGAGAGCAGTAAGTTGTTTTGGAAAGATACTTGAAATGTGGTGTAAATATTGGAATAAGGGAATAAAAGTTGAACGGAATTGATGAACGTTAACACCTGCTATAGTATGTCGTAGGCCTACAGGGAATGGTGATATAATGGACAGATATGCTTGAAGTTTACGCCGAAGGTAGCCTATTCTTATTGTTGGATTCAAATGTTGCAGGACCGTTAGGCCTAATCATGTATTTATTTTCGTTAATATCATCATTATGTTAAACAAGGATGGTGATCCTTGTTCAACATACTATCGGAAATGGTCATGAGGGAAGCCCTGAAAGGATACACATTAGGCCTATAGGTATTCAAAGTGTAGGAAGAAGGATAAGAAACTTACGTTATGCAGATGACATATATATGCTAGTGTTAAATTGTTAATAGCAAGTACAGAAAAATAAATGCCGGTGTAGGGCGATATACAGTCCGGCAACAAAAACGGTCCGAAACCTTCTGTCATTGGTCCACGTGACATATGACGTCAGAGAGCAACGTTAGACACCACTGCCTCGTTTTCGTTGACAAATATGATCCGGGTTGCTTTCTTGCGGAAAACAAGAGGCGGGTTGCTTAGACCTTATAGTATTATTAAATAGTGTTAAATAGCTACCAGAGTTAAGGGTTGGGTGACAAGAGCCGAGAGATTAAGTTGTTTTGAGGATGGATGATCAGAGTGGTTAGTTAGAATTCCTCTAGCCCACTTCCAAACTCTCTACCATCTTCTTCAATCGCTGACTCATTTTGTTCGTTCTTCTCTGGCAAAGTAACTACTATCCGTCTCTCTCTGCAATCACTCCTCTCAAAATCTACCATCGATTCACCTGCAGATACACCCTCCTCCACTCACGACCTTCCGTCTTCCCCACCTCAATCATCACTATCTGCTTTTAGCCCAACATCAGAGTCTGAAGTGTCCAATTTATTACAATCTCTCCCAAACAAGCAGTGCGAACTCGACCCTATACCTACCGCCCTACTGAAAGAGTGCGCATCTATCATTGTCCCCATCATCACACAAATAATCAACCTCTCCTTATCTACTGGCAACTTTCCCCTCCTCTTCAAACATTCTTTGGTAACTCCACTTCTAAAAAAACCATCACTTGATAAGGAAATCCTTTCTAATTATCGACCTGTTTCCAACCTCTCATTCATCTCTAAACTAACAGAACGTGTCGTACTCTCTCGCATCAATGACTACTTGACTTCAAATTCACTCCTTAACCCAAACCAGTCCGGCTTTACTAAAAAGCACTCCACCGAAACACTTCTCACTTCACTCTACAATAAACTTGTCTCTGCCATCTCTCATCAACAAGTCTCCTGCCTTTGCCTCCTTGATGTCTCTGCAGCCTTTGACACCATCGACCATAACATACTACTCCAAAGACTGTCTTCCTGCTTTGGCTTTACCGACACTGCTCTCCTTTGGATTCAGTCTTATCTCTCATCACGCACTTTCTCAGTCAAAACACTTGAAACATCATCTCAATCACGCCCCCTCACCTGTGGTGTTCCGCAAGGTTCTGTCCTCGGGCCCCTCTTGTTCATCCTCTACACCACTCCACTCAGTTCACTCATAAAAGCATCCACAGTCGACCATCATCTATATGCTGACGACACCCAATTATTCATCTCTTTCTCTCCAAGCAGCTTCTCTGACTCCATAAATAATCTTCTCTCTGTGGTCACCCAAATCACCTCTTGGATGACCTCAAATCTCCTCTGCCTTAACCCCTCCAAGACAGAATTTATACTAATTGGCCTCAGAGAGCAACTCAAGAAAATTCCTGATCCCTCTATTTCCTTCAACAATGACTCTTCTTCCAACCACACTTTCTCCGCAAATTCTCCTGTCCGAAACCTAGGTGTAATCTTTGACCAGCATCTTAGCTTCTCCGACCACATAACCCAACTTTCCCGCACTTGTTTCATGCACATACGAGATCTCCGCAGAATCCGACCTATGCTTGACTTTAAAACTGCATCCACAATAGCCACATCCATAGTTCATGCGAAACTTGATTACTGCAACTCTCTCTTCCTAAACATTGATATAACCCAAATTAACCGCCTCCAAGCTATCCAGAATGCCCTCGCCCGTGCAGTGACGAAAACCCCCAAACGTCACCACATCACTCCTGTCCTGAAATCACTTCACTGGCTCAAAATACCTGAACGCATCGAATACAAAGTCCTCTCACTCACTTACAATACACTTCAATCATCCCAGCCGTTCTACCTTCGTCAGTTGTTCACCATCCAGCCACCTCGTTCAACACGCTCCTCATCCTCCATTACACTGCTTCGCCCTCCCATCACTTCATCACTGAAATTCGCAAACCGCTCCATAGGCATTGCCGTTCCACCTCTCTGGAACAAACTTCCGCCAGCACTTCGGCAAACTTCCGACCCATCATACGAACTCACCAAAACTCCACCTCTCGCTATCTCCCCACAGGTCTTTCACTCAAAACTGAAAACATTGCTCTTTCAAAAATCCTATCCTGATTCTTCTTCTCCTTACATCCCCCGCCACTTCAACTCTAAACATCACCCACCTTAGCCGTCCATCTATCTGCCTGCCTGACTCTCCGGACTTGACCCGCTGCCTATCGATTTTGTTTTGATTGAGCGCCTGTGAATAAGCTGGTTCCCGCGACTTGGCTTTTGTGGGCGCTGTAGAAGTTTCGAGATTACGATTACGATTACGATTACGATTCACAGAACCTGAAGAGACAGATGTAGGCTGTAGTAATATTTGAAGTTCAAGTTCAACGTCACTTTGTTATAACAAAGGTCACTAGCGACGCCCTCCTTCTTTATCCAGACATGGGACTGACACCTGCAGAGTGCAACCAGTGGTGGAGTCAGACAGATGTGTTTAAAGTATATGTTAACAAATTGAAAATTATATCCGTTAGACACCCTGTTTTCTTTTATAAAGTTCCTTAATAATGGATCTTGTTCTCAATTGAAACATAGGCTAATGCATTTGAACAAAGCTCATTATTAAAGACCTGCAGAAGTGTAGGGTTTTATACACGTTATGAAACTGAAGAACTGTTTAAAAATTATTTTCTATAGTCGCAGCACTGAACATGTTTAGTCTCACGTTGCTATTCCGATTTAAAAGTTAGGCATAGACAATAATATATGTCGATTATGATAAATAATTTAATTTCTTGTCAAGCATAATTTGTTTCACATATTAGTTTTTACATTGAATTACAACAGCAATGGCACTGTTTTATGTGAGCGGCTAACTCTTGCAAGTTGCAATAAGGCCAGTTATTCCATTCACAAGACTATGAACTACACAATATTGTGTAACTGAAATAAAAATAGCAAGGGTGGCAGAACTGCACCTTCTGATTAGGAGTAGCCTAATCGTTAGGCCTATATTTGAACTTATAAAGCGCTAATCGAAAGCCAAACGTAAAAATAACTGCATGAGGGTCAGACGTTGACTTAGGCCTATTATATGGGATTGTATTCTTAATGGATCAAGATAGAGGATCCAAACGAGCAACGATTTGGACCCCACTGGCAGAGTGCAACCCATAGAGATGTATTATATAATGAATATATCACTAGAGAGAGAGTATCACGTCTCCATATTGACGTCACCGTCTAATAGTGCCGACCAATCACATCATATCTGTCTAATAGTGCCGACCAATCATAGGCGACTCTCATACTGACCAATCAGTCTTACAGCATCGATCTGGAAAAATGAATAAAATAATATCAGCATTTTTATAATAAGACGAACTTGTCGATGTTTACTTGTCAATATTGCAAGAAACTGCAAAATTAATCAAATAAAATAAATATATAAAATAAATAAAAATCGATATGTTCGTCTTATTTTAAAAATGTTCATGTCGTTTTATTTATTTTTCAAATCGATGCTGTAAGACTGTGTGTGATTGGTCCGTATGAGAAATCGCCTATGATTGGTCCATACGATACGAGTGATGTAGGCTAAATTTGTGACTTCATATCTGACTGCAGGGCAGATACGTCATGCTCTCTCTAGCGTATATAATAATTATATATAGAATACATCCCAATGGTGCAACCAGTGGCGTAGTTCTACGGCAGTTAATTCTTATATAGGTTTGCAAGATCGTGAGAAAAAGGTGTTTACGATAAAATACATGATTTAGTTCGTTAGTGTTCTCATAACTTTAATCCACACACAAACAATCAGACGAAAGCCAACAAACAGTCACACACAGGCAAACACTTTAAAATAAGATGCCCGTAACATAGGACGCACTTAATTTATAAGCAATACAATTTCAAATCGGATGCATCAATTAGTTCATTTTTCCAACGCGGATTTTCCATTCTAAAAATAGCATACCCAACGGTACTTAACACCGCTTCGTCCCTTGGAATCACGCTTTCTACTAAATACGTTTGCATATTCGTAATGTTACTACCCCACAATAACACTTACATGAGTGAATTACAATGGGTTTTGCGCACCGAGTTATTATGCTGAATAAACAGAATATAATTATCATTTTAACAAAGTTGGTCAAGCCACCCGGACCGTATTTGTCAACGGATTAGATTTCGCACGTAAGTCGTGCGAGATTGTTTCCTAGCAGCGAAGTGGGCGTGGCCGGACCGTTTATGTTGCCCGGACTGCATATCGCACTACACCGGATCTGGTGTCTCGTTTGGACAGGGATGGTCGAAAGAAAGGTCTGGAGATCAACATGGGGAGAAAACAAAGTGTATGGCGCTGACCGGCGAACAATGTGACAAAGTGCAGTATATCAAAATAGAACAAGTGGACACATTCGTGTGCTTAGGCTCACTCGCAACAGAAGACGCGGAATGTAGCAAGGAGATAAGAGTAAGAATTGCGAGAAGATATGGAGTAGGTGCAGACCTGATGAAATTGTGGAAAAGACATAGCATCAAACAATCCACTAAGTTAAGTTAATGAGGACGCTTGTATGGCCAGTGATGATGTAGGCTATGGTTGTGAGAGTTGGACAATCAAAAAGATTGATGAAGATAGAATAAACTTCAATAAAGGCATTTGAAATGAAAGGCATAAGAAAAATCCTTGGTATATAATGGACTGAGAAAAAACCCAAATGCTTGGGTACTGGAGACGGCTGGTGTAGAAAGGAGTCTACTTGAATCTATCAAAGGAAAGAAGATGTCATACTTTGGACACATAATGAGGAAACAGGGAGACTGCTTGGAGAAGGAGATTATGCAAGGAACGGTTCCGGGAGCAAGATCAAGAGGAAGACCTAGGAGGGGGTGGTTGGACGACATGAGTGAATGGTCGGGTTTACCAACAGAGAAGTTGTTGAGAGTAACCGAAGACAGGAGAGGATGGAGAAGAATTGTCCCAAATGCGACCAACCCTCGTGCCGAGGGTGGATGAAGCTGGAGCTGGAACATCATCAACCATTCACGCGGCAAAGTTCACTGTTGGCTGGAAGTTTTGTTTGGAGGGGTGTAGGCTACTCAAGCTGAAATAATTTGTCAGAACTTCAACAGCTTCCACGTCCTCATGCTCATCATCATCATCGACTAGATCGTAGTCTTGATCTAATCTTTTGTCACATTTCACATAAGAAATAAGAAAATAAATCACTCAAAATTAATAGCCTATTTACTTATCCTCCCCCCTTAGTTCTTATGTCGTGTAATAGGCTTACGCATTATTTCATTTTTGCATTATTTTATTTGGCGGGGGGGTGTTCACTAACTTCACTGTTCAAACACCCAACCCCCCCGTAAATACGGCTTTAAGAAACGCATCGTGTCTAATTGTTGCAATTAAATTCACCATGTTGAGTATATTATATCGTGTGTGTGTGTGTGTATGTGTGTGTCTGTTGATGCAGGTGACCTCTTGATTCTCGTCATCGTGCTCGGTTGTGTCGTCGGCATCCTAGTCCTGGCTCTGACCGTCACCTGCGCATGTCTTTGCCGACACCAGATGGCCAATAAGGTAACGTGTAGGGCCTATACGTTAGGCCTATATTAAATTATTATTGTTAGAGACCATCCATACAGAATTATTGCGCAGGCTACGTAAAAATTTTTATTGGCTTTGTTGTTGTTTGTCGGGTAAAACCGGCCCATTAAAGCAGAATTGTTGGCTAGCCTACTCGTAGCCTAAATTAGAGATGAGTAGGCCTAAACGCTACAGTTGTGTAGGCCGGCTGTCTGGAGGCCAGATTCACCGTATAGGCTACACACACAAAATATTTGTGAAGTGCGTACCGCCTACCCTCGATTACAGCCCTGCGCCTAACTTGTAGGCTTTTAAAGCCTAGGCCTACATGTAGGTCTAATATCTAAACGGCAACTGACGTAAAGACATGACATTTCATATGGATCTATAAATTAGTTCACCTTCGGTCACTTTATTTAATTTTAACTCTAACATTTTCAGCTTGTTTTTATCTCTCAAACTGATCTTGTTTCTTGCATAGAAAACAAGGGCTGCAAAAAGTCAAAATAAGAAGAAATCGATGACTGAAGCCAATAAGGCAAACGGACAAAACGTCGATGATTCTCGTCCAAAGGAAATGATTGACGATGAGAAAGTTAAGTCCAGCCTTGCCTACTTCTACCATAAACCAGACGCGGAAACCCAGCAGATCGTTACACGAGTCCAAATCAACGACAATAATTATAATCCGAACCGTTTCACAACGTCAGCAGCAAACGATAACTGGTCAGCAGGGTACCAGCCTACGTTGCCATGGCCGCGGATCGCCTTAAGCGGAACTGCAGCTACGTCGAACTACGAGCGCTGGAACCCTACTCAGGATGGACGCGTAGTGCTGAATGCGGCGCCTTGGAGCGTACAGCAGGGAAGCAGCGTTGTTCCGGTTTCCGTTTGCGGAGGTAACCAATCGAGCGGTTTTAGATCGACGCAGGCGGAAAGGGTTGTGTTGAATGCAGTCGATGGATGTAACGGACAGGAAGGAACACGTCAAGCCACCGTACTTTATCCTCGTCTGTCTTAGGCCGTCTTCTCCAAGTTTGCTTACGTTGATCTGCAGTGCTTTTTTAAAAGCAAAATCGTTGATCATACCTGCAGCGCTTGCTACGTCAAAATGTGTAAAATATTTTCACCGTTTAGGCTAGTCATAACGTTAGCCTACCCGTTAGTTTTTTTCGAAATGTAAAAACTGATATTGCACAAGACTTGCAAGCATTTAAATGGCGGTGACCGAATATGTTGAGCTAATCGTAGGCTACTTTGGTTGTTTCCGAATGTTTTGGTTGTGAATCTTGTGGATAATGCAGATGTTGGCTCTTGTAGCATGGATTCGATACAATTTCGAAGTTCTATTTCTATTGTCAAATGCACTATAGGCTAACATCTGTTAAATTGACTAGTTCAAACGACTTTTAGGTGAATTCGAGGACAAAAATTTGTAACGATAACTTTTTGACAGTTTGTTCTGCCTATGCATTTATGTTTGCCTACTAGGCCCTATTTTGTTTGGCCTATAGGCCTAGATCCTATCTGGCGTTTTCGCTACTATATTAAAACGTTGCATTTCGTTTAAACATGCATGGCTACAGTCTCTGCATGCTACACTTGGCGTTTGAGTTTATTGCTGAACTTGTAAATAAAAACGTAAACGCTTACAGTCGTAGATTTTTATCACGCCTAAAGCGCTTTAATTGTTAAAATAGGGCCTGTTAAGCGCTGCAAAAAGTGCAAGTGGCTATTCAATCGCTGTAAATATGGGCCGAAGTGTATTTTAAGGTTTGCAAGGTAGTGTGAATTTGAAATTGGATGTAGGCCTAAAATTGGATGTAGGCCTAAAGCAGTGTTTAATCAAGGCATATCCGGGGTGGGGTGGGAAGTTCCCCAGAAATGACCTTTCATCCCAGAAAACTTCAGAGTTGAATTTTTACATCTAGTCTATAATATTGCAGTGGGGGTACACGACCGGTTTTACTATTAGCCTAGACCTATAGGCTATGGCCTATACGTTGTGCACTGAAAGAATGAAGAAAATTAACGGTAGGCTAGAGGGTCTACAAAAAATGTCCGATTTTAAAGATCGGAATAGGCCTATAAGGACAGTGGCGTAGCCAGAAATTTATGATAGGAGATTGGGGGTTTTATGGCCTGGCCGGATGCCATTTCTGACACCTGCCCAACAGTAAAGTAAATAAAAAGGGAATAAAGTAACAGTAAGAAAAGCAATTGTTACTAGGCCTACAAGCACTTGTTTTTTCTTATTTAGTTGGATAAAATAACCTTTACAAAAACTTTTTCCTAGGCCAATGGGGGTTTAACCCCGAAACCCCCCCTTTGGCTACGCCACTGCTATAGGAATAATAGGGCTACAGCCGGGATTTGTACATTTGTTGGAATTATTAAGACGAAGCCTTAGCGCTCGGTTGCCATCCCTTGGAACGGCCGTTTGTCCCGCCACCAGAAACCTTTAATTAATATTAATAGAATTAAATAGAATTACTAGCCTAGATGATGAAATTAAAAGCAGGAGATTATGAAAATACCAATGAAAGCGTATCAAGTGAAGGCGCAGGCTACCAATCAACAGAGAGATCCGAGCTTTCGAGGTTAGACCGGCCAGTTCTAAACACCGAGCGAACTGTAGACTTAGGCCTGTAGCTTCTATGTGAGCCACAAAAACAGGCTAACCTTAAAGCTGCAGCAACTTACTGTATTAGACCTAGGCCTATCGTCGCTATCGATGCCATTTGCTTGAAGTAGCCTACAAAGATTGCTCTATTCTTAAATGCACAGAAGTACTTCTACAACTGCACAAATCCATTTGGAACTGCACATTTTGTGTTGAACTGCACGCTAAAAAGCCCTGCAGTGTCCTGATCAACCTTCCAATTCTCGACCGAAACGACACCGACTTAGCAGCTACTGTCTCTGCACCCAGGGGCGGATCCAGGGGCGGGCTATGGCCCCCATTTAGAAATTTCTTTATTTCTCACCAGCTCTTCTGGCGCGGAAAGTGCACGTGCCCGCACCATCAGTTTCGTAGGCCCTCCCTATGAGCTGTTCGTACAGGGCTTCAAGTTCCCTTCAACAACACAGTGGGGGAAAGTGACGGAGAAGACAGATAGGAAAGTGCTGCACGACTAAAAAAAGATCAACTATTTTGGCGGATAAAATTGTCTATTTCCGAGAATTCGACAAATGACTAAAAAGGGTCATCAGATTTTTCGGCGACCAAAGACGATTTTTTTTACCAGGTTCCAAAACCGAAATTGTTGGCCCCCCTTCGAAAATTTCTGTAGTCGCCTCTGTAATAAATTGCACCCACTCTCGACCAGAACCCTTTGCAAAACGGATGACGACTCAGCTGATAGCATGGCAACGTTCGTGAATAACCGGATGCACTGCGACTATAGTCTAGTCTTTAATAATAATTATTGGTCGTTTTGATAGGTGACCTAGAAAGCGAACGCTGACTGAGCTACATGCATGAAGCGGTAGGTCTATTCGGGCAGGTCTGACAGAAGGCGTAGACAGTTTCCGTAGGCTACCAGGCTACTAGCTATAGGCTTTACGTCGTGACTACGCAGCTAGGCTATTAATTATATTATGGCCCGCTGGTTTCTGTGTTACGGTAGCCGTTGATTTTGAATTTAAGCGCTTACGGTTGAGCTTGATAGGCCTACCGCCGCACTATGTGGTTGGATATCTTAGCATCAGATTTACCGCAAAACTGACAGGAAACTTCATGACATTTAATGACATTTTCGTAGAACTTCACTGCTTTTAAGTCGGAACAGTTTAGAGTTAACGGTCGGCTATGATATTGTACCAGGCCTATAGGCGTAGGCCTATAGGCTAGAAGAAGTCTAGCCTAAAGCTTTGTGATAACTACAATGAAGTGTCCATTGCTTAGGAAATATGACGTAACCTGCATGGGAATCCATTGCCATTATGTGATACAGGTCGCCATGCGTTCTAGCTTTCATAAAGGCTTAAGTAGGCCTACAAGTTAGTGGATGAAATTACAATGGCGCAAGGAGAAAATTGCGAAAATTGCAAGCGTTGACGATCCTATCGGCCAAATGATTGAATTAGACTCGGCAATGGCAAAAATCCTTGAATTTCTTGTGCTAGAACGTGGATCATTAGATAGATTGTTAAACTACGGGTTGCTTTCGCAGTTGGAATTTGAGAGCGTCAGATCTGTATGGCTAGTCACTGTGCAAAAAGAAGCTGTAGTTAACTATTTGCAAATGGAGAATCGCTTTCCACAGATACTTCAGATTTTACAGACAACTAGCAGAAGTCAACTTATTGACTACGCAACAGGTGAGCCTACACAGATTCATAGATTTCTTCTTCGGATATGCCAGGGCTTAAAGTGTGTCTGGACGGTCATGGACGGCGTCCATGCACTTGTTTTAAAATCTGAACGCCGTCCAGCCACTTATTGGCGAGCACAGACTGGAAAGGTAAGAGGCGTCCAGGCACTTCTTTTGGAAAGGTAAGGGGCGTCCAGGCACTTGTTTTTCCACACTTTAGGCACTGGGATTAGCCTATTGTTAGCGTAGCATAGACATAAACCTATAGACTCTATAGTATAGACTATAGAGTCTCTAGACTTCTCGAACTTTCTTCTTAGAATCGTGCCAACAGCAGTGCTGGCAGATTTCTAAACGCAATCCTATTTCAGCGGCCCGTCACAGAATTATTTATAAGTTGTTCGTTTTTCATAGAGCAAATAACTAGTAACCAGCCTATTCATTTGTTAGGCCTACCTATAACAAGGCCTGTGAAGTAGACCTATAGGCAGTGGCGTAGCCAGGAATTTATAATGGGGGTTTTAGGGGTTTTATGGCCTGGCCAGATGCCCCTCCTGACACCAACCCAACAGTACTACAGCAAATAAAAAGGGAACAAAGCAACATAGGGAATAAAGTAAGAAAAACAATTATTACTGCAAAAAAACAATTGTTTGTTTTTCTTATTTAAGTGGATATACAACCTTTAAAAACTTTTTCCTAAGCAAATGGAGCGGGTTCAACCCACGAACTTCTTGTCTACGCCGCTGCCTATAGGGCGTATACCTTAACTGGACTGTTATATCCTACTGCTGAAATGTGAGTATAGCGACGTATCAGGATTACGCGTTTATGCTCTCTTAAAACGGTAAGCATTAGCAGTGAGATGACCGCTGCTTGTAGCCCACCGGAATTGACGTCACAGCCCACGTGTCTTGATGACATCGTTGCACCACGAGATTCCATGCGTAATCGCATGGTCAAAGGGCAAGGTCAAAGATCGAAGGTCAAAGGACTCCAATGTAAACATTATTTATCCATGATTTCAACTCCAATTAAAATAATATTCATATTACAAAGAGTGAGCCAGGATCAGCGCAAAGGACCGAAAACGAAGCATCAGGGGCTAATCAGGAGAACATGACATGTTGCTCGTTACGGACCCCAAGACTTCAATGCGGCAAGCATTCTTAAAAGAGTCTCTAAAATAGGTAGAGCCCAAGTGAACTTGATAAGACGAAGTGCTCTTATATTTTCCGAGGTCATTTAACAAAAACCTCCTAGCCAATATTATATTATAAGCAAATTCTAAGTGAATTCAGGCTTACTCAATCGAAGCATGATAAAAACCAACTGAACGGGTCGATTCTGGTTTAGCAGCGTGTAGCCTACATGACTTGTGTAAGTAGACCCAACGGTTGCATTTAAACGATCGCTTTGCAATATTCGGTGAAAGGTTTCAAAGCTGCTGAGAGATCTGGCGCTGCATTGGCATCCAACGCGATTTAGGATATGTAGGCCTAAAGTAATTGAACAGCGCTGTGATTGTAATGGTTGCCAAATAAAAACACACCTTTCTATTATTATGTTCAAGTTATAGCCTAGACTATAATTATGACAATGTCATGTTGAATCCACTACTATTTTTCATAATAATTATTTATGTTTAAAGATTTCAGCTACAGTTGGTCTTAACGATGTCAAACTTAAGACCAAATAGGCAGTGAAAAACACACTCGTTCGAATAATAGAAATAATATTAGAACAGTCGCCAAAAACAAGGTCCCGCACATATACGGAGAACCCAGACATGCAAAGGACTCTCGTTGAAAAGCTCATGGTTCGTACGTTAATAGTCCTATATAAAGCCATTTGACAAAACTTTACATTTCTTAATACTGACAGATTTACTGGTATTTTGCAGCAACTGCTAGGTTATATTGCCTCCTTAATCGTGGAGGAAATAAAGTAGACGATAGAGAAGTTAAGGATGTTGTGGCGCGATTGAATGAGAAGCTGAATGATCCAATCGCTGAAATGCTTGAGCTGAAAAAAATTGGGTTGAAGTTCGTCACGTTCGATAACGGAATTACCTACTATTTTCATTTTGCTTCGTTGCAAGAACTCGTCTACCTAAGAGATATTTGCGATGGTGGAACAATTGATACTATTATGAGAAGAGACTTCGACGCATTGATGCTACCTATGGCTGAGTTCACAGCGACAGTGACATGGAACAAGAATGACTTCGAGAGATGTTCTGCGTATTTTCATCAAGTCTCCTTTACCAGTGTATGGAACTATTACGTTTATCCACATTTTAATCCTTTGATCACCTCGTTTTCGGTAGGCTATAATAGAGGTTGACCGAATAAACGTACCTCGTGTAATTCAGACTTAGTTTGAGCAGCATGAAATATGCATAAGACTTATATAGACTTATTTCTAAGGGGTAACTCCTACTTAAACTAAGTAATCGACGGTTTAAAAGGTTTTTGTGTTAAATCTCGGAAAGATCGTCCTACTGCCAGAAATCCTGCTGCAGTCTTTACATCCGCCCAATTCTAATTATTAGCATGGCATTAACGTTACTCGATAAGTGGGACTTTTATATTTTCACCAGTATTAGACGCATAAGTCATGGATTTAAAAGGCGTTTGAATTTAAAATATCGATGACTATTTACCATTTATTTTCATATTTACAGAATGGTTCCCTTTTCCCAGGACACAGTGTAAATACATGGGCTTCCCCTTCCGACTTCACTCGGCCTCAACACAGCCCGAGGTAATGGTCACTGTGCTCTGTATTCTCCAGACAAGTGGATCTTGTGCCTCATACAAGCATAAATTTCAAGAGGCATTTGACTAGTGTGAGTTTAGGTTTGACTTGCGATTGAGGGTTTAGAAAAATATATAATGGACCTTCAAAAATTTTATTCGGTGGATGTCTCGATAGTGAAACATAACAATGATAGGTCTACGATCATAATTATTGCATTATGTCAAAAGAACTGTCTGGTGTTTTACTTTGAAGATTGACAACCTGCCATTTGTGGTACTGGAAATGATTCTTTTGAAAGTGTTTGAAATTCGTTTCTGTTCAATAAATTATCGATCTTCAGAAGAAGATGTAATAAAGTGGTTGTGTTCGGTGAGCCAGGACTGGGATTTCACGGTTAAAAGGACCCGATTCAAATCAGCCGAAAATCGTATTGTGTCGCGTAAGTAGGCCTACCCAGTAACTCAACTATATACTTACCGATAACTTTACGCTTCACGCACCTTAAGCAATTAATTTAACAAGCAATGTTTTAGAAAATAACGCCGATCATCGTGAAGTGCATAAGTGTGAATGAAATATTTCTGCTTCTGTGCACTTCTGACCGGGCTACCTTGAGGGAGTTACCGGTACTGGCAGTACTGCAATGTGTTTTCTGGCAATATAGGCTAGTCATACATGATTGAAGCGTTATTAGTGCACCAATGTCTATGCTGGAGATGCAAGGTGACGACAGGCTCTTTTAACGTGCGGTTGTACACAAAATGTGCAGTTCTAAATGAATTTTTCAGTTGTAGAAGCACGTCTGTACCGTTAAAACTTGCCCAATTGGTCATTTTCCTCCGATTGGAAGTTATTTACCAGGGAGGATGGGAAAGGAAAAAAGGGGCTGTGCAGTTCTAAAAATTTCTTTAAATTAGCCCTGGGTGATAATAATAAGTTCGGTGATCAAGTAGTTCTTCCTAAATGATTCCTCAGATTTTGATCGCTTCACCAGCATTGCCACTCAACTACCATCATGCAGGATCCTTTATTCACCATCCTCGGACTTTTCACTCATATCTTAAGTTTCGCCTGTTTAACCTGACTCACTTGATCCTGCACCTTCGATTTCTCGACCTAAGCGACTCCCACCTTAACATCTCACCTACCCATCCGTCCCACTGGAAGCCGGACTCAACTTCCTTTGGACTACACTTGTGAACAACCTTAATAAGTCGAGACAGCTAGCGCTCGTGAATAAGTTGGTGCTACCGCTCTCGACGTGCCAGTGGCGCTTTAGAAGTTAAGGGATCACACTTACGACTACCATAATGATTACTACGGGTTTATTTTAGGCTTCTTGCAAACGATTTTCAAGACGCGCGCTATCATTCGGAGCAACCGACGCTTTCTGCAGCAGAACATTAAACCAAATATTCTCATTCAACCTTTGGTTTCGTCTGGATGTCTTACAATGAAACAAGCGATGCGAATTAGAAAGCCAGTGAACCGAGTTGACAGAAATTTCGAACTCCTGAAAGTTATCAGGTCGCTTCCGAATGAAAAACAACGGGACTTTATCGATTGCCTGCGTTCTTTTGACCAGTGTCGTGTTGCAGATGTCATTGAGAAAGGAGGAGGTAAAATTAGCTGTGGAATGTAGGCCTACAAATAAAATTCAGGATTTAACCGTGAAAATGTTTAGAACTCGTTTTGCTTAAGCAACTACTCGTCATACCAAACGAGTCTAACGAGACGATGGTTAAGATAAAAATTATGGTTAACTCATGGCAGTTTAGTCCTTCTTTTAGATGCGGCCACTTAGACCTACTGTCTACTAAGTTTGACACTCACAAACTGTAACGTTTCTATTAGAGTCTCCTGTGCACGGTATTGAAGAAAACAGAAATTCATGCAATTATGCGCAATGTTGTCAAATTTATTCACGGTCTCATTTAGTTTTTAACTTAAGCGTACCCATCGGTCTCGCTTACCGGCGTCGCCTACCACTACCACAAAATATTGCTTGTAGGCCTATTGGAATCGGCGATATGTAGCTTCAATTGTTGATTCGGCATGTCAGAATATCATCTCATAGTAGGCCTACCAGTTCGATTTTTCGCATTTTTAGTGCACGAGTTGAAGTGCATAGGCATACACATATAAAAAAAAGATACGCGATATGCTCACACGCATAATATTAAGCTTATGTTGTCATGTGTGAACTTTGTTAGTCCTCGTGAAGTGTAGAGTTACAACTGCACCTCGGCGAACAAAAGCAGCAAGAGAAAATGAAGAGAGGTTGGTGAATGGATTGCAGAAGAAGATATTGGAACAATTCGATAAGCGCAGACTCAGGCAGCTTTATGATGACATTGGAATGGACGGCATCGAAGTGTTCGAAGTTTCGTGGAACAGAGGCATCGTGATATGGTTTCTGTGCCCTTCAACAAAGGATCTAAGTCATTTGAAAGATATCTACTTGACTGGTGACCTTCTGAAGGCCATGCACAGTTTTTTTCAACTCACTTGGAGCGTACTTTCTGAGGTACGGTGCAATTAGGCTTTATAAATTTCATTCATTTTTAGAATACAGAGCAAATTCCTATGCTTTGAGTCAAACGGATGACCATGTTACGCGCATAATAGGTTATTAGAATATTCACATAAATTCATATCTGAACACTTTGCTGAATCGTGAATGGCACGAAATTTATTAACAGCTTTCGGTTATTATTCGTCTTCAGAGACTTGATGGAAGCAGGAGAACATCGAGAATCAAACCTACCCGTGTGGATATAGAGGACATAGAATTCAAAAGACAAGTTGGTGAGTTAGGCCTACCTGAGCAGACATAATTTTATAGGCCCATCTCATATTTTACAACACTAGCCTATTCGGGTAAGGAGCATACCAAGAGTGAAAGAACATGTGTGACTTGAGTACAATATTTTTAAATGATGAATTTGTCCATCAGCTTGACCATAAACGGCTCCTTCTGTTGTTTAGAGGTTTCATCCAGCACACCTCTAATAGAGTCTATGCATACGCTCTGTAATACGCACTCACCTGCATATACCGCCCCGTTTTAGCCCATTGTAACGCACTGCTAAGTCCTAAGGTGCTCAACTCAACTTTGGAATGAAATCCAATAAGTGGTAGGCTAGGCCTGCTCCATCTGTTGACATTCAGAAAGAGATTCCGTGTTGGAAATTACTACCATCATCCAATTAATTAATTAATGACTTTCTACGATGTGTAATTGTATACTATAATTATGACCGAGTGTAGTTAAGATATTAATTCAGTGTGTGCCAGTTTAAATATCTTTATTCTTCTGGTATTGACCACCATAGAGAAACTCTTTACGTAGTCAGTAGGCCTATTAGGGTGATCCTAGTCAGCGAGATGCAGCCTATAGCCTAAATCCATTGTACAATCTTCTTTACTTGCCACAACGCGGGCCCTACTTTTGAGACTATTGAAAGTGACGTTTCAATGTTTTAATTTGGTTACTGTAAAAGAAGCTTTTATTTGATTTGTTAGAACAAGTGTAGCTCTCCTGTTGAAAGATATTTCGAAGGTTAGTTACAACACTAAAAGGTCAGTTATTGCACTAATGCCACTGCAAGTAGCCTACGCATACATCCTATGTCCACGCATACACACGTGGGGAATAATAGCATCCATACATGTACATACATGTGGCCTACATGCGTAAGAAGCAATGTGGTGTCATAATGTTATTGTAACGATTTATATTTCTTCAGCTATGCGTTCCATTTTGGCAAGACACCAAAAGACGCTTAGAACAGTTCGTCAGACGTTGTTTGACGTCACAAGTCTACGCGATAAGATCTATCTACGATTCAGCGAGAGAATCTCAATCTACGAGGATTTGCCTCCATTCAAATGCATAAAGAATGTTTACCTGCCACTCGTTCGCTCTCAGCCTAATTTTACTAAAGCTTGCGAGAGAAATGTGTGCATTTATACGACTAGCGACAGGGGTGTGTTGAAGCTGTTGGCAATGGACTATAATAGTATGAAGATATGGTTGCCGGATATAAAAGAGCCATGTCCACTATCTGTTTGCTCCGATGGGACACTGTTGATACTGCGGAAGGATATTTCAGCACTGCGGAAAGATAGTCTTATTTCATCACCGTGTATTGAACTCTATGGAGCCGATGCTCAACTCGTGCAATCAATCACCCTGCCAACGACTCTAAATTCATGGACATCGCTTTCGTACTTTTGCGCCATAAAATCGGACTCTGGGAAGTTCATTGTGAGCTACAAAGGATCTGAAGCTTTTCGCAGCGAATACAAAATTGCTCTCGTAACCCGCGTTGGCCGATCAAGTCTTGTCCTAAGTCCTCAACCGAAAGAGGCTTGGAGCCAGCCGCATTTCGTCGAGCCGCCATGCCTAACACCTTTTAAAGGGAATCTGTTCTTTGTCTATGACTCTAACAGTCGCGAAGTCGTCACGTGTAACGAAAAGTTCAGCACAAAGCACGTTCTCTTGACAAAGGAGACATATGAAATTCACAGTCCCAGAAATATTCACTATAAAGAAACCAAAGAGCAGTTGATCATCATTGACATTAATATTCACGGCAGGGATGTCGTCAACCTCTTTTCTCTGCAAGTTGACAGTGAAGGTTAGTTATTATTGGTTATCAGTTCACGCCTGTATTTTGCATGAATGAAATAACAGAAATAATTAAATGCTCGACAAATTCACAGATTAGGCTTACCCTCGGAATAGATTTATCATCTACATTCTGCACTTCACATCACATTAATTGAGACTATCAGTGCTACTATCTTTTTACTTGGCGGTAAAAAAATCGGTTTGAGAAATTATTTGCAAAATATACTCGTATACATAGAGATAAATTATATCCTTCACATTTTTTGCAATATCCACAAGTGCAGGTCCTGCATTTTTGCTTGTTTAGCAAAAAATAGAGTGTCGCTAGGCTATCTAATCCTAAGAGTCCATTTTATTCCAGTGTGAGTGAATAATTATGTTATTGATCATTGGGAACGCATTTTCTGTGTCATTTGATTAATCGTGTTTTGATAAAAATAAATTATGAAATTTGCTAAACATTTTTTTAGGCGATCAATTGATTCGAGTGTCAGCTGAACGCGCTGCGTCGTTGATTACCAACAGAGTCCCCTCTGACGTGACCAGCCTGCAGAATGACATATTTATCTTGTACAATGACCAAACGATCGCAGTACACGAAGACAATGATGACTTCAGCCATAAGTACCAGATATATCTACGAGATATCATTTCATCTGGAATTTCCACCTCCTTTACCCGAATTATTGCCCACAAGAACACGAATCGCCTATATGTCGCCTCAACCGACGCAGCATTTGGACTCTTTCGAAGTGCCACAGGCTTCATAGGAAGTGGTGATCCAATTGCTATTAGCTCTCCTAACAGCATGTCTATGTCCATTGACGGTGATATATTGACGACAAACACTTTTCCAGCCAGATTTGAAATCCGGAACTCAGCTAGCGTGATTGACGTCAAGTTGCCCCCATACATGGACGAAATCGCACAAGTGGTCGAAATATCATCCGGGCTGTTTGCTGTAGTCTATAGAACACCGGAGAAGCGGAACTACGGTAATATTCTGATGCTGGCGAGCGATGGTGGATTTTACCTGCGACCCAAACCAGACGACAAATTGGATCAGCCTGGATTAATCTGGTCAATGGCTTGGTACTCTTCGGATCGCATTATCGCTACGGATGCGGAAGGCAATCGTGTGATTCTGCTCGATTCTGAGCTGAATACACAGTACACTCTGCTGAACTGTAGCAATCCGTTGTTTATGTGTTACAAGAAGGACAAACAACAGCTCATCGTTGCCCACACAAGTTCATCAATTATAGTCGACGTGTTCACCATAGAAGAGAGAAATTAATTCTGCTTAAACTATTCACACTACATTATAATAGCCTAAGCATAGCCTAACTTTGCAGGCCTATATGTTATTAATCTTTCTCGTACTATAATAGACCTAGTGCTCGTCAGTTTTATTTAGGGCTGTCAATCGTCCCGGATTCGCCGCGAATCTGCCCTTTGTGTCCCACGTTCCGGATTGATTCCAAATTGTCCGGAATTTTTTGGAGGCAAGATATCCACTAAACCAACTTTTTTATTTTCGCACACTTGACTGATCAAGTTGAACGGTGAATCCTGAGTTCTGCGCTCTGTCAGACCCGACGTTGATAACTCAACGTCGGACATTTTCTTTTTTTCTACAATCTCTTTACAGTCCTTTCTTAAATCTTTCCCACAATCTTTTATTCAATCTTTGACTAGGGACCTATATGCCTAGCTATCGTCGCGATCTCAACGAGTTGCGCTGCCAAAAGTTCCTTCCAGCAGCGGCTGTAAGCCGACCATTTTCTCCGGTAGTTCTCCCGCAACCGTCCAGCTACAAGGCTCAGAACAAACTTCTATACCGCCGCGTCCCTACGTTATCGGCATATTGAGGTCCCTGCTCAAGCGGTTGCTGGTCTTTTGGTGGACCGTTCGACTTGACTTCTGGCAAAGGTTGCATGCTTGCTTGTAAGTCAGGCCCGTAATAAGGTGGGTGCTAAGGGTGCTGCAGCACCCGGACCCACAGTTTTTGAGGGGCCGAATAGATTTGGTGACTCTGTTCCTGTTAGGAAAAACTGTAGAGCACATCTCCCACTGAATCATAACAAAAGGACAAAAAAATTATAAGTATTTATTGGCTTAATGCTATGGAAATTTTATTGCGGCGACATCTCTTTGTTCTAAAACACTATTATTACGTCATTCCCTTTATTAAACTTGCTTAAATTATGCTCGTTATTCATTTATTCTGTGGACTTCACATTGTGGCGGCTTCTCTTTGTTGTGGAAGTTCTTTGCGTCATTAACTTCGATATGAGCAAGTTGCTGTCACTGTAGCATCTATTGTGACGATATTGGTCCACAACACTGTTCTTACGTCATTACCTATGTATGGTGTTACTTTGTTAGGATAGCCTACGGGCCATTCTACATCATAAGGCTCAATGTTTGTCCTTCTGTCGTATGTATGTCTGGATGAGTGATGTCCCAAGAAAGGCTCCTAAACGATCGACTTTCGAGCGAATTTTTTAAAAAATATTCTTATGCAAATTTGTAGGTCGACTATTTTCCAGCCCTCAATTCACTTTAAAACCCGAGATAAATAAATTTTTATTAACGTTTTAAATCGACGCATAATTAGCGCCCATATAAATCATCATAAAACGCTTTTTTGCAATTTTTTTGTCATGACGTTGTTCTCGCCTCTCGCATGTATAATAAAAATAAAAATAATAATACTAACAATAATAATAATAATGATTTTCGTTTATTCAACAATCCGGTTGACAAACCGCAACTGGTTACAATTAAGCAGTTGAAACAATAATAGGCTATTCACAAAAACGCAGATCACAGAAATTTTAACTACACTAACACAACCGACAGCCTTCAATAATCGTTTTAACCAAGTTATTGATATGCACTCTCATTCAGTGCAGATACGACAGAGAAAGGAGAATATGGATGTTTGTGTGTGTGTGTGTGTGTGTGTGTGTGTGTGTGTGTGTGTGTGTGTGTGTGTGTGTGTGTGTGTGTGTGTGTGTGTTTGTCCGGAATTATACGTCTACAGTTTCGCAACTATTGACCATCAGAACAACCCAGTGGAGAGGTTGGTGATTCTCTCTCACCACGGGGGCCTGCGTGGAGATGAGAAGCCGAAATTTCGACATTTTCACATATTCGCTCAGTTTGCAGCTTTACACATCAAACTTTGCAGCTAGAGATAGAGAGCGACCAGGGTCACCACACACAGTCAGCACACACACTCGCCACGCAGGGTCGGGTCATGTTTTGTTTTGGGGGAAGCGGGGGTGAGTGCAGGGTTGGCGAAAACCCGAAATTTAGCGGTCAACACCGGGTACCCCAGAGGAGTAGTGTCGAAAACACAAAATTTCCCGGGCAACGCCGGGTCCCACATCTAGTTCTGTATAATGGCGACCCTAATAATAATTATTGTTCTACACACATTATTGTTACGTCATTAGCTTTGCTCATGAATATTAGTTGTTTATTTGCTGTCACGACGATGGCTTTGTTACATGGACTTTGTTAATTGCTAGGATATAATCACGTTAAATTTTACTATATAAAATATAAAACATAAAAAGCGGATAAAGCCTCACGGGCCGCATATTGCCAGCCTCTGCTATATAGGCCTACAGTGCACACACCAATTACCATAATATGGTAATTTGTGTGTGTGCACTGTAGGTCTATACTCAAACGCTATGTGACGCATTATAAAATATTATTTTATAATGCGTCACATAGCGTTTGAGTTTCGATCAGGCGACGTAGGCTTGTAATTGTTCAAGCAAGCAGGAAAAAGTCTTACTAGAATTTCTGACTGATTTAGAGACAAATCTCCCTGGTAATTAAAACCCCAATAGGGGTCGGGCAGATGATAATAAGATGGAGGAAGATGGATTAAGGCGCTGAGGTTTGCGGACGATCAGGCAATGTTGGCGAGAAGCCAGAAGGGGCTGCAAGAAGTGATGGACAGATTGAACACAGCGTCAATTGAATACGGTATGAGGATCAACATCAAGAAGACAAAAGTAATGAAGATCAGCAAGGGAAAAGAAGCTACAGTCAACATCCAAATAGAAGGCAAGGAGATAGAACAGGTGAAGGAATTTTGCTAACTGGGAAACCTGATGACAACAGACGCTAAATGTCATAAGGAAATAAGAAGGAGGATCGCAATGGGAAAGGAGGCGTTTACGAAAAGAGGTGAACTACTACGAGGAAAACTAAGCAGAAACCTCAAGAAAAGAATGATAAAAACACTGGTGTGGAGTGTGGTGTTGTATGGTTCCGAAACCTGAACCATGAGAAAAGAGGACATAAAGAAAATCGAAGCGTTTGAAATGTGGACTTGGAGAAAAATGGAGAAGATCAGCTGGACGGAACACAGAACAAACGAGGAAGTGCTGGAAAGGATTGGAGAGGAAAGAACAATGACAAAAACAATCAGAGAAAGACAAAAGACATGGATATGGCATACGCTAAGAGGAGACAACCTGGTAAAAACTGTGATAGAAGGCAAAATGGAGGGGAAAAGAACAAGAGGAAGACCACGACAGATGATGTTGGATACGATGATGACGAGGATTGGATACCAAAGACTAAAGGAGAAGGCCCAGCGGAGGGAAGAGTGGAGACATTGGACAGCCGAACCTACCTAGGGGCAGAGAACCAGAAGAAGAAGGGGCCGGGCGCACACATGGGCGAAAGTTGTAGTCAATGCTAAAATGAGTGGTTTTGAATGATTTTGGAGTTCGGAATTTTTACCCTTTTAACGATTAAAATTTACAAGTTAATGACTCATTGAAAGTTGTTTCTTTTGCGTGAATGGGTCCGAAAGTGTGGGCCATATTAGACCGAACATGCTGAACTTGCCTTAATCCGCCTCTTGGTCGGTTTTAATAAATAATGTGCGTGGTGCCGGTGGGTTCTCAGAAAAGGGCCACTGGAGGATATTCACAGCACCGGACCCGCAATAGCCTTTGTGCTGCCCAATTAACAGTGAATGATGGATTTCTCTAGGTCAGCTTGTAGAAGTCCAAAAATTCGAAATCCATCGAAAGTAATCAACGTCTTAAAATTAAGGTAAATTTAGGTTTATTGGAGGGGCGGCGTGAAAAATGTCCATTTTGGGCGGACGGCACCGCTCAGCCAGAAACTGACAACACCATTTGACCCAATGTCTCTCACCAAACTTTCTTCCAGGAAACATGTAGGCCCCTAGGCCTAAGTTACTTCCCAAAAAAGCTGATGACTGTTTGGCAATTTTAGAAATCCTAACTTTTTAATCTGCTGATTATTTTAAAGTCTTCAATAATTCGCAGTCAAATTCTTCGCATGTATAAACCTGTAGAATATTTGGTGGGGGGATGTTGCATAATTATCATGTATGTATGTCATCTGAGGATGAAAACGCTGCGTAGGCCGATACATGTGGACGCCTCTCGATTTTTGGGGATTCTCATTTCTGGGGAAACTCCCCCCACAGAGACGTCTAGATTAAGCAGTGACTCACAACTATAGACTTTCCTTTAGATAAGTTGTATATCCTACTCAACCAGTCCTACTTCTTCCAACTCTGTACCTAAACGACATCCACTTTGCGCCTGAGCACTGAGCAGGTAGGCCAATACTTTGCACACGCTCACTACAGGGAACCTGTGCAAACGGAACGGATCTCCTAGTGACTACAGTGACACGGCGCAGCACTGCACCCAGTGATGAATTGGTCCTTCAGAAAGTTGGAGTTTACGGTTTGCCTTTCGGTAGGCTTTAAGGACCATTCTTCGTGACATCGACGGAGCCTATAGAACGCGAAGACTTGCGGAACTTTAAATTATTTATTTATTTATTTTTCCTCAACCAAAACAACAAACAAACATGATACAATTATGGCATTGAATAATAGATTAACATAATTTGGGGAAGAAGGGGAGACCCAGAAGGGATGGAAAATCCTGCTTATAGGGCCACCCATAATTCATGTAAAATATAAAAGAAAAACATGACAGAACATTCAATTGTAGGAATATAAAGATTATGAGGGGGAGAAAAAAATTATTAAGCAATCGACAAATAGAGTAGGCCTACAACAAGAAAAACAACTCTTAACTAATGACTTAACTAAGACTTAACTAAGGGCTTGGCGAAACCTCTGAGCAGAAACCATAACCATTACATATCAGGAAGTGTTTTAAGTAGATAAAGGCGAAGTTTATGCTTAATTAATCTTGTGTTAGGTTGGGAATAAAGATATGTAGGGAGAGAGTTCCAACATTGGGAGCCAGTACATTGTATAGAGAATCGACGAGTGTTAGTATGTGCGTAGGGAAGGTCATAAACAGTTAATTTTCTAGTTGAATGAGAGTGGCGATCAGAGGTAAGGCTAAAGAAATCATTAAATACAAGACTTAGTGGTAATAGGCCATGGTTGTAGCGGTACATAAACTCTCCTATTTGCAAGTGCCTATAATTTGATCGATCTTTAATAATCCAAATTCCTTGAAATACAGAGCGGTGTGGGCTCGGCGAGGAATACTAACTTTAAAACGGATTGCATATTTTTGAACGGTGACTAGTCTGACAAAATTATATTTGTAAGTAAACGTCCAAATTAAATTACAGCAGGTTAAATAATAAGAGAATAGTATAGTGTAGCGAAAACAAGATGGTGCACTTCTGAGTATCCACCCTCCACGAGGGTAGGAAATCCGATGTGTGTGTAGGTACCGTCCGCGTGCAACCCCCTCGCCAAAAGGGTATGAGTCCGGCCTTCGTGGTATTTCGAAGGACTTACTCGATGCAGTTCTGCTGCCTATCAACCCGGAAGTCAGACAACGACACGATATCTTCTGCGACACGATTTATTGTAGCACGAAACCAGACGACGATAGGAAAGCCTCTGCACCCCAGGGATGGCCGTATTCTGCAGGGCTGTCAACGTCGGTTCCGTCCGTGTCCGTCCGTGTGTCGCTCTCCGTCGTCGTTCTCGCACGTAGCCACGCCGCCGTCCAGACGTCTTCTCCTGCTCGTCGCTCCTCGTCGATGACGGTATCTACTGTCTGCCTCTGCGAGAGCTCCGCCTCGCACTGTATCGTCTGAGAGCCGTCTGTGTCATCTGTCCACGTCTATTTATACAATCTACGGGCAGGCACCTAATCTAGGGAACTTGCCTCAAGTTCTAGGGAACTTGCCTCAAGTGGGCGGAGCTAGCAAGGAACTTGCCTCAGGAACTTGCCTCGACCGCTAAGGAACTTGCCTCTGGAGGGAGGGGCTAACAAGGAACTTGCCTCGACCGCTAAGGAACTTGCCTCAGGAACTTGCCTCAAAGAGAGGGGGTAGCAAGGAACTTGCCTCAGGAACTTGCCTCAAGGGGCGTGGCTTAGCAGGGAACTTGCCTCAGGAACTTGCCTCGAGTAGGCGTGGCTTAGCAAGGAACTTGCCTCAGGAACTTGCCTCAAGGGGCGTGGCTTAGCAAGGAACTTGCCTCAGGAAGGGGGGGTAGCAAGGAACTTGCCTCAGGAACTTGCCTCAAGGGGCGTGGCTAGCAAGGAACTTGCCTCGAGTGGGCGTGGCTAACAAGGAACTTGCCTCAGGAACTTGCCTCAAGGGGCGGAGCTAACAAGGAACTTGCCTCGAGTGGGCGGAGCTTAGCAAGGAGAGCGGGCCGCCAGGTTCGCTACATCTCCCTCCCACTACGAATGGGAGTGTCCCCACTCCCGCAAACTAAAAATAGGGACGAGCCACATGGCTCAAAGCAAAACCCAACTGGGTGTAAACAAAGCGGCCAACGGGCCAAGTCTCAAAAATACAATGTCCTTGGTCGTCCCTGACCCTACTGTTCAACCAAAAGACCAACGGGTCTCATAAAAGTTTACGTTAAAGTTCCGACTAAACTGTTCCGTCGTTCACACAATGTGGCCAACGGCCCAAAAACGTACACATCTTAAAGAAATATTTAAGGCACATAAACACAAAAGTGGCCAACGGCCCAAACGAAAAGCGCCCCTTTTTTAGGCATTCTACGTATACGATATATATGCGATCTCTAAATCGTCCATCATATCATCAGTCCACAATAGGAAAAGTCTCTGAAGAAGTGAAGAGCACGCTTATTGGTTCACAACCACAAATATAAAATAACAATTCGACGACCAACGGGCCAAAACTAAAAGGCCATGATTAATCGTTTCTAGTACTGAAGCAACCGCTCACCCTCCGCGTCTTTTTCTTCTTTCAGAATTTAGTCCGAGTCCGAAATCTCAATCGTCTCCGGGGTCCGCTGTCGTCGACGTAGCCTCGACCGGCAAAATCCCCAACAGCAAGTCGGGAGCGCGGGGCTTCCGTCGAGTCCTTCTCTTCGGGCGAGTGTCTTCCGAGACAAGGTCGAGGTTCGACCTTCTGGTGGACCATAGGTCGGGTTGACTCTCGAGGTCGACCATGGGTCGGGTCGACCCGTGGACCCGTCTTTCGTCCACATGTCACGTCCTCACGCAACAACGCCACTTCAACGACAGGGGCGTGTGGGAAAACCTCGTCCCTATTTCTCCGATGGCCGCATTTAATTTCTCCCACACACTGGCAAATCTTACGGCCAGGTTTACGAAAGGGGATCCCGCCAAATTTCAACCTCAGGGGGGTACCCACGTATTTACTACAGCCGAAAATCCCGCTAAGAAAAACCTTATGCTGCACTGCTATCAAAGGTAAATCATCCAAATTTTCACACACAGACTTCTTTTGCGGCAGTAGTACTCGACTTACGGGCGAAGCAACCAATACGCTATCCTGTTTGTCTACAGGCTGAATTATCAAATCGTCTACCCGTTTCCTAGGTAACCTTTCTTTGGAAAAATCCTCAAGAAATACCTCTCTAGGTGGGACCTGACAAACCTCTCCCATTATACCGGACTTATTCTGTTCCACCTGCACAGGGCGTAATCCTCCCAAGAATTGGTCCTTAGTGAAAGTTACCGGGTCCTCCGTTAAATTCACAACTCGCACCTGGGCGTTAGCTTTACCATCTACCGCTACACGGGCCAGGTGGTCTCCGGGGCGTATCTCCTGGGCCTCGGTCATCCATGCGGGGGCAACCGCGGACACATTCCCATACATGGTTTTAACCGGAACATCACCCTGACATTTGGGGGATACCACAACCTCTTCTGCGACGATCACACGTCGGCACCACATGGAACCGTTCCCCTTTACAAGAGAGATGCGTTTCCTGCCCACAAACAAAGCACCAGCACCAAACCCTAATCTGCAGCGATGTTCCCTGAGCCAGTTCATGCCTAACATGGGTTCTGTAATCTGGTCGGATACCAAAAACATGGTCGGGACACTAAAACCTCTCCCAAAATCTATGGGGACCAGGACCTCTCCCAGGACCCGAATATCAGACCCGTTAGCAGCCATCAAAGAACGATTACTTGAACGAAGCTCTAACCCGTCGACAGTTGATGAAGGCACCAAGCTGACTTCCGATCCCGTGTCGATCAGGCATAGTTGAGAACGTCCGTGGATCGTCCCTCGTACGTAGACAGCGTTGTTGCTGTTACGATTCGGCAACTTCGGACGGGTTGTGTGGTTCACGGCTACCGGAGGCGTCGAATCCTCCGTCTCGTCAGTTCCAGCGTCGTTCCCGCGGTTCCGGAAACGGCGCGGTTGTCGACAGTTCCGAGCCACGTGACCGACTCGGTCACAGTTGAAGCAGGTCACCGCCGGCCTCGGAGCTTCCCGTGGACGATCTCCAGAGGTGCGGTCTCCAAGACGACGGTCTCGTCCCGGTCCGTCGTTGGGCGATGCTTGACTGCGCAGCTCGCGAAGCTGTTGGTCGATCCTCGTCTCCATTTCGCGTTGCCATTCGCGTTGGTCGTCTCGTTGCGCCGTTAGGAATCGGTCGAGCGTCGCTTGCAGCTGGGCACTCAGGTCGGTTTCCTGAGTCCCTCGTACCCGATTCGGCGTTTTTCGGCGGTCGTCGTTCTCGGAGGCCTGCTGGTAAGCTTCCAGTCGCAGGGCGGTCCGGTAAGCTTCATCGAGAGTCTTTGGCTCTCGCTCTCTAACCTTCAGCGAAAGTTCGCGGTCTCGCAGTGCCTCTAGAAACGAGTCCCTCGCAATTATCTGGGTAGTCTCATTGGACGGAACGGGATATGCCAGGACTACGAGTCGGCGGACCTCGTGAAGCAGGTCGCTGAGACTTTCTCCCGGCCGTTGACGTCTGTAGTATAACTGGGCCCGGAAGGTTTCTGCCTGTCCTTCCGTCCCGTATCTCTGGCGGAGACGTTCCACAAGTTCCTCGTAGGTTGCATTTGGCCGCGCTCCAAAATCCCAGATAAGTTGCGTTGCGGCTTTCTCTAACGCACATCGTAAATGGTCCACCTTGTCTGCAGCCGTCCATTTGTTATGGCTAGCGCACACCTCAAATTGCACCAAAAACGACTCGAACGAACCTGTTCCGTCGAAGCGACCGGGTTTCATCGGCGTAGATCGGCGTCGGATCAGGCTATCGACGTCCTCCAACAGGCTTCTCGCCGGTCTCTCCTCGTCATCGGAACCGAGCTCCTCGATCAGCGGTCTCCGGTTCGACCGTTTCTCCATGGACGATCCCCGAGCGGTCGGAGTAAAGACGTCGGCAGACGTGCGAATTTCCTCGGAAGCTGGATTCCGGAACGTGATTTCGTCTTCTTCCATCAGCATCTTCGGTTACCTCGGGTTGTCGTCGCTGGCAGGAAGAACTGCACACCCCACTTCTGGTACCAGTGTAGCGAAAACAAGATGGTGCACTTCTGAGCATCCACCCTCCACGAGGGTAGGAAATCCGATGTGTGTGTAGGTACCGTCCGCGTGCAACCCCCTCGCCAAAAGGGTATGAGTCCGGCCTTCGTGGTATTTCGAAGGACTTACTCGATGCAGTTCTGCTGCCTATCAACCCGGAAGTCAGACAACGACACGATATCTTCTGCGACACGATTTATTGTAGCACGAAACCAGACGACGATAGGAAAGCCTCTGCACCCCAGGGATGGCCGTATTCTGCAGGGCTGTCAACGTCGGTTCCGTCCGTGTCCGTCCGTGTGTCGCTCTCCGTCGTCGTTCTCGCACGTAGCCACGCCGCCGTCCAGACGTCTTCTCCTGCTCGTCGCTCCTCGTCGATGACGGTATCTACTGTCTGCCTCTGCGAGAGCTCCGCCTCGCACTGTATCGTCTGAGAGCCGTCTGTGTCATCTGTCCACGTCTATTTATACAATCTACGGGCTGGCACCTAATCTAGGGAACTTGCCTCAAGTTCTAGGGAACTTGCCTCAAGTGGGCGGAGCTAGCAAGGAACTTGCCTCAGGAACTTGCCTCGACCGCTAAGGAACTTGCCTCTGGAGGGAGGGGCTAACAAGGAACTTGCCTCGACCGCTAAGGAACTTGCCTCAGGAACTTGCCTCAAAGGGAGGGGGTAGCAAGGAACTTGCCTCAGGAACTTGCCTCAAGGGGCGTGGCTTAGCAGGGAACTTGCCTCAGGAACTTGCCTCGAGTAGGCGTGGCTTAGCAAGGAACTTGCCTCAGGAACTTGCCTCAAGGGGCGTGGCTTAGCAAGGAACTTGCCTCAGGAAGGGGGGGGTAGCAAGGAACTTGCCTCAGGAACTTGCCTCAAGGGGCGTGGCTAGCAAGGAACTTGCCTCGAGTGGGCGTGGCTAACAAGGAACTTGCCTCAGGAACTTGCCTCAAGGGGCGGAGCTAACAAGGAACTTGCCTCGAGTGGGCGGAGCTTAGCAAGGAGAGCGGGCCGCCAGGTTCGCTACAATAGCATAGACCGGATAGATACAGGAATCAGTTTAGATGAGCGAAATGGCACACCAACAGTCTTAACAATTTTGCTAGAGATATTATTGATGTGTTCGTTCCAATTTAGAAGCTGGCCATTGTAGCCTATACGCCCAAACATTTTGCGGATGTTACTTGGGGGATAGGAGTCCCTTCAATAAGCAGAATAGGAAGTTCATTGGGATATTTTTTCTTATGGGATCTGAAGAGGATGTAGGGCCTAGTTGGTTTTATCTAAATTTAGAGTAGGCCTAAGTTTATTCGATCTAAACCAATCAACGACTCGGTGAAGCTCAGAATTAACAGTGTAAAATTGGGTATCAATAGATTTATCAGAATGAAATAAGTTAGAATCATCAGCAAATAGCACAAAATACACAGAAGGCGATAGGCCTACATTAGGTAAATCATTAGGCCTAATATAGACTAAAAATAAAAGAGGTCCAAGATTAGATCCTTGAGAGACACAGTGAGAAATGAGTTGTAGATCAGAATTATAATTATTAACAGAAACCAGTTTTTAAATGAAATAAGTTAGAATCATCAGCAAATAGCACAAAATACACAGAAGGCGATAGGCCTACATTAGGTAAATCATTAGGCCTAATATAGACTAAAAATAAAAGAGGTCCAAGATTAGATCCTTGAGAAACACAGTGAGAAATGAGTTGTAGATCAGAATTATAATTATTAACAGAAACCAGTTTTAAACGATTTTCAAGATAGCTAACAAACCATTGTAATTGTGTTCCTCTAATTCCATAGTTAAACAGTTTATTTTATAAAAGTATGATGATTTACAGAATCAAAGGTTTAGCTACATCAAGGAAGATACCAAGGGAGTATTCATTATTTTCAATTGCATTAGAGATTTTTGTCTTGTATGCTTAGAAGGGGCATGTAGGTAGAATGACCCTGTTGGAGACTGAAATAGTACTTTCTCTTTTGATAAAAAAAAGACTATCTAAACGTGCGTAGCCTACATTAATTTTTTAAATTTTTTAGCTCAGAATGGGAGTACAGAAATCGGTCTGTAGTTAGAAACATTGTACCTCGGGCCCTTTTTATGAATGGGTATGACCTTGGCAGTTTTCAATGCAGAGGGGAATACTCCAGTGGTAAATGAGCAGTTGACAATCTCTCATAGCGGAATTGCAATTTTAGTCAATGTTAATAGGGCTATGGCAGGGCCAATTCCATCGACTCCTTTACTATGCGTAGTGCGAATGGTATGCGCAAGGTTCATTATTTCACAAGGTGTAGACGGGATTAATGCTATAGAATGTGGAAGGGGTTGGGACAAGTAGGGGAGAAAATAGTTAGTTGCAGCAGGTATTTTATTAACCCATTAGTGCCTGATTTTTCAAATTCATCTCAAAATATGAAAACTTTGTTGCAAATGATGAGTTTGGACAATACCTAACACAAATTCTGTATAATTTCAGCTTTTGGTGCTTTAGGAGCAGTTTTTTTAAGCGTCCCATTTTTGGGGACGCTAGGCACGAATGGGTACGTGAAGATTTACATTGTGATGTGTGCAGGTTACATCACTCAAGACTGTTGATACAGTCAAATTAAGAAAACAGATAAATAATTTGCACTCAGAATAACTTAAAATAAAATGTATGTGCAAAATTGCAACAAAAATGGCATGGTTGAATGCATTTATATGCCAAAATGCTCACATTTTGAAATGAATTGCTTACACGCAGCAAATCATATTATTGCTGTTCGTGTCTCAGATCAATATCCTGTAGCAATGGCAACCAACACTGTTACAGAAGGCTCATAAAACAGTTACATGAAGCTATTCAATTGCTAAAGTACTAGTGACTAGTCTTGTGTAGTAGATTATTGGCCTAGCCCTCCTTATGTGGACCGATATTTCATTTTCCCCAAACTTTCACAGACTTTCATTCGCACAATGCATCTGAGTTACAACAGATGGGATTTGGTGCTAGCAAGTGAAGTTCATACTTTCTGGTTTGTCCAGCCAGCTTATCCTTTCCATGACAGACTACTGTGTGTTCAGATCCATGCCCTGGCCCTCACTTTTCTATTTTGTACAGCTCGACCATAGGAAGTGAAAATCTTCACATTTGTTGACTTGCATTGTCTCAATAATGGTATATTTTGCTCATCTGCTGTAGCAGTCACAGAATGGTAAATAAGTCATAGCAGCCTACACAACATAGTTGTTGCTATGAACCAACCGCACCAAGTTGGGAACCCACGGACTCCAACTCTATTATAGGTCTGACCGAGCAAAGTAACCATGTGGTGAATTCAATGAGCATTCTGTGTAGCCAACAATGGCTTAGTTGCAGGCTGAGAGTGGTAAAGAAGTGGTAAAGGACCACTAGTTGTTAGTAGGAATCAACTGGATTGACAACCAATATGCCACCCGACTAATCCAGGGTTGGGATCCATGTACCAACTCATCCACATGGATGTGAATCAGACCAAAAGCCGAGTGGTGTATTCAACATAGTGCGATACCGTTGCCTAGTCATTAGGCCTACCTGATATTGTAGCAGGCCTAACAGGAAAATGTAACAGGAAAGTGATATGCATTACAATGCACAACGGCATTTCTTGAGTTTGGGTGACACCTTAGACTAGAATGACAAATTACATAGCGACTGATTTTTTTCTTATTTATTTCAAAAAAATTAATATAAATTAAATTATTAAATTTAATTTTCTAGCAACTGCAAACAACAGAATGAGTGAATTTTGACTATTATTTTGCACTACATTGCATGGGCCTAGTAGATTCTGGACAATTTCTATTCGTGTGAAATATTCATGTAGGCTATACATGTATACATAGGCCAAATGCAGCCTACAGTTGAAGTTGTCAATAAATTTTTGATTCAAATAACATCATATAACGCTATCTCTCACTGAGAGTGATACTTCTGCCTACAAACAACCATCTATGCTTCTTTTTAAACAATATCTGACTACAATACCATACAAGATGCAAAACTGCGTGTGTTGAACTTGACGTACCCATTCGTGCCTTGCGTCCCCAAAAATGGGACAGCGCTTCAGTGATAAAATGCATGTGTTATATTTTAGCAAAATGAATTTGATCTAATTATTTATGTAATAGTATATACCAACCTTTGTGAAACCAAAGACAGATCTGTAGAAATGCGGACACATTTTTTTAAATAGGTCGCGGAAAGTCCGCAATGTTTACATTTGCTAAAATAGGTCAATGGCGAGATCAAAAACATAATTTTCAGTCGATAAAAATATTTTTTGTGCTCATTTTGTGTCAGAATCACTTTATCAGCATGTTGGCATAACGGCTATAACATTAAATTGCATATTTAATGCAGATTTAATTTTATGTGAATTTTTGAAGTGGTGTCCCATTTTGGGGGACGCTAGGCACTAATGGGTTAACAAGAGATTGTGCAATGCCTGTGAAGAAATTATTGAATTTAGTTGCCATAGTCTGAGGGTCAGTAATTTGTTCACCATTTACATTCAATCCAGTAATTACAGTTTCTCTGTTAGTATCTCTATCCAGTATACTCCTCAGAAGACCCCAGGTTTTTAAAAGTTATTATTATGGATTAAAATTTCGGATGCATAATAATCTTTTTCGGCTTGCAATTTAACTTTCTTAAATTTGTTTCTGTATAGGATGAATTTCCTCTTGTTGGCCTCATTTGGATTTTTTACGAATTTTCTATATAGTTTCGCTTTCTTATTAGCCTACTAGATTTTACCAGTGCCCGAGTCATCCAGAGCTTTTTTTGGGATAGAGCTACGAGCATAAGTCCTAGTGGAAATTGGAAAAGAATCATCATAAAGCTTCTTATAATTGCTAAGAAATAGGTCATACATGTAGACCTTATCAGTGTCTAGTTCTGTACAAGCTTCACGGATATCAGACCAGTCCGTAGAGTCTAAGGATTGCAAAAATTTGGCTTTATGGTCATCAGATACTAAGTTAAATGTCAGTGTTTGAGGCTTGTTAGGAGGTTTGATGGGACCAAGATCAAACCATGCTATGATTGGTAAATGATCAGAGATGTCTTCGAACTGTCACGAGGTTTACACCTACCGTGTATGGTTCACTTTGTGTGCAGTTAGGCTATAAGCTTAGTGTCTGAATAGGAATTTGATATTTGTCTTATTCTGCGTTAACGGTTAACCAGTGATATATCTGAATGCACATGTAGGCCTAGACGTTGACGGCTCAGCTTGGTCGTGCCTACTGCTCTGGATCAAGACTGGATGTAATTTACCGGCTTAGGCCTACCGTGCCGTTGTTGGCGTTACTCAGCAAATTCAAGTTATTTTAGCATGAGTTTTTAATGCAAACACTTAGCCTACAAGAAGCCTAATGACACTGGTGCTTCAAGTAGCTCGGCATAGACTTATAAGCTAGCGTTCAGCTTTGAGATAATGCAGGGTACATAGATGAGGCCCCCTATCGTCACTTTGAGGAGTTCACTTGTGAGTTAATGTGGCGTGACCTGTTGCATGGTAGGCCTAAACCATTGCTATTACAGGCCCTGCGCTCATGTGCATCCGATCTAGCGTTCATAGGCTATTACCTAAATTTTAGTTGGTGCACGTAATATTATAGTTAGTGTGCACACTGAATATCAGCTAGTGCATGGAATTACGATGACGATGCCAGCAAGGTGCAACGAGATCGTGTATGCAAGGGTTGACCAACTGACTGAATTAGATTCACCGACGGCTGAAAGTCTAGAGTTTCTTGTGCTACATATGGAGCCAGAATTCGGATTAACAGATAAATTGTTAAGTTACGGGTTCCTTTCCCAGATGGAATTTCAGAATGTCAGATCCGCATGTTCAGTGACTGCGAAAAATAGAGCCATTGTAAATTATATGCAAAAGGAAAATCACTATCCACACTTACTTGAGATTTTACAGGAAACTAACCAAAGTCATCTGGTAAACTATCTTGCAGGTGAGAATATACCGATTTGTAAATTTCTTCTTTGGATCAATGTAAGCGCAAAATAGACGTAGCCTAAGCAAGAATTGAGCAGTAGGCTATCCCACAATTAGGCCTACACTAGATTGGCCAAGCTGCATTCTTAGAACTGCCATTTTCCTAAACGTAATCCATCTATTTCAGCGCACTGTCACAGAATGTTTCCTAATGTTTGGCTTACTCGTGGGAGTCGTGGAGTAGATAACTTTATATTTGCACACTGTCATGTACGCTATTGTATGGCCCATTAGTTATTGTAAAAATTTAAGATTATGTACTAGAAAATTGATCAATAGGAGCAAGAAGAGCACCACGAGGCCTGCTAAACTGCAATCTCTGGGCGACGATCTCAGTTTTTCGGTCACGAAGTTGTTAGGCCTAATACAGAGGACAGAGGTCAATGCCAATAATTATATTAATATAATATACATGTAGGCTATATTATATTAATAATTATCTATACTATGCTGTGCTACAACTATGCAATGCTATAACCTACTAGGGCCTACTGACGAATTTATAAAGTTTACACATAATATCTGCTCTTAGTGCAAAGAACCCCGCCATAAAGAAAAGTTTTAAGACCACGGGCAGAAACAATAGAACCTCCAGAGTAAAATCTGAACACGAGTTGCTGCAGGAACTTAAGGAAGGCCATTCCACAGCATAGGGTCACAGCACACGACTGAATTATTAGGCTTATCGGAACTAAGGCCTGCTAAAGTAGGCTATATTATGGCTTACTTTGTAGGCATAGGCCCACAATTATATAGATAATCCTTCAGTTAAACTGGGAGGATAACGACCATGGGCGCGGTGCCCACAGATAATTTTTTCAGGAGTTGCAAAATGCATTGGTCACAGTTAGTAATTATTATCTTAGCAAGAGCTTGAAAAGTGAGAAGAGGGAACATGGGCATTTTCAAAGAGGTTTCTAAAACACACTTGTTATTATCTAACAGCTTTTAGAAATTGATTGCTAGGCCTTCTCTTGCAGGTGGGGGTAGATACAATCCGCTCTGTGAAATTGATCTCCCTATAACGGAGAAAGAAGAGATAACGATTAACGTCCATCAAGAAATTCTGGTAGAATTGATCAAGCGAACTTCGGACTTGGCTCAAATGCTTCATTCCAATGGCGTTCTGAATCGCAGGCATCTGGATTTCATATGCGGTCAACCAGGAGACATGAAGAGAAACGAAGCGTTGCTGGACATTCTTCGAAAACGAAGCATCAGGGATTATCAGAAGACCATTTGCGCCTTACGAACCTCAGAACAGCAACAATACGCAGCGGATATTCTTGAAAGAGGAGGTAGTCTAGTCTAAGTGAAATAGATCAAACGAAGCGCTCTCACATTTTCTTAGGTCACTTTTCAAAGGCTCCTAACCGTATTATTTTATAGACCTAGGCAAATTCTAAGTGAAGCTTACTAAATCGGAACTTGATTAAAATAACGGAACGGATCAATGCAAATAATTATTGTAACGTGCAGCCTCTAAGCAAAGCCGTAAAAAACTCGTTTCGTTTTTTATTCAAGTCAACGGATTCTCGTCCAAAGTTGATGGTTGGTACGCTCATGGGCGGAGTTTATCAGGGGCTGGGGACTAAGCCCACAAGAAGCCCCAGGTTCATGTTTTTTACCGTGTAAATGGTATCTTTTTTGGGCTTAACCCCCCCCTAAGAGCGTCCAACCAAATGACTAAAAAAGGTCATTAACTTTTTCGGTCGGGAAATTTAATAGGCCTATAGTAATTTTCATGAGATTTGAACCTGATGATTAAAAAAGGTCATCCACTGTTCCGGTCGGGAAAATATAGTAATATAGTTATTTTCATGACATTTGAAATTGATGACTAAAAAAGGTCATCGACTTTTTGGGCGACACGAAAAATACTGTCGGCTCGTTCGGGACCAAGTTTTTTTTAGCCCCCCACCCAAAAAAAAACCCAAAACGGAAACCAAACTCCGCCCATAGGTACGCTAATAGTTCTGGTCTAATGCAATTTGCTTTTTCGAGGACTGATGCTGATTAGGCCTACTGGTATTTTGTAGCAACTGCAAAGATATATTGCCACCTTAATCGTGGAGGAAACAAAGTGGACGACAGCGAAGTTAAGGATGTTGTGGCGCGATTGAATGAGAAGCTGAATGATCCCCTCTCTGAAACGCTTGAGCTGAAAAAGTTTGGGTTGATGTTCGTCACGTTCAATAACGGAATAGCCTACTATTTTCATGTTGCATCGTTGCAAGAACTCGTCCACCTAAGACATGTATACGATGTCGAAGCAATTGATACCATAATGAGAAGAGACTTCGAAACATTGATGTTACCTATGGCCGAGTTCACAGCGACAGTGACATGGCACAAGAATGATTTCGAGAGATGCCTTATGTATTTTCATCAAATCTCCTTTACCAGTGTATGACACCATTGCTCTTATCAGCATTTTGATCCTTTGATCTCCGTGTTATCAGCTTAGATCTATAGACCTATAAACATGCCTGATTTCAGTGGCGTAGCCAAGGGGGGGGTTTCGGGGGTTAAAACCCCCCATTGGCCTAGGAAATGTTTTTGTTTAAAGGTTATTTTTTCATTTATATAAGCAAAAACAAAACAATTGCTTGTAGTAACATTTGTTTTTGTGACTTTATTCCCTGTGTTACTTTATTCCCTTTATATTTACTGTAATACTGTTCATTCATTCATTCATTTCAAGAATTTATATAGCGCCTCTTCAAGAAATCCACTCAGAAGCGCTCCCAATCCAACCACGGCGAAACAAAAAAGTTTTAAGGAGCTTGTAGAAGACTGATGAGTCAACCCTTGGTAGCAGGCGCACCTGCAACGGGAGACAATTCCAGACAGATGGACCTACAACTGAGAAAGCACGACGCTGACAGGTTGAGGTTTCAACACGTGGGACCAAAACCTTCACACTAGAGGCAGAGCGAAGGACTCTGCGAGCCAGGACAACAGATACTGGACAGCAGAGCTCAACAAGATAAGTCGGAGCACAGCCAAGAAGACAACGCCAAACCAGTGAAGCAATTCTGTACTCGATACGCTGTGATATAGGGAGCCAGTGTAGAGTATCACGCATGTATGATGAAACAGATGCATATTTAGGGATTCGCCCAATTAGCCGGGCTGCGGACCGAAGAACACGGTCAAGTCGGGATATCAATAATTGAGGCAAACCAACAAGAATAGAGCAACAGTAGTCCAAGCTACTGTTGGGTTGGTTTCAGAAAGGGTATCCGGCCAGGCCAAAAAAAACAACCCCTCATGAAAAATTCCTGGCTACGCCACTGCCTGATTTAATTAAAACTCAAAAATTGGAGTAGAATATAGTATTGAAATGAACTTTATTAGCACCTACACTTGGTCTAAGGATTCGATGGCTTCAAACGTGTCTGGATTGAACTTCAGCCAACCCGCCTGAGTCCTGACCACCAAAAATCCTTCTGTATGACCTAGTCTTCACATTAGCTCAAATCTAAGCAGCACGAAGTTAAAATAACTTGACAATTTTCAAGAAGAGCTCGATTAATTTGAAGTTTGGCTTTGGCCTACACTTGCGTTCGAGGGTTTACAAATCGATTTTTGCAGATATTATTTCATAGCCTAGATGTATCGATAGCGTACGAGCCTATACGATCATTTTGAGTTGTGTTAAATCGACTGTTTACTGTTTATTGTTTGCCTTGAAGATTGACGGCCTGCCATTTGTGGTACTAGAATTGATTCTTTTGAAAGTGTTTGAAATTCGTTTCTGTTCAATAAGTCGTCGATTTTCAAGAGAAGATGTATTAAAGTGGTTGTGCTCGGTGAGTCAGGACTGGAATTTCACGATAAAAAGACGCCGTTTCAAATCAGCCGAAAATCGTATTGTGTCGCGTAAGTAACTGAAATAATCGCCAATGATTTCGCGAACCTTAAACAGTTCATAACAGGCAATGTTTTTAAAAACTACGCCGACCATGCTGCAGTGTATAAGTGTGTACTTTGTGTACTTTTGGCCCAAGTAGGGTACCTTGAGCTACTACAAGGTGTTTTCGGTCAACATGGTAGCACAATCGTTTTATCTGAAAAACAAGACAAATCCAGTTGACTTACCGCACCAGGTTACAAGTCACATAATGTAAAATAACACACAGGAGCGATAATAAAGTTTAGTAATAATAAGGTAATAAAGCAGGGACAGCCGTTAACAGGCGCCCATCAGTCAGGTTGCTGATGTCAAATGTTATAGCAAAAACGGATTCTTGAGTCATGGTTATATCCTGCAAAGGTGTCGTACTAGGAGTGAGGGGCAGGTGCCGTTGTTAGGCTCCTGTCTAGAGATTCGTGGTGAAAGATGGAGAGTGATGTAATCTGCGTATGGGCTAGTCCAGTGACTCAATATTCGGCGCAATAATGCGGTTTAACATGCACGAATGATGGTAGTGTTGTTGTTGTTGTTGTTGTTGTTGTTGACGATGATGATGATGATGATGATGATGATGATGATGATGATGATGATGATGATGATGATGATGAAGATGATGATGATGATGATGACGATGACGATGATGATGATGATGATGATGACGATGATGATGATGACGATGATGATGATGATGATGATGATGATGATGATGATGATGATGATGATGATGATGATGATGATGATGGTAACAATGACGATGAAGACGTTGGCGATAATAGGATGAGGAAGACGAGGAGGAGAAGAGGAAGAGGATGATGGTCACGAATACCGCTGATGGTCAGAAGGATCTGCTATAGTACTTCATGAATTCCGCAGATTTTCGGTCCCTCCGCCATCACTGCCAATCACCTACCATCACCTCCTTCAGGTTCTTCGATACATCACCCTTTGCCATTTATAACTCAAGTCTCGCCTCTTTACTCTGATTCACTTGATCCTACACCTTCCAATTCTTGACCTAAGCAACACCCTCCTTAACATCTGTTCTGCCCCTCTGAACCACAGGAAGCCGCATTCGACCTCCATCGGACTACCCCGGACAAACTGTCTGACTTGACGCAACGCTCGTGAACAGGTTGGTGCCCGCACTCGGCTTTCAAGTGGCGCTTTAGAAGTTTGGAGATTACACTTACGATTACCATACGATAACTATTGTTTTAGGCTTCTTGCAAACGATTTTCAAGACGCGAGCTATCATTCGGAGCAACCGACGCTTTCTGCTGGAGAGCATTAAACCAAATATTCTCATCGAACCTTTGGTTTCGGCTGGATGTCTTACAAGGAAACAAGCGATGCGCATTAGAAAGCTAGTGAACCGAATCGACAGAAATTTCGAACTTCTGAAAGTGATCAGGTCGCATCCGAATGAAAAACAACAGCATTTCATCGACTGTCTGCGTTCTTTTGACCAGCGCCGTATCGCAGATGTCATTGATAAAGGAGGAGGTAAAATAAGCTGTGTAACGTAGGCCTTCAAATAAAATTCAGGATTTAACCTTAAAAGGCTAAGAACTCGTTTTGTTTAAGCAAACGCGACGGTGGCAAAAATATAATAAACTCAAGGCAGTTTAGGCTTTTTAGGCTAAGGCACTTACTTTAAAATCATTTTTACAAGCACTGACTTTAATGTTTCTGCTAGAGACCCATGCTGCATTCAAGAAAACGGAAGTTCATATTATTATGCGCAATGTGGTTAAATTCATTCATGATCTCAGTTACTTTATAACTTATAGAGCTATCTGTCTCGCTTTCCGGCGGGTGTAACTTTTCAGTGATGTGTGACTTGCATTCTTGCTTCGGCAGCTGACAATAATGTCTTTTCATAGTCATGTCTTGTCATATCGCCATCGTCGCACCGCGACGGTTGGCAACACGAATGGATTGTCACTGCCCAAAGTACGTCTCCTGTCGCGAGCCGCGTTCAACAGGTGTGTGTGCCCACGAGGTCAGTCCATTGCGAGACGTTGTCAAGCCACGAAATTCTCGGTCTACCTTAGTCTCAAAATCCCTCCACGAGACCCGTCAGCAGATTGCTTTCAATACTGTCGTGCGGTTGTCTTATGATGTGGCCAAAATAGCGCAGTTTTCGAAATTTGATTTGGGCTAATTGCCCAGTAGGCTATAGGCCTACATTTCTGGCCCGTGGGCGGTTTGTACGCCCGTTCATTTGAATCATTTTTGCACACGAGATTCTCAGCAATTTTCCGGGGCGCTTGTTCTCAAATATCTGAAAACGAGTTTCTTCCTTCTTCTTCAGCGTCCGGACCTCGCACCTGTAAGTCGCCACTGGCCACGCCAAAGCCTTCATCAGCCGCAATTTGGTGTTGTTGCCGATGGACATGCATAGCTTTGTCAGTTTGGCCATCTCCGTGGCCAGCCTTGATTTTACGTCACTCGCACAATTTGCATCTTGAGCACCTTCTCAGTAGTTGTCATGACTTTCGTCTTTGCCACGTTCATTGCCATATTCTCCTGCAACACTTTCAACACGTTTCACGAGGTCTTGTAGTTCTTCCGACGTTCTGGCCATAAGGACGATATCATCAGCGTATCTGAGGTTGTTGATGGGTTTCCGCCAATCGTAGCCTAAATCCACCGGAAAATCCCGCTAGTGCGAGTAGTGCCTTACGCACCTGTTCTGCTAGAATGTTAAACAAGCATGAAGAGAGGTTGCATTCTTGTCAAACTCCTTTTTTAACATTGAACCATGTCAAAGTGTGGCCATCAATCCTGACATTTTGCTGCTATTTTGCCTGTTATTGTATGCACAGATTCCTTAGTAGTTGGACTAGAAAGCCATTTCGAGCACGGTGATCCATAGTTGTTCATGTCGGACCCGATCAAAGGTTTTAGTAAAATCAACGAAACAAAGATAGAGTGATTGACTTCTTTCTGTTGATTTCTCTATAGTACGATCTTAAATTTCACAATCTGGTCTCTAGTATCTCTTCTGACCTAAACCCCGCCTGTTCCTGAGTAATTTCGTCATCGAGCTTGTGTTGCATACGATCTAGCATCACGCGCAACAAAATCCTGCTTGCATGGGAAACCAGTGCGATTATTCTGTAAATATTACACTAAAGTGGATCACCCTTTTTGGGGAGTGGGATGAGTGCTGATTGAGTCCACTCTTCTGGCCATTCTCCGGTCTCCCACACTTTCGATCGTGCATATCTCGTGTAGTTTAGTCACTGTCATCTCTCCTCCAAACCTTAACAGTTCTGCGGCCACATCATCCGGTCCCGGTGCCTTTCGTGACGCCGACTTCATTATCTCTTCCTTTACCGGTGGTGGTTCTCATTCTTAAATGTCAATTTCTACACTCTCTACTTCTTCGCTGCATGCTTATAGTTTACTCGCAGTATTCTCTCCATCTCTGATTTGCCTTTTTTAGCCTACTGAACCAGTGTAGAATCTACCAGTGAATGAGCTAGTGAACCGCTTCTCTTTTTGGAAGACTACATGGTCTGCTGTTACATTTTTTGCGTTTTCTTCTATTTGTCTACACAGTGTCTGTAGCTCTTCCTGCTTATTATTTCGTAGTCCTTTCTGTACTTCATCTAGCGCAGTCTTTTGTATTCCGTGAGTGATTTTGTTTTGGCCTCGCGTTTCTTCTCTATCAGTTCAAAAGTGTCTTTCGATATCCATTTCTTGCGCCTATGGTGGTATATTCTCATATTACGGGCTCGATTTTTAATATTTTAATGAGTTAATGTGTTGAAGTGCATTGCCATAGCCTACACACACACACACACACACACACACACACACACACACACACACACACACACACACACACACACACACACACACGCACGCACGCACACGCACACGCACACGCACACGCACACGCACACGCACACGCACACGCACACGCACACAATACAATACAATTATGCGATATTGTAAATATGCTCCCATGTAATTATATTATATTTATATATTTGTCAGTCCTCGTGAAGTGTAGAGTTATAACTGCACCTCGGTTAACAAAAGCAGCAAGAGAAAATGAAGAGCGCCTGGTGAATGGATTGCAGAAGGAAATACTGCAGCGGTTCGATAAGCGCAGACTCAGACAGCTTCATACTGACATTGGAATGGATGGCATCGAAGTGTTCGAAGTTTCGTGGAACAGAGGCATCGTAATATGGCTTCTGTGTCCTTCAACTAAGGATCTAAGTCATTTGAAAGATATCTACTTGACTGGCGATCTTTTGAAGGCAATGCGCAATCTTTTCCAGCTCACTTGGGGTGTACTTTCTGAGGTACGGCGCAGTTAGGCTTTATAAATTTTTATTCATTTTTAGAATAAGCTTAGAGAACAAATTTCTATTCTTGTGATCAAACAAATGGACGTATTATACAATAATTATCCAACCCCAAAATTAATGTATTTCTGAACACTTTGCTGAATAGACCAAGAAATCGTAAAAGCACTATATTTCTTAGCAGCTGATGGTTATTTTTCATCTTCAGAGATTTGATGGAAGCAGAACATCAAGTATCAAACCTGGCCGTGTGGATATAGAGGACATGGAATTCAGAAGACAAGTTGGTGAGTTAAGCTTACCTACAAGCGAAAATAACACCTATTTCGCAACACTTTTCGAGTAAGAGGCATACACCACAAGTGAAAGAGTTTGTTTGTGTTCGATATTTATAAAAGGTGAATTTTCTATCAGCTTGACCATAAACTAATCCCTCCGCTATAAATTAGAGATTTCCTCCATAACGTCTCTAATATACATAGGCCTAGCCTACAACCCCATTTCAACACATTTAATACATTTAATACACTATCAAGTCCTATAATGTTCAAGCTTGGCATGAAACACCATCAGTAGTATAATAGGCCTACTACATGTACGTCTGCTGAACTTTAGAAGAGATTCCGTGATGTGAATTACAACCTTCCAATTAATTAATTAATGACTTTTTACGATGTGTAGACTATAATTAGGCCTATGACCAAATTTACTTCAGATTTTAGGTCAGTTTTCGTCAGTTTTAATATTTTTGGATTCAGTCTTTGTGTGATATAATAATTCTTCCTGTAGGCCTATTGACCACCGTAGTAATACTCTTTGCGTAATCTATAATATTGGAGTGACCCTAATCAGCGGGATGTAAAACTAGGCCTACATCCCTTCTGTTATCCCTTTACAGGCCACAACAAGGGCCATACTTTTGTGACTATTGACAGTGAATGTCAGTGATGTACTAAGTGCTAATGTTTTAATTTGTTTGCTGTAAAGAAGCACTTATTTGAAATGTTAGACAAGTGTACTAGTGTAGTCTTCCAGTTGAAACTATATATTTCTAAGGTTAGTGATTATACTAAAAATGTTATTTATTATAATAAAACCACTGCAAATACGCATACATCCATGCCCATAATTATATATATATATACATATACATGCGGGTTGATATTAGCATTCCCACATACATGTACATGCGTGTTACAAATCACCCCATACTTCTAGGGTCCCTCCGCGACGCGGTTCAGGGTCGACTAAGTTTCCAGTATGGCCCACCCTGAAGCCTTGACAATGCCCGCTGAACTCGGCTCGGCTCCGAGGTGTAACTGAAGAAAGAATTCAAGATTTGTTTCTCCAATTATCATCGATTTTCTTCGACAAGAAGATAAAAATGGTTAAAAAGTGTATGCATGGGCGGAGACTTAGGGGGAACAGCGGGGGACGGTCCCTCCAAAGTTTGTAGTGGGGGGGACAGAGGTGCTTATATCCCCTCAATATTTCAGAAGATTGCTTTGTAAGATTATTACGCTGATAAGGTTATGCAAAGATCACAATTAAATTTAGCATTGTAAATAATCATTCAGCAATTTCAGCAATGAAATCCAGGTAAGTGCAGTAAGTGCATCAAAGACATTGAAATTGCGACATTGCTTTAACAATGAGTAGGTAATTATATGCTAAAAAGTAATGCTGTATTCGCCTACTCACAAAACTTTATTAAAATTGTAGGCAACATAAGAAAATAATGTCGGTTATCTCACGTGATAAAATATCATGCTTGCAGAAAGAAAAGAGACCTCATGAAATGAGACCTAGAAAGTTTATTTACGCCTGTCTGTGTAAGATCTAACTTTGAAATGCTTAATCCTTAGGAGTTAAAGTCCATGATAATTATGCATCGCTAAGTCTTCTTTTTCTATGACTATTTCTGAGCATTGCGTCCCCGAACGTCACCTCTCTTTTCACTCTCCTTCCTGAAGCAGAAGTAACTGTTCTTAAAGTCATCACTTTACTTCTTTTCCGTGGCATTGGCTCTTCAGCAGTCGAAGTACTTGGCGAGTTCTTGCTCTTCTGCGGGCTTTTGATGATAGTTTTAAAGTACCGGGTTGTTTCATCCATGAACTTGAGTATAGATTCCAAAGCTCTTGCCTTTTCTGATGACAATTCTCCAGTGGGAATACATTGTTCAATAAATAGGAAAGGCAGCTTGTGCGGTGCATGCGGTGTGTTACAAATCTTCCTGGGGATTTCTTGAAGTGGTTTCATCATAATGAGCTTTAGTGAGAAGACTTTTGTCAAAGGAAGTCCCATATTCGACAGCAACATCTGATTCACTGTTTGAATAAGTAATGACTTTCACTTTCTTGTATGGTATCGTTGAAAAATTTAACTTATTCGCTGCAGATTTATAATCCTGAAACTGTCTCATCTGGATAACTGCCATGGGTTTCTTTGGGTTAACCTGTTTTAGAACTCTAACCAGGCCTATTGGGCTGAAAGCATCCTGTGCTTTAAGTTTCTTCTCGACTTGACTGTGGGTGTTATCTACTTCTTGCACAGCGGAGTGGCCAGGCTCTCCAAATTTCTGTGTGATTGAGTGAAAATTTTGTTTTGATCACATCCTAAAATGTTTCCATTACAGTCAAATTAAAACAAAATAAGACAATGAGGGGGAAACTTTGAATTAGTATTATTAGCACTCATATGGTGAGCAACTTAATTAAACTGACTGCTTAAAATGCTGCAATTGCAGTATGGAGATTAAAAATGTTCGACATGGGGAACACTTTGAAGTGTTAGAACAAGACATTTAGCGCTGAAATGATGAGCAATTTCGTTAAAATGATAGCATAAAATGCTACCATTGCATTGTGGAAATTCAAAACATTTCAACAATGGGGAGACACTTTGAAGTCTTAGACCAGGACTATTAGCACTAAAAATGAGCAATTTTAAAAAATGACAGCCTAAAATGCCACAATTGCAGCATGAAAAATAAAAACTTTCGACATTTAGGAAGGTGGCACAAATCCCTTTTCCTGCTCGTCGCATCGCTCCTCGGCGATCGTTTTTCGGCCGCTCGTCCTTCCCACTCCCCCCCCAAAGTTCGGAACAAGTCTCCGCCTATGAGTGTATGCAACAATACCGTCAACAATGCTGGCGAGGCGGTGTGTCCAAACTGCAAATTGTTCGAAAGGAGGTGTGTGTACGCGAGGACAGATGAGGACGCGGACCAAGGAGGCACGTCCGCCATTCGAAGACCGAAGACCACGCAAGCTGTCCTGCGAAAAGATCGCCGAGGAATCCTTCTCTCCCCCGACGACGACGTCGACTGTTGACTTCAACTCCGAACTTCGCGAGCGCTGACTTCTACCTCGACTCGACTCGACTCGACTGACTCTTAACTCTGGCGGCTGACTGCCTGACAGCTGACGGCTCACTTCGACTGACGGCTGACGAACTCCCTCCCTTTGACTATGATTACCTCTTTATATACCATGCTGAAAGCGATGCAAGCCAAGAACGGGGAAGAAGCGAAGCAGCTATTAATAATAGCACCACGATAATTTCGATAAAATAAAAATTTAATTAAAAAAATAATAGTATCTCCCACATCGGAGTCAACCAACCAAAACCGTCGCAGTAAAAAGCTACATGCGATATAATAATGTTTTTATAACGACTGATACTTTTTCAGCCAAGCGTTTCATTTTGGCAAGGCACCAAAAGACGCTTAGAACAAGCGGTCAGACGTTGTGTGACGTCACAAGTCTACTGGATAAGATCTATCTACGATTCAGCGACACTCTCTCAGTCTACGAAGATTTGCCGCCATTCAAATGCATAACAAATGTCTACCTGCCACTCGTTCGCTCTCAGCCTAATTATACTAAGGCTTGCGAGAGAAATATGTGCCTTTATACGACTAGCGACAAGGGTGTGTTGAAACTGTCGGCAATGGACTACAGTTTGAAGATATGGTTGCCGAATATAAAAGAGCCTTGTCCTCTATCTGTTTGCTGCGATGGGACACTGTTGGTACTGCGGAATGATATTTCGCCACGGTGTATTGAACTCTATGGAACTGCAACTCAACTCATGCAATCAATCACCCTGCCAACGACTCTAAATTCATGGACATCGCCTTCGTATTTTTGCGCCATCAGATCGGACTCTGGGGAGTTCATTGTGAGCTATAAACGGTCTGAAACGTTTCGCAACGAATACAAAATTGCTCTCGTAACCCGCATTGGCCGATCAAGTCTTGTCCTTAGTCCTCAACCGAATGAGGCTTGGAGCCAGCCGCATTTCGCTCATCCGCCATTCTTAACGCCTTTTAAAGGGAACCTGTTCATTGCCTATGATTCCCGCAGTGGCGAAATCGCCAAGTTTAACCAGAAGTTCAATGCCAAGCACGTTCTCTTGACAAAAGAGAAAGATGATATTCAAAGCCCCAGAAAGATTCACTATAAAGAAGCCAGAGAGCAGTTGATCATTATTGACACTGATATTTACGGCAGGGATGTCGTCAACGTGTTTTCTCTGCAAGTTGTCACTGAAGGTTAGTTATTATTGGTTATCAGTTGATGAAGGAAAGTAGGCCTATATTTCGCACGAGGAAATCACAGAAATAACTGAATGTTTTATCAATTCTGAGGAGATTTAGGTCTATCATCTAGTCTACACTTGGTATCGCATTAATTTGGACTATCAGTGCCAGTGCTTGTATACTTAGCAGTAAAGAGAATCTTTTCGGTTTGAAAGAATATAATATATTATTATATACATCATCGATCAGTGTTTGTTTAATCTAGTTCCTCTGCTTTGGGGAATTCGGGCTTCTTTTTTTGGGTGGGTGGGTGGTGATAACGTCCGTTTTGGGCGGACGGTATCCGCTTGCCGAGCCATGGACCAACCGACGCGTTTGGCTACTTTTTGTTGCGTTACGTTTTTGAATCGTCAAAAAGCTGTGGGTGGTCTCACTGAAAGTGATAAAATTAATAACTTTCGTTCTGTTTGAAATTATTCTGATGAAATCTGGTCATCATGTGTAAACATGAATTTTCTTTAAGACTGTAAAATTCAATTTCGAAATTCTTACTTCTGGCCAAGATTATCAAAAACCTTAGGGATCTTTTTTACAGGGCTTTTTTAACGTGCAGTTGTGCACAAAATGTGCAGTTCTAAATGGATTGGTGCAGTTGTAGAAGCAGTTCTGTTACAGTTAAACTAGGAAAAAAGGTCATTGTTCTCCGTTTGGAAGTAATTTACCATGGAAGGTGGGACAGGAAAAAAGATTGTGCAGTTCTAAAAATTTCTTGAAAACAGCCCTGCTTTTTTACCCACCCTGTACAACAACGAGATATTTTCTTGGGAGGATTCAATCCTGAGGTACTCCCTCGAGACGTTTTGATTACTCACTGACCATTTATCAATGTATCCATCAAATCTGTTTTGCAAAATCAATAAGTGTAGGTCGTTTATTTTGTTGATATTTATTCAATCAAGAATTAGCTCTACATAATTTAAGAGTCCGCTTTAATCTAGAGTGAATGAATGTTTATGACACTGTGATTAACCATTGGGAAGGCATTTTCTGTGTCTTATATAATGATAAGATTTTTCTGAAATTTCTCAAGGCGATCAGATGACTCAAGTGTCAGCTAAGCGTGCTGCAACGTTAATATTTCTTAGCAACATGGCCCCCACAGACGTGACCAACCTGCGGAATGACATATTTACCTTGCTCAACGACCAATTGATTGCAGTGCACGATGATAACCAATTTAATCATAAGTTCTACATAAATCTACGAGAAATCATTTCGACAGAAATTTCCACCTCGTTTATCCGAATAATTGCCAACAAGAACGCGAATCGCCTATATGTCGCCTCCACGGACGCAGCGTTTGGACTCATTGAAAGTGCTGCAGGCTTCATACGAAGTGGTGATCCAATTGCTATTAGCTCTCCTTACAGCATGTCTATGTCCATTGACGGTGATATACTGACGACAAACACTTTTCCAGCAAGATTTTACATCCGGAACTCAGCTAGCGTTGTTAGCGTCAAGTTGCCCTCGTACATGGACGAAATCGCACAAGTGGTTGAAATGTCATCCGGGTTGTTTGCCGTAGTCTATAGAACAATGGAGAAGCGGAACTACGGTAACATTCTGAAACTGGCGACCGATGGTGGATTTTACCTGCGACCCAAACCAGACGACAGCTTGGATCAGCCTGGAACAATCTGGTCCATGGCTTGGCACTCTTCAGATCGCATTATTGCTACAGATGAATATGGGCACCGTGTGATTCTACTCGATTCTGAGCTGAATACGCAGTACACTCTGCTGAAGTGTAAAAATCCGTTGTTTATGTGTTATAAGAAGGACAAGGAACAGCTCATCGTTGCCCACACACGTTCATCGAAAGTTGACGTGTTCACCTTAGAAGAGAGACATTAATATTCTGATGAAACTACTTATAAGAAATTTAATATCTTAAGTAGCCTATCTGTTAGTCTTTCTCTTAGTTTATTCGATATTCAATTACAGACCTAATGCTCTTCAGTTTTATTCAGAGAAAACTTTGCTATAGATAGGGCCGATGAATTATTTACTTTGTTCAAAGTAGACGGCAGAGAAAGAGATGGAGCGATCAGATACAACAGGACCTGAAAATGCTAAAGCTGAAGAAGGAGGACACTGGCGACAGGAACAAGTGGAAGAGGAGGATCCAAGTGGCTGACCCCTCCCCAGGGAGGGATTAATCCGAGCCTGAAGGAGAGAGAGAGAGAGAGAGAGAGAGAGAGAGAGAGAGAGAGAGAGAGAGAGAGAGAGAGAGAGAGAGAGAGAGAGAAAGTAGTCTTATTTTCACTCTATTCTCACTTCGCATGTATCTTATAATTTATTCCATTGTGGCATTGAGCACAGACTGCAATTTCATAATCGATTTGTAATGTAATGTAATGTAAATCTTCGAGAATTTCTCAGCGCCCACAAAAGCCACGTCAGGGAGACCAGCTTATTCACCGGCGCTATATCAAATCAAGTCCGCAATAGCCAGAGCTGCCGTTTTCGTTCCGGTGCCAGGTCAAAATCCGGGAGGTTAAGCCGAGGAGACAGCGTGATACTATGGTGGTTGTCGGTGATGGTGGTAGCTGGGTGATGGAACCTGATTGGAATCTGGATAGGATAGCTTGAATAGTTCGGCTTTCAGTCGTGAATGGAATGCAGCAGAGGAGAGTGCATTGATCAAACGTGTCTATGAAGCACTGTAAGAAGATGACGAAGTTCAACAGATGCAATCCTCTGTTCTATTTATTATGTTGGCATATTGAACCCAATCCTCCCACCCTTGAGGCCACAACCCTAGTATTCCATGAGATGAAGGAAGACTGCTCATTCGAACTCTCTCTATGGCTGACAGCGTAACGAGGATTTTTTACAAGGATGATTTAAATGTTATTTCATGCGAACCAAAGTGGAGTAGGCCTATATGTAGTAGGTCATTATAGAAACATATTGGACTTAGGATTTTGTGTGCTATTTTAAAACAGTTTTCTTTTGACTAGCTCTAGCAATGTGCGTTTATTAAACCATGGTCGTAACCAAAATGCGGATTGCAATTTATTGGCCTTTAAAGAATATTCTTATCTTCTTGTCTTAATTCGTTACGTATCAATAAGAATCAAATGCACGAAATCCAACTATTTGTCGTTATACATATAAATATATATATATAAATATAATTATGTTAATACATTCTTTATTAAAACCTATAGGTGACAAACAGCAATCAGGAGACATATTTTGTCAAATGCTTTCTACTTATTTACTATCTATAGTCTATCTTTGCGTATATATAGGGACCTACATGAAGGCGCGATCTCAGCGAGCTGCTCTACCAGAAAGTCCTTTCACAAGCAGTGGCCGTTAGATCATCTTCTTCTCGGGTAGTCTTTCCTCAGATTCCTCTCACCTCAAATCCTGCCTTAGCACGGGTGCTCACACTGGAAGCGCTTCTTAAAGGATCCTGATGATAAAAGCGCTACATAAATATAGTCAAGTTCAATACAATACAATATAAATGTCTGGGCCACTACTGGGTATGTAATTATGTGGAATGTCGGAGGTGGTAGTAGAAGTAGCAGTGGTGGTGGTGGTGGTAGTAGTAGTAGTAGTAGTAGTAGCAGTAGTAGTAGTAGTAGCAGTAGCAGTAGCAGTAGTAGCAGCAGCAGCAGCAGTAGTAGTGGTAGTAGCAGCATTAGTAGTAGCACTGGCAGTCGCTGATTTCTGTCGCGTACGCAATCACCTGCTGCGACCTTAGCATAATTATTTGTTGTGGCTGAATTCCAGAAATTTATGCATGTATGAGAAATTGTTATAGCCCTGTTTGAATCTATTCAGAGTCGCCCCCGACTACATCGCGGACACTAAAACCACGACGAAGCGCATCAGCAATAGCGAGTATCACAGGAATTGCTCAGGGTCCCTACGCGGCGGTTTGAGGTGGATTCGAACCAGCAGCCTTTCGGCTCCAAGGCACCGAACAAATCCACTACACCACGATGCCCCGACGGGATCGGCATATTGAGGTCTCTGTTGGACCGGCTGATGCAGTTGTTGGACCTCTGGCGGAGACCGTTCATCTTGTTTTCTGTTAGAGGTTACTTGTAAATAGCTAATTATTTTTTCGTATTTTGGAACCTGAGACTCTAGTATTTTTCTCCTCTATAAACAACTTGCTACAATATATACAATGTACATGACATACATAGGCCACATGCATACAATGTAGATGAGTGCATACATACATGCTGTAGGGACGCGGTGGTGTAGTGGGTATGTTCGTTGCCTTGCAGCCAGAGGGTTCCAGGTTCGAAACCACCTCAAGCCGCTGTGCATGGACCTTGAACAAGTCCTTCACTCGCAATTGTTCATGCGCTTCGGCGTGAAATTCCGAGTCAGTGTCCGCTCTGTAGTCGGCAGCGCTTCTCAGTAGTAAATTGAAGGGGCCCTACAACAAGTGCACATACATGCATGCATACATACATACATACATACATACATACATACATACATACATACATACATACATACATACATACATACATACATACATACATACATACATACATACATACATACATACATACATACATACATACATACATACATACATACATACATATGTAATGGTGGTGCTGACGCATAGCATAGTACATGGAGAGAGAAAGAGAGAGATAGAGACAGACATACAGACAGACAGACTGACTACAGATTAAGAGACAGGTAGAGAGCAAGAGGAAGACAGACTACAGGCTAAGAAGATGTAAAGAGAGTACAGAGCAACTGATCAGGGGTTGGTGGCCTGCAGCGACCAATCAAATCAGGGCACATACCAGGTAGACCAAGAAGCAATGAGAGTCAGTCGGTAGTTTGAGTCCGAGTCGAGATCCAGTCAGCAAAGAAGCAAGAGTTCAGACAGCAGAGATAGTCGGCAGAAGGCCGAGGCTTAAAGCCAAGGCTGGATGCCGTATTGCCCGTATACGTTGGAAGCTCAAGAACAGTCAGCTAGTCGCGTCGTTGAGAGGCTCAGGAGGCAGAGATGTTAGAAGCGAGGATAAGCGGACAGTCAGTCGTTCAGCGTTCTGTTCTTCACATGGCGTCGTCGTCGTTGTAATCACAATTGTAACTGATCAACCGTTCTGCTGTTATACTACGAATAAAACAAACTGAAATGAAGATCCATGTGTCTAGTTCCTATGTCTAATCTGATCGACAACCGTACTAGCCGGACGATCAGCGAAGACTCTACACATACATACATACATACATACATACATACATACATACATACATACATACATACATACATACATACATACATACATACATACATACATACATACATACATGTACATACATACATGTACATACATGTACACGCACCCATAGGCTACATAGGACATGCAGCGAGAGAGGCGTTCAATGAATCCGGGATCTGAAAGCGAAACCAAAAGTGATAAACAAATAAGACGTCAATCGCATGAAACTAGTTTCTTTCCAACTCACGCTGCACCGTTTTAGCCGCTGCACTGCAAACACCATAATCGACTAGCCTACTAATCAGGCGCAATTAGCGCACCCAGCGACAGGTTTAAAAGGGAAGCGATTTTGGCTGAGTGCAATATTAACACCAAATGGTCATGTATAATCAATAGCTTTGTCTGTCTGCCTGCTCTTCGTTATTAATTTTAAGGATGCAACTCACGCAAGGCCAACCATAAAAAATCATTTTGAGTTGCAGAATAGTAAGATCCCATACGTTCGTGGTTAGAGTAAATTATTACGTGCGACACAATAATTAATTATTACAGACAATAGAATCTAAAGTTAAAAGGTGGCGTCAGGGAATGACTCCTCGGTGAACTAGATATCACGTTCGGTCTCTCACTGTTACGTTGCATTCACAATAATAATCCATCAGTGGTAGTCAATATTATAAGGTCGTTGGGTAGTTTACTTCTTAATCACATCCCGGTTGTAGTCTTTCCATACGTAGAACCAAGATTATTATTATAGGCTACGAACATGAATCGGATGTATCCACATAGCAGAATGACGAATAAGTTGTTGCAAATGAAGGAAGCACAGAGGAATCAAAGAGATACGGCGATCAGGAAAACACTGAGACAGACGATGATCGAGAAATACCTGGACCCAGACTTCGGTCTACTGGATAAAATGCTCGGCTGCGGACTCCTTACCTCGGACGAGTTTGACGATATCAGAGCAACTGGAAGCCAGCGCAGCAGAAACGAAAAGCTGCTGAATATTATACTGAGCAGAGATATGTATCAGCAATTCTTAAATCTCTTAAAAGATACGCAAAACAACCATCTGGTCGACTATGAAAGTGGTAAGTTCTCACCTTGTCACCTTGTGCCGTCGATGCGGTGAATCCTATAGTGACCGTCATAGTCAACCTTCTCCACGAACCCCGATTTCTCGCTGCCTCCCTCAGCTCCGCGGGGTTCATCCCGTCACCTCACATATTTCCTCCATCCATCTCCTTCCTCTCTTTTGCTCCCCATATGACAGCATCATCTCCTTTTCTAGCCCATCTGTGCGCATCACATGTCCAAAGAACGTCATCTTCTGTCTTGCCTCTATTTGTCTCAGCGACACACCCCTATTAGTTGTCCTATCTCCTGTAGTACATGTATATGCAAGTTTGTCCATGTTCTCTCTGCCTCTCTATAATTCATGGTAAGTTTGCGATGGGATCTCTTGTACGTCTTCGTTTCGTGAAACCGGCAGTTCGTTCGCTATTATGAATGATCTTCAATAGTATCTTACTTGTGTGCGATATCAACGCAATTGCTCTTTAATTCTCACATTATTTGGCATCTCCTTTTTAAAGATGGGCATGAAAATAGATTCCCCCAGTCCCTTGGCCATTCATCTGTCTCCCATATCAGGTTGCACACAAGGGCGTAACTTCCCCCAGAAAGCGGTGGTGACTATTTGTCTGCTCACTAAATTTTCCTTCCCTTCTCTCTACCCTCGCCTTGCGCTTCCCTCCCCCAAATTGAATTTAGTATACCCACCTTGCCCGCCACTTTCGGTCGCTCGCAAAGTCGCACTCGAACAGTAAGCTACAAGCCGCTACAGTCATGTTTTAATTTTTCTGTTATGAATTTGATAATATGAACTTTTACAGAAACTCGATTCCATAATGTCAAATCCAACCTACAACAAAATGGACTACACGTCGTCGAATTAAAAAAACCAAACTTAAAGAAAGGTCAGGGCCGTAAATCTGTTTGGAACCGGGGGCGGGAAATTTACCACCCTCCCCGCTCGAGGTGGAGGCTATTGGACCTATGCTTCCGTTAAGAAGTCGTCTGTAGGACCTATAATTATATAGGGCCTATGTAGGGTATAGGGCCTACTGAGGTCGATTGCTGTAGGTTAGTGAGTACAAATTTTTCGCCTCGGGATAACCTGAGCCTGTCTCAAGCCAAGATAAAGGAGGATGGTTCCGCTGTGGGCTTGCAATTAACCCAGCCGGGCTAAAAATATATGCAACAGGCACTGTCTGTGAGCACAGTGCTGTACCGTATACGTACAGATCTGAAACGTGGCCCATGACCATAGGCGTAGGAGGGTAGGCGGCTGGGGTCCAGGGGGCAAATGCCCCCCTCAATTTCGGGCAAATGTGTTTTTCGGGCAAAAGAGGCACGGACGGGAAAAAATTTCGGGATTTTTTTCGGGCAAACAGGTAGGCCTATACAAGCCGATTTTTTCGGGCACACAGGGGTAAAAAGCTAAATTTTCTGAAGATTTACAGGAAGTGACTAATAAAAAGGAAAAAAGGTCATCAGATTTTTCGGACGAGAAAATCCTAAGATTTTGGGCGGATGACTAAAAAAGGTCATCAGAATTTTCGAGCGAAAATAACATTTTTGTCCCCCCCTCCACTTCCGAAATGTCCCCTACGCCTATGCCCATGACGGTAACAAACAGGAAAAGACTGGAGGCACCAGCACACCATAGGTGGCTGAAAAGGATTCTCTATAGGTATCGTGGCTGGACAAGATAACAAACAAAGTCGTAAGAGAGAACGGGACTAGAAGATACGGAAAACATCACTAGAAAGAGAAGACTGAGGTAGATGTGGCACGTTGTTCGCGTAGACGAGAATCGAAGAGCCAAACAGGTGATGTCCTGGAATGCAGGAAGTAGAAGTAAGAGAGGACGACCACGAAAGAACTTTTATAGGGCACCATCAAAGGTAAATTGAGTTGTCTGGAGATGTCATATAGAAGGGAGGCTGAAGAACTGGCAATGGACAGGGGCGAGTGGAGGAAGTGCGTTGCCCGATGTGTAGACCTGCACGGGAAGGACTAAGTGACTAAGTAAGCACTGCTGCGTAGGCTATAGGTACAGACTGCAGGAAGCAACAATAATAATAGGCCAGTTACTGTATAGTGCTAAGGATGTGACATTGCCATTCGCCAATAATCAAAAGAGCGAAGTTACGGCCAATGAAAAACTGGAAAATTCAGTCAAATGGTGCGCAGTATAGCCTATATAGCCAATGTGCAGTCCTATCAAGTAGTCTATCAACTTTGATGCAATGTTTCTTTCTATAATTCTCCCTCATCTAAATTTTTCTATCTATTTCCTACTCTGCCTCTTGATTTTAAGAATGAATATAGCGTTAGCGGAAGACAGTCAAATGCTTCCATGAAAAAAAATTATTTTTTGTAGGATCAAAAAGTGGTGGTGAATTTCACCACCACTTTTAAAAGTGGCGGTGACTGGACACCACCGTCACAATAGAAAGTTACGCCTATGGTTGCACAGTGCTGTTATCTCCTTTATCATGCCGTCACCCACAGCTTTGATCAATAGGTTTCTCGTTCGCTCCAGGTGCTTTGTTGTCCTTAAGTTGGGTAATTGCCATTCCCCCTCTGCATTTGTTTCCTTTTCATATTCGGTTGTTACTGCTTTCTCTTCCCCTTTCTACTCGCTCATCTGTGTTATAAAGTGCTTCTGTGTGTATTCTCTCCATCTGTTCTTTATCTCCTCCTTGTCTCCTGCTATTCCACACCTCCCATTTTTTAATGATCCATTCCGTGGTGTAAATTTGTCTGTTATCTGCGGACGGCTGTTGCTGAGGCGACACCCTTTGTCGGGCGATTTTTTCTGTGATGATCTTTTTCTAGTTTTTTGTCAAAATTTAAACAAAATATACAAACCCCGGTAGTAAATTCAACTATTTTGTCTTTTGATTCGTGAAATCTGATGACCTTTTTTGCTGATCGTTTTATTTTTATTCTCTTAAAATACTCTATGTGGATAACATTGATACTTTCATCGTAAAAAACAGTCGAACCGTTCATGTGACGCAATAAATTATTCATTCATTGATTCATTCATTTCAAGAATTTACATAGCGCCTCTTCAATAAAACTACTCAGAGGCGCTCCAAGTCCAACCATGGTGAGAGAAAAAAGTTTCAAGGAACCTGTAAAGCACTGACGAGTCAATCCTAAAATTATATAGGTGTAGATGTAGAATAAACAGTTCTGAAATGTTTCTCGAGGGAAGTGTCATTCCTGCTGGACATGTTTTGACATGCAGAGTAAACACTGATGCCCATAATGATTGCAGCATACGGGTTCCACGTAATGCCTTATGCTGGCAGAGGAAATTGTTACTGCCATGGTAGAGGTCGTTCGGCAATTTCATGCGTTAAGTTGCGAACGCACCTGTGTGTAACTGAAGGGGATTGAACGCACAGGCCATGTCGTCAGGGTTCAGTAGGGCAACACGCTACGTATTGTACCGATTAAGTCACATTCTATTCTGACGACGCTAAAGGTCAATTGTCCTAGCCAGCGTTTTCGACGGCGCAAGCATTGATAGTCTACGCACAAGAAGCGTCTCTTGTTGGCCTGCACTGCGAGAGGCTCTTCATCAGTGTGCCTGGACGGTCATGGACGGCGTCGATGCACTTATTTTAAAATCTGAGCGCCGTGTTGCCACTTTCATGACATCTCGCACAATCTCGCACAATCAGTCCACTCACACGAGACCTTCAAGCAAGAACTTTCTACTCTACTCTCTAAATATTCTGTTCCTACTTAACCAAAAGAACTCCACTTTCCTCATTGACCTTACTTTCTGCTCTCGTCCACCGGATCCCATTGCCCTCAAAGAAACCTGGCTATCCGCTACCTCTTCAAACTCCCGTATACATTGTAAGGTTCACGGCCGTCTACGAGGATGACTATCAAAAGATAAGGTCCCAACTTTTGTAAAATAAGATCGATTTATTCATACAAGCAATATTTACAGCTAATAACAAAGGTTACCGTCTAGTAGAACCAAAGTTGACAAACCAGACGAAGCAGTACGGACGACAGCACAGCAGACAACGGCTAACGAAGCCCAGGAAGACAGATGAACTGCCAGAACACCAACAGGGCGAGACGGCGACGTAGAAGACGGACAAGGCTCAACGAGAGACATCAAACCCACACGCCTCACAGATCACCACAACCGCAGAACAGGGACGTTAGCCACGAAAGCCAAGGCTTATATAGGCAATGCCCAACCCTCAATACACCCACGCATCCCAAGACAGAAAGAGTACGGAAGAGAAGAAGGGCCGTAGACACCTAATGGCTACAACATGTAGCTGATTACAAACCACCTTTGCTACTCTCTTCGAAGCTTCCCTCGAATAACCACCTCCTCTAAGTCCTCAAAAATATCTGATGGCGGCACCGCCTTCTTGGTTCGCGAGCCGGATGTCGTCCTAAACTCTTCTCACCACACCTTCAGTTCTTTCGAATGTTTGTTCACAACACTCCGACTTTCTTCAGACCTACTCACAGTTTTCAACATCTATCGTCCTCCTACCTCGTCTAAGTACCCCTCTAAAAACTCAGTCTCTCTTGATGAATTTAGCTCTCTCCTCTCAGTTGCTGCCACTACTCCCAACGAATTTGTACTCACTGGCGATTTCAACATTCATGTTGACCATCCAGCTGACTCTCTTGCAACTTAACACTCATGATTCTCATTCTTTGGTCCCACTATGCCTTAATTTATGTGTAGGTCTACATTAAAATCAATGAATATTTGCTGCATGACTTCTGTCCCTTTAGAATTAGCATATTGCATCCCCAGAAGCTGCAGGACCTACCATTTTGTTTGTAAGCAACGTCAAATGTCACTGAGTGAGGGATTAACTGATTTAGATTTAGTCTTTCACAGATCGGGGTTGTTTAGGTACTTCTGTTTCGATATCATCGTTGCAAATTTGAGGTAAACTAGAACCCCAAATGCACTCGATTTGGCATCGAATGCTCAAAATTACGTCCGTTTATGGGGCTCCGCCCCAGACCTCACGTGGAGGGGGGCTGACGACGCTCCCCCTTACCCCTAAACGTTAGAGGCCTCTTGCCTTCGGCAATCGCGATTTCGCGCGTTTCACGCTCGCTAATATTGCTCCTACCCAGAATTTTCAGTAGGTTCCCCAAACTTTTAGGACGTGTTTGCGCCTATGTCCGATGCTCTAAGTTGTTATTCTAAGATTCAGACTACTATCGCCGTCTTGTTGGAGGCGACATACCTCTAACCAGAAGAGAAGAAACGATACTCGATCTCAACCGAGAAGTGATGCCGGAACTGATCACAGACCCAACATCGTTGGCTGAGCAGCTACACTTGAAAAACGTTCTGAACGACAGGCAACTGGGTCAAATCAGCTCCACTTTATCGAGCATCCAGAAAGCCGAGATGCTGCTCGAAATGATGAGGAAGCGCAGTCTCAAAGATTTCCACGCTGCGATTCGATGCTTACGGAACGGGAGTAGGAGAAGTCATGTCGCAGATATTCTCGAAGGAGGAGGAGGTAAGGGGTAGTTCACCCTATTCTGTGGAGCGCGGTTGTGTAGTGGGTATGTTAGTTGCCTTGCAGCTGGAGGGTTGAAAGTTCGAATCCACCTCAAGTCGCCTCTTAGGAACCTTTGGCATGTCCTTTACTAGCAATTGCTCAGCGCTTAGACGTGAAACTCCGATTCAGTGTCCGCGCTGTAGTCGGGAGCGCTTCTGAGCGGGAATCTTGAAGGGGCGCTATACCAAGCGCACATACATACTTATTCTAGATTAGCGGCTTATTAAAAAAGGCCTGTGGGGTTTTGCACGATATGCCATTTCGGACTGGTTTTAACTGGAAATTGTAGCACAATAATTATACAGAATTAGCTGTTTAAAATGCAGGGAAGACTTCCCCCTTCAATACGTCGCTGACCGAAAACAACCAATCCATTCTAGGCTAACACAAATACTATACATCACGCTGGGGCTTTCCACTCTAGGTTGAGGTCTAACTCTTAACCACGACTCTAAAAACGTAATCCCGCCCTAACGTCAACTCCGTCTTCGGACTCTCTGGAAACCGAACTCGAACCTCCCTTTCTGATTATCGTCTTATCAACCCTTCTGAATTGACCCAGCTCTCGTGAACAAAGTGGTACCCTGTGCTTTGAATTTTTAAGGTTTGAAGGTTGTTTTGATTACGGTCGCTTTGAGGCAGGACCACATTCAGGGCTAATAGGCCTGCATCTTTTAATAACGCCTGTTGAGGTTCAGATGACAATTATAAAGGCTCAAAAGACAAGTTTTAGGGTCATGCAACGGTAAGATATGTAAGCGCTGCCGATGATTTGATGTGCTTTGCCTTGTTATAAGTTGTTATTATTTCGCCTTTTCTCATTTGTGGCTGAAGACCGTTTCAATAAATTCGTCTGATAATAAGTTTATTGTTCTCAATAGTTGCGTATACCCGTCTACCAAGTTAACATAGATATATCTAGCCTTCTATAGACATCTGCAATCACAGGGCTGTTTTTAAGAAATTTTTAGAACTGCACAACCCCTTCTTTCCTTCCCCATCCTCCATGATAAGTTACTTGCAATCGGAGGACAATGACCTTTTTGATAGTTTCACATGTTCAGAAGTGCTTCTACAACTGCACAAATCCATTTAGAACTGCACATTAATTTTGTGTACAACTGTACGTTAAAAAGCACTGTGCACCTATCTACAATCTATATAAATCTATTTCAAAATAAGAGAAGCCTGAGCTAGCGCATAGGCCGTATAGTAACAAGTTAACAACCATAATTATGCTTATAAGAAAGCATGAAATTTATAACGAATTTGTGTAAGACAGAACATTGTGAGAGCGGACCCTTTACTATAGAACTTCTTGAAACATTTGTCTGTATACAGTGACAGGCCGAGTTAAATGTCGTCTAAGTAGCAACAGCTTCGATGGAGATGCCATAGTGAGCGGGATTCTAAAGGAGCTCAACGACTGCGAATACCAAACAGATGGATTTGAAAGCAACCTACGACTTTTAAGTCTTGGACTCCGTTACGCCAGACGCAGCGCTGGCATCGTCCTTTACTTTCACGTTCGATCTCTTGAGGATCTTCGAGCTTTGAAAACGAAGTTCAACAACGGTTCGTTGAGACTGAAAGCCGAGGAGGACTTTAGTGACTTGGTACAACTTCCAAGAGATGAAGTTAAGCTGACGGTGGAGTGGCCAGATCATGACTATCAGAGATGCATCTTGTTTTTCAACCTCATTTCACCTACCAAGGTCAGTAAGTCTCACGCATACTGTCTTGGTATAGCCTACCTAATGCATCACTGTGTATTTTTAGTGTTCATATACAAACGTACACGTACACAGGTGTGAGGTAGTCTGAACATGCTACCCAGGTGTTGAAAAGGTGAGCATAAGATAACGGCTATGTAAGCCATACAATTAGCGACCCGCCATCATCAAGGGCGGAGTTTATTAGGGGCTAGGGGGCTAAGCCCTCCCCCAAGAAGACCCAGATTCAGTTTTTACAGTGTAAGCGGCATCTTTTCCCGGGTGCAGCTCCCCCTCCAAGAAGGTGCAGACTCATATGTTAGCCCCTTCAAGAACAGAAACCAAACTCCGCCCATGGCCATCATCTGCATCATCCTTCGGTTTTTCACTGAAAACTGATGTCTCACCTCTTCAAGAATTTATACCGTGCGGTGCTCTGTTTTCTCCGGACAAGTGGATCTTGTGCCTCATGCCAGTACAAATTTGAAGAGGCGCCCGATTAGTAGGCCTATGAGTTAAGGTTTAACTTGTTATTGAGGGTTTAAAAAATAATCGAACTTCAAAGATTTTATCGATGGATGTCTCGGTAGTACAATAATAGACCTACAATCATCTTTCATTGTATTAAAACACCGGTTTGTTGTTTTGCTTTGAAGATTGGCAACCTGCCATTTTTGGTCCTGGAATTGATTCTTTTGAAAGTATTTGAAATTTGTTTAATAAATTACCTATCTTCAAAAGAAAACGTAATAAAGTCGTTGTGTTCGGTGAGTCACGATTGGTATTTCACGATAAAAAGACGCTGTTTCAAATCAGCCGAAAATCGCGTTGTGTCGCGTAAGTAACTCGACTATTTACCGATAACTTTACGCTTCACGCACCTTAAACAATACATTTAATGAGCAATGGTTTTGAAAATTACGCCGATCATCCTGTAGTGTATAAGTGTGAAAGATATTTTCTGCTTCTGTGCCAGTTCTGGCCCGACTACCTTCAGTTACTACAATATGTTGTCAGTCAATAATATCTATTTGTCTATCTATCTATGTAATTTATATAGCGCCCCTTCAAGGAGTCTACCCAGAGGCGCTCCCGACCCAAGCCCGGTCAAAAAGAAAAGTCTTGAGCAATCTGTAGAAAGAGCCAGACATGTTCCGAGGGTTGGAACGCAGGTTAGAGGGAAGGTCATTCCAAGCGGAAGGTCCAGTGACCGAAAATGCCCTGTTCTGCCTATAGTGGCAGTGCGGGCATAAGGAACCATAAAGTCACCTCTAGAGGCCGAGCGCAGAGATCGGCGACTCACAGCAGTTGAGGTCAAGGTGAAGAACTCACAGAGATAGGGAGGTGCTGTGCCCAAGACGCAGCGCCAAGCAAAAGAAGCAACCCTGAAATGAATGCGTGACTGAACCGGAAGCCAGTGTAAGACATCACGAATATAGTCAGAAATGTGGCCAAACTTAGGGACGCCACCCACCAAGCGTGCAGCCGCCCGCAGGACGCCCTCCAAACCACTTAAACGAACCTGAGGAAGGCCAAAGTAGAAAGAAGAACAGTAATCCAATCGATTTGCAATAAAGACATGGACCAAGGTGAAAGCGGAAGAGGAAGACAGAGAGCGAGACACAACTCGCAGCTGACGCAAATGGTAGTAACAAGAGCGAGTCAAGGCCTTGAGATGATCAACAAAAGACAGCTCCGAGTCCAGGACGATACCCAGATTACGCACGGATGTGGAAAAAACAAAAGGTGGGGAATTCAGAGGCTAGAGACCCCAAATAAATTAATAATCAATTAATCATAGGTGAAGCATTATTGATGCACCAATGTCTTTGTTGTAACGTAGGCTACATGTAGCTATTGCTCAGAATAATTATTCCACTGTCAACGATTGTCAAGATTCGTCCAAATATTCCATAAACATCTTTATCGTATTGTAATGGATAAGAATAAAGGGCCATACTTGCTCAATACTCGGCGCAGCAGCGCAATGATGCAGTTGACCGTGCAGAATGATGGTGGTGTTCATGATAATAATGAGGAGGAGGTGTAGGAGAGGAGGAAGAGGATGATAACGATGACCCAGTAGTTCTTCCTGAATTCCACAGATTGCAGTCTGTGGAATCCACAGACAACATTGGTGAAGAGATCACCTTCACTAATGCTGGTGAGGGTGATCCCTTCAACAGCATTGCCTCTCAACTACCATCAAGTTCATCATGCAGGCTCCTTTATTCATCATCCTCGGACTTTTCACTCAAATCTGAAGCCTCGCCTCTTTACTGACTCACTTAATCCAAAGCCTTCGATTTCTCGATCTAAGCGACACCCACCTTAGCATCTCACCCGCCCCTCCGTCCCACTGGAAGCCGGACTCAACTTTCTTTGGACTAGCCTACACTTGTGGACAACCTCTATAACTCGAGACAGCGAATAAAATGGTGCCTTCCTCTCGGTTTTCAAGTGGCGCTTTAGAAGTTTGGGGATTACACTTGCGATTACCATACATGTATATGATTACTACAAGTTTATTTTAGGTTTCTTGCAAACAACTTTCAAGACACGCGCTATCATTAGGAATAACTTACGCTTTCTGCAGGAGAACATTAAGCCAAATGTTCTCATCCATCCTTTGGTTTCGTCTGGATGTCTTACAATGAAACAAGCGATGCGCATTAGAAAGCCAGTGAACCGAGTCGACAGAAATTTCGAACTTCTGAAAGTGATCAGATCGCTTCCGAATGAAAAACAACAGCATTTCATCGATTGTCTGCGTTCTTTACACCAGCGCCGTATCGCAGATGTCATTGAGAAAGGAGGAGGTATAATTAGCTGTCAAATTTACCAATTAAAACCAGGATTTAGCTTTTAAATGTTATGGGCGCTTTCAATTAACAGGCAACTAGGCTACTGGTGACTGCCAAAGTGCCGTAGTTATAATTCAGTTCACTAGTGCAATTTAATCTGTTTAGGCTACGCCACTTAGGCCTACTGTAGACTAAGTTAGACACGCACAAACTGTAGCCTAATGTTAGTTCTAGAGTCTCCTGTGGTATTCAAGAAAAATAAATCCAGGTAATTATGTGCAATGTTGTTAAATTATTTCAAGGTCTCATTCAGTTTTTAACTTAGGTCTACTGTAACATCGGTCTCGCTTTCCGGCGGGTACCATATTGCCTCTATTGGAATCAACGATGTGTAGCTTCAATTGTTGCTTCTGCAACTGACAATGTCATATTATAGTAGGCTACCAGTTCGATTCTTGATATTCTTTATGCACGTGTTGAAGTGCTGGAACCGTCTTCTACATAAACTACGTCTTGAGCATCTCAGCCTCTCTCTGTTTAGGAAGCGCCTGAAGACTATAGTATTCGTTAACGGCAGTGCTAACTTTGGGTCGGGAGCGCTACTGAATCTGTGAGCGGCGCTATACAAATTTTCAATTACATTTACAATTACAATTACATAGGCTATACAGTATACACACAAAAAGATATGTTACATGCTCACATGCATAATGTTGAGCTTATGTCATTTGTATTTATGTGAACTTTGTTAGTCCTCGTGAAGTGTAGAGTTATAACTACACTTCAGCAAACAAAAGCAGCAAGAGAAAATGATGAGCGCCTGGTTGATGGATTGCGGAAGAAAATACTGGTGCGGTTCGATAAGCGCAGACTCAGACAGCTTTATACTGACATTGGAATGGACGGCATCGAAGTGTTCGAAGCCTCCTGGAACAGAGGCATCGTAATATGGCTTCTGTGTCCTTCAACGAAAGATCTAAATCGTCTGAAAGATATCTACTTGTCGGGCGACCTTCTGAAGTCAATACATAGTCTTTTTCAAGTCGCTTGGAGCGTACTTCCTGAGGTACGGCGCAGTTACTGGCTTTGTCAATTTTATCAATTTTTAGAATACTGAACAAATTCCTACTCGTACGGTCAAACGGATGGCCGTGTTGAGACCATGTAGGTCATTAGAATATTCACCCATAAATGCTTTTCTGAACACTTACATGTAGCTGAATCGTTAAGGCACGAAATTTATTAACAGCTTTTGGTTATTATTCATCTTCAGAGACTTGATGGAAGCAGGAGAACAACAAGAATCAAACCTATCCGTTTGGATATCGCGGACATAGAATTCAGAAGACAAGTTGGTGAGTTACCTAAGCAGACATACCACATATTTCACCACACTATTCGGGTAAGGAGCATATCAAGAGTGAAAAATGATGGCTTGGTGACCCGTCAAAAGAGCGAGCGACAAAAGAGTTGAAAGTCGTAAAGTTGGATTGATGGAAAGATCGATTTAGAAACGGAAGCTGGATTAAAGTTTCTATGCTGAAATAGAAGCTGGATTGAGGAAAAGAACGGTTGGGAAATGGAGGGTAAATTGATGAAAAGAACGCTTCAGAAATAGAAGCTGGATTGATTAAAAGTATTCTGCCTGAATTGAAAATCGATTGGTGCATGCACTCTTGTTGAAACATATGCTGGGCTGATATAAATGACACGTTTTAAATAGAAGTTGAATTAGGCCTAGTGATAACAATTCCTCCTTAGAATAAAATCTTGATTGATGATTGGTTTAGCTTATTATAAGCCGGACTGGTGGGGAGAAGAAAAATTGATAAATTTAACCTACATTGATATTGTTGCTTGAAGCAGAACCTGGACTGATGGAAAGAATGCTTGATAAATGAAAGGTAGATCGACGAATTTTATTGACGTAATATCATGAGGAATCCAGCTTCCATTTAAGCGGGTCTTTTTTTCAATCATCGAGCTTCCATATAAACTAGCCAACAAAAACAATAAAAACTTCATAACACGGATGCTGTATAAAGACGTTTACTAGGCTTTATTCGCTGCTCCTTTGTGCTTGTTAACTGTTGCGTTATGTCGATCTGTTATTCTTTCAATAAAACGAATATTATTATATAATCTAGACACCGTTCAAACCAGCCTCCATGATCAAGCATTCTTTTAATCAATCCAGCGTCCATTTCTTAAGCGTGCTTTCATTAAGCCATCTTTTATTTAAGCTAAAAAAAACAAATCCAGCTTCTATTTCCCTTAAAACACATCAATCCAATTTCAGTTATCAAGCGTTTGTTTCATGGATAGGCCTACATTGTCATTCACCTTCCATTATATCAAACCTTCTTTTCGCCAGTCAAGCTTCTATTGCAGCTAGAATATTCATCAATACAGCTTTATTTTATCAGGATGTTCGTTCAATCAATCTCACTTCTATTCAGTAGCGGCGCTAGGGGGCTGGGGGGGCTAAAAAAAAGGCATCCATTTTTTTCCATGTAAAAATGACATATTTGGACGATTTACCCCCTTTAGCCCCTCCCAAATATTTGGACGATTTACCCCCTTTAGCCCCCTCCCAAAAAAGGAAGCGTAAAGGTACGCACGAGATTCGCCAGACAGTGAAAATACCTATATTTTGGTCGGCGAAAAAAAATATAGGCTAGTCATACATAGGCATATTGACCAGCTAAATTTGGGTGCCCCTTTCAAACTCGGGTCCCCCGGCCGGGGAGTGCTAGCGCTGGTGTCGCGTGACAGAATTACAATGACTTGCTTACTTTAGCAGTTTAGCAGACGTACATGTAGGCTGTGAGAATTCGTAGCACTTTATATCTATTTATATCTTTGTATCTATATCAATTTTATCGCAATCTGGTGCGACAGTCTGTAGTTTCGACAGTGCTTAGCTATCTTTATCCCATGTTCTCATACTTTGCCTTGAACTATTAGGATTGTTTGGACTACGTGGATAATTGATGACAACTGTTATGCTCTTTTTTACTTCATTTTTCTACCAATCCTATCATGTTCATTCGTTAGCCTCGTTAATGGATAAGTGCTCCAATCTTAAGGTTTCAAGAGACCTCTGGCCAAGTTTCTACGCAACTGTATGCTGAGTGTATATATGTATGTTAGGCTACCGGTACCGATATGGCCTAGGTAGGCTAATTGTACTCACAAAACCTGTCGATCGCCGGGCGTCTTATACTATCAAAAGAAAACCCAGGGTAAAAAATTTCATTCACTGTTATGCCAATCAATTAACGTAGAGTCATAAAACGACGCAGAATCGTAGATATAGATCGTTGGAATTTAGAATTTCAGAATTATTAGAAACCAAAAAGCGTTCAGTTCATACATTAGTAATTTCGACAAATCAAAAATAGGTAGGCTATTTTAACTTTAACATAGGCCTATTTTAATTTCAAAGATAATATTGACATAATGACGATTGCATGGTGTGTCGCCAAACTTGGTTGCAAGTTTATGTGTGTCGCGCGCGGAAAAAGATTGAGAACCTCGCTATGTGGTATAGTAATGTTATAGACTAATAACATTTTATGTTTTCACTAGCCATGCGTTCCATTTTGGCAAGACACCAAAAGACGCTTGGAACAGGCGGTCAGACGTTGTGTGACGTCACAAGTCTACTGGATAAGATCTATCTACGATTCAGCGACACTCTCTCAGTATACGAAGATTTTCCGCCATTCAAACGCATAACAAATGTTGATTTGCCAGAGGTTCGCTTTAAGCCTAAGTTTACCAAGGCTTGCGAGAGAAATATGTGCCTTTATACGACTAGCGACAAGGGTGTGTTGAAGCTGTCGGCAACGGACTACAGCTTGAAGATATGGCTACCGGATATAAAAGAGCCTTGTCCTCTATCTGTTTGCCGCGATGGGACACTGTTGATACTACGGAAGGATATTTCACCAACGTGTATTGAACTCTATGGAACTGAAGCCCAACTCATGCAATCAATCACTCTACCAACGTCCCTTTATTCATGGACATCACTTTCGTACTTTTGCGCCATCAGATCGGACTCTGGGGAGTTCATTGTGAGCTACAAAGGGTCTGAAGAGTTACTCAAATACAATATTGCTCTCGTAACCCGCATTGGTCGATCAAGTCTTGTCCTAAGTCCTCAAACGAAAGAGGCTTGGAGCCAGCCGAATTTCGTTGAGCCGCCATGCTTAGTGCCTTTTAAAGGGAATCTGTTCTTTGTCTATGACTCCAACAGTGGCGAAGTCGTCACGTTTAACGAAAAACTCAACACCAAGCACGTTGTCCTGACGACAGATAAAGGGCAAATTCACAATCCTGGAAAGATTCACTATAAGGAAGCCAGGGAGCAGTTGGTCATTATTGACACTGATACTCACGGTAAAGATGTTGTGAACGTCTTTTTCCTGCAAGTTGACAGCGAAGGTGAGTTATTTATTATTGGTTTTCCGTTCAGGAGTATATTTTGTATGAAGAAATTGAGCATAGAGCTCTGTCTGTTCTGTTAGTAGTTAAAATTGATATTAATTAAGATAACTGCATAGCCTAACTGTGTAGGCCTACTGTACCCAATTGGCAGTTGCGGTCTGTCAACCGTATTGTTGAATTAATGAACACCATTTAAAAAATTATTATCACCGAAATAGTTAAATGTAAGATCAATTCAAAGATTAGGCATACACTTTGAAGAATTTTATCATCCACACTTTACATCGCATTAATTGAAAGCATCAGTGCTCTTTAAGCTTATTCTTTATACTTGACGACGTTGGCGTAGCCTATAATATGCATTATAGCCTAATTTATAATTACAGGCTATGTGTATAAATCACTAATAACTATACATCACAGTTTTGCACTATCAATAAGTGCATGGTCTTCATTTTTGCTCCTTGAATCAGGGTTTAGCTATAATATCTAATCTTAGGAGTCCATTTTAATCCAGTGTGAGTGAATAATTATGTGATTGATTATTGGGAACGCATTTTCTGTGTCATACTATTTAATCGCGTTTTACTAAAAATGAGTTTCCAAAAATTTCTTTAGGTGCTAAAATTACTCGAGTGTCAGCTGAACGTGCTGCATCGTTAATTACCAACACAGCCCCTTCCGACGTGACCAACCTGCAGAATGACATATTTATCTTGTACAATGACAAAATGATTGCAGTACACGAAGACAATAATCACTTCAATTGTACGTTCAACATAAATTTACGAGAAATAATTTCATCAGAAATTTCCACCTCGTTTATCCGAATAATTGCCAACAAGAACACGAATCGTCTATATGTCGCCTCAACGGATGCAGCGTTTGGACTATTTCGAAGTGCCACAGGCTTCATAGGAAGTGGTGATCCCATTGCGATTAACTCTCCTAACAGCATGTCTATGTCAATTGACGGTGATATATTGACGACAAACATTTTTCCAGCCACATTTGACATCCGGAACTCAGCTAGCATTGTTAGCGTCAATTTGCCTTCATACATGGAAGAAATCGCACAAGTGGTCGAAATATCATCCGGGTTGTTTGCCGTCGTCTACAGAACAAGGGAGCAGCGGAACAACGGTAACATTCTGAAACTGGCGACCGATGGTGGATTTTACCTGCGACCCAAACCAGACGACAAATTGGATCAGCCTGGAACAATCTGGTCCATGACTTGGCACTCTTCGGATCGCATTATCGCTACGGATCAGGAAGGCCACCGTGTGATTCTGCTCGATTCTGATCTGAATACTCAGTACACTCTGCTAAACTGTAGCAATCCATTGTTTATGTGTTATAAGAAGAACAAGCAACAGCTCATCGTTGTCCACACACGTTCATCGAAAGTTGACGTGTTCACCTTAGAAGAGAGACATTAATAATTATTATTGTCATGGACCTGCTCATACTATATACAAGTACATTATAATATTATATGCATGCAGACTAACATTGAACATTTTATTAATCTTTCTCGTAGTAAGCTTATAAGCCAAATGTTCTTCAGTTTTATTTCAAGAAAACTTTGCTATTATAATGAATTATTTTCTTTGTTCAGGGTAGTCTTATTTGATCTCCATTCACACTTTACATGCATCTTAGAATTCTATCCTGGCATTTATCATTCGACTTGCATCAGTTGCATGTCTATTTGAAGGCACCGTAACAAAACGGCGCAGGACAAAACCTATTTGACAACCCTATTTGAAAGTTCTATGAAGCACTGTTGGAAGATGACGAAGTTCAACAGATGCAATCCTCTGATCTGTATATAATATGCTAGCATATCGGAACGCCGTCCGGTGCGAGGGGCGCTATTGAGTTCGATCTAGCAGAGGTGCCGCGTCCTTGTAATGGTCCAGATGATGATGATCCTGAAAAGCTGGTGTTTGGAGCTCACAGGCCCGCATTAAGGTAGGTGCTAAGGTTACTGCAGCACCCGGGCCAACGGGTTTGAGGGCCCGCATTTTCGGAAATGATTGAATTTATTAGTTCTTGCGATTTAAACCAATTCATTAACAGTTAGGCCGAGCTAATAAATTTGAAATGTGGGAGAACTTTGGCAAATGTATTCGACAACGACGTTGTATTCATTAATAAATACAAAGTCGTTGTCGAATACATTTGCCAAAGTTCTCCCACATTTCAACTTTATTAGCTCGACCTAACAGTTAATGAATTGGTTTAAATCGCAAGAACTTATTATTATTGTATGCGGAAGTATGACCCTTCCACAGTGATGTCATAAAGTAGACTACGCATGTCAATCGTTTTGACTGGCATATTGAAATAACAGAAACAAAGTTAGAAGTTATCTTATTAGTTAATTCTTAATATCTATAGTTTATCACTTTCTTCTCTAGTTTTCTGCCTCCTAGGCAGGTTGCCGAAGTCGCCACTCATCTCAACGTTGGGCCTCTTCTTTTTCGAACTTTCCATTTCCATTTGTTTTCATCCAATCCAGCACCATCTGTCATGGTCCTCCTCTGTTCGCTTCCCCTTCTTTTTTTCCTGGGACGACCGTTCTTAGTCCTCATGCAATCTGTGGCGCTCTGTTCCTTACCCACTTCCATTGTCTCTTCTTTACTGTTTGCACTTAATCAGGGTTCTTTCTTCTCCGATCATTCCAATAAGATCAAGACGCTGTTAGAGCGGTTTCCCGGGACATCATTGAAGTCCGCGAAAGAATTTATAAGGATGTTCTATTTTATTATTTCTGAAATAGGAAGAAGAACTTATAATTTAAATTTAAAATTTTGATAAACTGAACAGGAAACGATTAACAGGAGTCTGAAGAAGCGGGTGTTAAAACATTGATATAATTTTATGGAGTGTGACGCTATAAATTATGGACCAGAGGCATCGACCTCGAGAAAAATTGATAGACAGTAGCCTAAAGAGAGAATGCAGGCTATCGAATGTAGATTTGGAGAACAATAAAGAAAATCACCTGGATGGAACATAGCAAATTAAGAAGTCGTTTGTTCCTTCTGTACCTGTAGACCTAATAGCGTCAGGAACTTATCCTTATATAGGAAACAAATACGCCACAGGAATGTAGGCCTATCCTTAAACTATACACGTTACCATACATGGTATAATTATAAGCTTGGTTGACCGGTGGCTGACAGAAGAAGAGCCCGCAAGGTTATTGCAGCACCCGGGCCCGCAGTAACCTTAATGCGGCCCTGGGAGCTCATAATAATTTATTATAAGCGAACTATTCTGTGTCCAGTCAAGACAGGCGGTTTTTGCCATGCAAATTATGATTGCACACGTCTCATTGGATCCAGCATGCATGCCGTGGCAAGGAAGACCACATTGACCCGCATGCTATTTACAGTAGGCCCCATAGCCTAATTATGTGGTATTAGGCCCATATTCTACCCTCGATCTGCCAAAATCCATTCCCTTTTACACATGTAGGCCTAAGCCTGTCGCTGGGTGCGCTAATTCTGCCTGCCTAGTAAAGGTTATAGAGCCATAATAGTGGTCTTCATGCTATTTGAGTGCAGTGACTCAAACTGTAGAGAGTGAGTTGGGAAGAACCCAATTTCGTGCATGTGCGTCTTACTTACGGTATTTCTCGCTTTGTTTTCGCTTTCAGATCCCGGATTTAATGAACGCCTCTCTTCGCTGCATGACCTATGTTGTTTGTTTTTGTTTGTATGCGCACTTGTTATAGCGCCCCTTCCTGTATATTGGTGATGTTAACGGCAAACGATCCGTGTAGTCCAGTGGTTCCCAACCTTTTTAGACTTGAGGGCCACTTTTTCTAAGTTGAAGGGCACGAGGGCCACTTTTTCTTAGTTGAGAGACATTAGGGAGCCACAAGGTTAAAATTGTATTAACTAAAAGCATATAAAATTGTTATAATTGATTTAAAATATAATGTTTGATGTCATTTATCGGCGTTATAATATAATAATTTGTAATAGAAAATAAAAATGTGTTTCATCCTGTCCAAATTGTTAATTGTTCATATATTTTTGACAATTCTTTGAGAGATGAGGGCGATTTTCTGAGGCCCGCGGGCCATTTTCTGAGGCCTGACGGGCCACTTTTGGCCCGCGGGCCACGGGTTGGGAACCGCTGGTGTAGTCAAAAGGTTTTTTTGTCGGCCTACATTTCCTTTTTTAAGGGAATTAAGGATGCATTGCACGCAAAGTCAACCGTAAAAAGCATTGTTTAGGTAGGCTACAGAATAGTAAGATCCCATACGTTCGTGGTTAGAGTAATTTATTACGTGGGACACAATCATTAATTATTACTGGCAATAGATCTACAGTTAATAGGTGGCGTTAAGGATCGAATGATTATAACGTTCGACCTCTTCACTATTAGGCTATTAGCGCACGGTTGCATTCACTATAATAGGCTAATAATATCAGTGGTGGGCTATGCTTACTTCTTCATATCCGGGATGTATGATAGTCAATAAATATCACGTTTATCCGTAGTATAGCAGAGATACTATTAGACATCGCTTTGAACATGAATCGGTTGTATCCACATCTGAAATCGAATAAGGTGTTGCAAATGACGGAAGCACAGAGGAATCAAAGAGATACGACGATCAGGAAAACAATAAGACAGACGATGATCGAGAAATACCTCGACCCAGATTCCGGTATCCTAGACAAGATGCTCGGCTGTGGGCTCCTTACATGGGAGGAGTTTGACGATATCAGAGCAATTGGAAGCCAGTGCAGCAGAAACGAAAAGCTGCTGAATATTGTACTGAGTACAGATAAATATCAGCAATTCTTAAATCTCTTAAAAGATACGCAAAACAACCATCTGGTCGACTATGAAAGTGGTAAGTCCTATCTCTGTATTAATAGGACAAATAATAGCCTAGTTTAGAAACCTTATTCGCTTTCAAGGTAGGACTATTATAATAAGTTTGGTTATGTTGGTGAACCTGATTGGTAGATCCACCTTATAAATAGATTACCGTAAGGCCTACTAGATTTATGAGGATCCTGTGTGGCCGAGTGGGTTGTAGCCCGCTCGCCGCGCCGGCGGAGCGGGTTCGATTCCCGGTCGGATCTTTACATACTGCGGGTGGCTCGGTCGCAATATAAACGTGGAGTCGACGCTGATCATCTTTGAAATGAAAGAGTCGTTAAACCCCAACATTTCATTTTGCCTACTAGATTTGATGATGATGATGATGATGATGATGATGATGATGATGATGATGATGATGATGATGATGATGATGATGATGATGATGATGATGATGGTGCTCTGCCAGAAGGCAGGTTCATTGGCTTTACGCCCCTGGGGATGAGATGAGTGAGGTGGTTTCCCGTTGCCTTCCTCACAGACAATGATGGGTCAGCAAATTGCCCAAGGTCGCTCCGCAGGAGCTTGCGCCCCTGCGTCCCACACGTGCTGGCCCGAGATATCTAAATCTCTTAATGTCAACTCCCAGCCCGGGGCTTGAACCGCAGTCCGTTGCAACCAACAGACGAATGCAGCTGCCGCTTACCGGTGTAGCTAACTAGGTCAGTTATAGCTAACTACATGTAGGCCAGTCTACTAGATTTACTAATGATAAATTCACAATGTTAGTACTTTAAAAATAATCAAGTTAGTCGTTCAAAACACTGAAAATGATTAATAATTATTTTAAATTTTGTTTTAGTAAGCCTAACTCAATGTGCCTAATGTTATGGAGTTTCAGGAGGTGTAGGGATATAGGCCTACGTCACCCCCATGATCTCCCTCACACGCCCATAATTACGAGTCTCACGCAGGCCTACGGTTCCTACTTTGGCTACTTCGGAAGATGCACAGTGAGTTTCGTTCCAGGGAAACGCTATACTGAGAGCAGCTGGTCGTTCGGGACGGTCATAGCCCGCGCCGACTGTGGTCGGTTCTGGCTGGGATCCTTGGCCGTTCCGCTGCTCCTCGCACTCCTTCTCAGTCAACTTTCACGGCCGACGACTGCTTGAACTTTATGACTGAGAAGTTCGCTGCGACTCGTCGCTCAAAGTTCTCCGCCTCCGTCTTTCCCTCCTTCAACTTCATCTGCTACTCTCAACGAATGGCAGCCGCTCCAGCCTGACGCTCTGAGACGTCTCATCGAAGGCTCCACGTCGAAGTCCTGCGAGTTGGATATTCTTCCGCCATTTATAGTCAAAGAGTTTATTGACGAGTTATTGCCTTTTTACTGTTATTATGCAATTCTTCATTGGCCCATGGTTATGTTCCAACCCAGCACAAAAGAGCTGTGGTTTTTCCTTCTCTCAAGCGCCAGGGTCTAGACTCTAGACCCCAGCACCCCTTCCAGCTATCGACCCATTTCTAATCTCTCCTTTCTTTCCAAACTTCTGGAAGTGTATTTCGCTCCAGCTCGTGGACTATCTTGAAACCAACTCACTAATGCCCTTGCTTCAATCCGGATTTAAGAAATACCATTCCACTGAATCTCTTATCATCCGCTTACTTGCTGACGTCTTTGCAGCAGCTGACCAAAGCCACATCACCTTGCTTGACGTTAGCGCCGCGTTGGACACTGTCGATCACGCCATACATCTTGAACGTCTCTCTAAATCTTTCGGCATAGGTGCCCTTCTTTGGTTCAGCTCTTTCCTCTCAGACCGCTCGTTATCTGTGATCTTTGGGTCCACGCGCTCTGCCTGGTCCTTTGCCCCTTACGGTTTGCCTCAAGGCTCGGTCCTGTAGCCGCTTCTTTACATTCTCTACACTGCAGATCTATCAGTTATAGCCTATTACTCTTAAGGGTGCCTCAGCTCATCAATACGATGATGATACGCAAGCATTAATTTTGTTCACGGCCCGTCCAGTGCAGCTCCCTCACAGGTCGCCACTATTCTCGATGCCACCTCAGCACTAGACCAGTGGATGTCCTCTAACCGTCTTCGCTTGAATCATAAAACCCAATACATCTTGCTTGGCGGCAGAGCTCAGCTTGCTAAGATTGACATGGAGTTCCTCTGCACCTTGTTCCCGGATATCCATTTCTCTTCCACTGTACGTGATTAAGCTTCACTCTTGACCTAGCTCTCTCTTTCTCGGACCATGTTAACCGTGTTTCACGAACATGTCTTTATCACCTACGCCAGCTGCGTAGCATCCGTCATTCACTTTCGCTGCAAGCTATTAAGACGCTTGTTCGCGCCTTGATCTGCTCTATGGTTGACTTTGGGAACTCTGCATACGCCGGGCTTTCTTCACTCAACCTCTCAAAACTTCATTCAATACTAAATGCTGCTGCTCGCCTAATTGCTGGTCTTCCCAAGTTTTCTCACACTTCTTCTTTATTCGGGACACTCTTCATTGGCTTCCTGTTTCGCAACGCATAGAGTTCAAGATTCTGACTCTTATGCGCAATTCTCTTCTTGTGGTAGCTCCCTCCTACCTCCGCACTTTCTGTATCCATGTCTCCTCTCTCCCTGGTCGCTCTGCCCTCCGTTCAGCAGCTAATGACCTCCTTGTTGTTCCTCGCATGCGTGGTGCTACTGCCCAATCCAGAAGCTTTGCCGATGTTGGTCCCTCCTGCTGGAATCGTCTTCCAAACAAACTACACCTTGAAATTCTCAGTCTCTCTCTCCCTCTGTTTAGGAAAAGCCTGAAGCAATGCCGGCGCTAGGGTACCTGAGGCCCCCTTCAAAAAAACTTGGGGCCCCATAACTCGAACTGGCAACTCAGCAATTTTTCTCATAATATAAGTGCTGAAAGACATGGTGTAAGACTTCAATAAATGTTCCCTCCCAATTGTTAAAATTTTTTGAATTTCCATGCCATAATGGTAGAATTTTAAGCTGTCATCTTTATATAAAAATTGCTCATTTTTCAATGCTGTTAGTCGTGGTTTAGGACTTCAGAGTGTCCCCTCTCCATTACTTAAATTTGTCCGATTTGCCAACTGTAATGGAAGCATTTATAGGCTGTCATCTTAACAAAATTGATCATTATTGATGGGCAGTGGATGATAGGCCTACTTATGAAATATTTCTGAAATATTGGGGATACAAGGATTCCGTCTTAACCACAAATTGTGGACCGTGTCCCTGTCCACACCTCCAAAGTCTGAGCTTTGGTTGAAGGACAATGCTCTATTGGTTTGCGTAATATTATTTTTTATGATTTGCGTTAAAACATAATTCGGTGCGTGGTTTGAACAGTCATATAAAGTAGGCCTACCAGCTACATTTGAGGCTCCTTAATTTATTTGCAAACTTGAGATCATACGCATACCATTGCAAGGACATCTGGGACCTTACACGGGCTTTAATGTTTGGACCTCACGCAGTTTTTATTTTGAGGCCTCATCCAATTAGCAATTAGAATAAGTTACAATTTATAAATGTTGTGCTTGAGAAAGTGGACGAAATTGCCTGAGTTGGTTTAAATGGCTTTATACTTACGCCAAAAATCAGTATGATATTTGCATTAGGTCTGCTATGGCAGTGCCATGAGGTTAGTTGAGGCATGCACCAGACCGGATCTGTCCAGTCACAAATAGGCATAATGACCATCTAAATTTGGGGGCCCCTTCAAACTCGGGGCCCCCCCCGGCCGGGGGGTACGGGGGTGCTAGCGCCGGCACTGGCCTGAAGACCATACTATTCATTTGCGGCAATGCTAACTAGGGTCGGGAGCGCTACTGAATCTGTGAGCGGCGCTATATAAATGTTCAATTACAATTACAATTACCCAATAATATTATCTATTGCAATGCTGGCGGTGGAAATTGGTGCCATAATTGTAGTCTACCGGTCGCTCGGCAATAATTACTAAGCTTATGTGTTCAGTTGCATATGCACCTGTATGCAACTGTGGTACTGTACACAGGCCATCTCAGGAACTTGCAGGAAGGACAAATAGGGCAACACGCTACATATTTCATTGATTAGGTCACCGCTATAGCAACGCACGTGTTGCGTTCTATTCTGAATAGGCCTAGCCCGAGTCTCCGACGGCATTGGTACGTGTACATTGGTACCAGTGGCGTAGATAAGGGGTTTTGGGGGTTAAACCCCACATTGGTCTAAGAAAATCGTTCTTCAAAGGTTATTTATCCACTTAAATAAGAAAAACAAAGCAATTGCTTGTAGTAACAATTGTTTTTCTTATTTTATTCCTTTTTATTTACTGTAATACCGTTGGGTTGGTGTCAGAAAGGGGATACGACCACTGACCAGGCCATAAATCCCCTCCATCATAAATTCCTGGCTTCGCCACTGCATGATTGGTATGCAATCTCATTGGTAGGCCTTCGCAATGGGAGGGTCTCCTATTGACACGAACTCGGAGCGTCTGTCCTGCATGGGCGCAACCACCCTATGGGACCCACGGGATGCGTCCCACTCAACTTTTGAGAGGTTTGGGATGGTCCCTCCATCTTTTGAGGAATGGTACCCAAACTTTCGACGGGAGACTTGGGACGGCAGGGGCGGATCCAAGGGGTGCCAAGCCATGGCCCCCATTTAGTAATGTCAAATATCTTTATATTTTGCCCAGCTATTCTGGCTCGGAAAGTTGACGTGGTGAAAAAAAGGTCAGCAACGTTTTTGGCGGATAAAACATGGTATGTTTTCTCGGGAATTGGAGACAGACGACTTAAACAATGTCATCAACTTTTTTGGCCGATAATATAGTATGTTTTTCACGGGTGACAGACGACTAAAAAAGGTCATCAGATTTTTCGGCGACCAAGACGAAAACTTTTCTCTGCCCCTTAGACCGAAAATTTTTGCTCCCTTTGAAAACTTCTGTATCCGCTCTTGGTCCCCTCCCTAACTTTTAGGACGTGGTTGCGCCTATGCTGTCCTGAATGGCTTGCACTTTGGTAGGCACTTCGTCAATTTAGTTGAGATCTTGACGTCAGACTTTGAGAGTACACGCCCTATAGGCATCTTCATATCGTAACAAGTTGCGGGATGTCAACTTAAGCCTCTCATTAAACGCAAATAATTATTATCAGCAGAATTCAGCAGAATTTTGAACACTAAGCTTACACCAGGCAATTCCGTACGCATACGCAAAGCACGCGGTTAGAAACACCCTGCGGGTTTCTATCACACTATCTTTGCTCTAAGTTATATTTATTTGTTCACTCTTTCTCGTTCCTGAACACAATGCAATTATCGTGTGATCGACCGATGACCTGCTCCTAATACGGCCTACAATGCTTGGAAATAGAATTTAAATTAGTTATTTTTAGTAGCTCTAAATTGTTTTTTCTAAGATTCAGACTACTATCGCCGTCTTGTTCGAGGCGACATACCTCTAACCAGAAGAGAAGAAACTATACTCGATCTCAACCGAGAAGTGATGCCTGAACTGATCACAGACCCGACATCGTTGGCTGAGCAGCTCCACTTGAAAGACGTTCTGAACGACAGGCAGCTGAGTCAAATCAGCTCCACTCGGTCGAGCATCGAGAAAAGCGAGATGTTGCTCGATATAATTAGGAAGCGCAGTGTCAAAGATTTCCACGCTACGATTCGATGCTTACGGGACGAGAGTAGGAGAAGTCATGTCGCAGATATTCTCGAAGGAGGAGGAGGAGGTGAGTGAACTTCAGAGTGTGTGTCAAATCCCAATAATTCCACCCTATTCTAAATCATGGGATAGCAGGAAACTAATTCAGGGTTTGTCCGATATTCCATTTCGAACATGATTTTAACTGGTTACTGCTGCAAAATGCACAGAACTATAGCTGTTAAAATGCGGATATAATCTGTTTGAGGGTTCGTAATAGGAAGACTTCACACTTAAATGCGTCCATGCATGACCGAAATCGACCCATCCATTCTAGGCTAGATCTATTTCCGATGCCTTCATAGTAGCAGCAAGTTTTATATATGATCCATCTCACCAACACCTTCTTCTATACATCACTCTTTATAACTTTCTTTCCTCTGCATGGGTCTTTCGCACTAGGAGCACCTCCTATTAATTATTTATAGATACGATTTGTCGCTATCTCTTTCCTATCTTCTCCCTACTATTTCACTGGTTTAAAACTTCAGAGTGTGTGTCGATTGTCGAATCCCAATAATTTTTTTACAATTTTTGGGATTTCTTCATGTAACAGTAGCTTTTATAACTGTCATCCTCACAAACTTTTTCATGGTTTTGCTGCTCAGAGAAATGGTTTAAGACTTCAATAAATGCCATCCATTGCTTAAAATATTTCTGCAATGGTAACAATCTAAGCTGTCATCTGAAAAATTGCTCATTATGGATAAACAGTGGATAACACTGTAAAACTTTATGATGATATTTTTGAAAATATTGGGGGTATAAGCATCTCCGCCCCCACCACAGACTTTGGAGTGGACCGTCACAACCTTTCCCCCTAAGTTTCCGCCCATAGGCATATCAATATTATATACATGCATATCAATATAGCCTACACACAGGGGCGGATCCAGAGGCCCAATCCGGCTATCCCCCCCCAATTTGGTTTCAGCAAGCACTAAAAATCAATGCATCGGGAGAGAAAAAGTAGGATACGACGAACCTAGCATGACTGGAACCTATCCAGTATTTATATGATTGCTTTCTGCTAATGGGACATGTGCTCAAACGTACTTAGAGGCCTACACGGAGTCTGGAGACAGAGCTGGAGAAAGGAGCTCTTTCATTTCAATATAGACCCTAGGCCTACTTGACGAAGGATTTTAGGATTTTGCCAGTGGTCCGTAATATCTGGATTACGGATTATACCCGGGAGTTGCCTATTTTTTTAATAGTTAGGCTAAGTCTATATGACTTTCTACTATAAGCACGAATCTATTATTATTATTTATTATTAGGCCTTTACATAAATTTATTACGCGCCCAAGGTCACACCAAAGTGGGAATCTGAGGCGCGGAGTATCTTATAGCAATTTGGTTGTCTTTTGTTTGTAGTGACATGCAGAGTAAAATGTCGTCTAAGTAGCAACACGGGGTCGGTTGTCGATGAAGATGCTCTGGTGAGCGAGATTTTAAAGGAGCTCAAAAATTTAGAATACCAAACGGATGGATTTGAAAGCAACCTACGACTTTTAAGTCTTGGACTCCGTTGCGCCAGACGCAGCGCTGGAATCGTCCTTTACTTTCACGTTCGATCTCTTGACAAACTTGAGGCTTTGAAAACGGAGTTCAGCAGCGGTTCGTTGAGACAGAAAGCTGAGGAGGACTTTAGTGACTTGGTGCATCTTCAAACAGATGAAGTTCAGTTGACGGTGGAGTGGCCAGATCATGACTATCGGAGATGCACCTTGTTTTTCTACCTCGTTTCATCCAAAAAGGTTAGTCAATCTCACGCATACTACCTTGGCATAACCTAATACATGTTCGGCACCTTTGTGAAGTTATTACAAGTCGCTGTGTAGGATAAATGTGCGCATACAGACGTGGACATGTATAAATTGGTGAGGTACATAGGCAGTGTGAACGGTTCCACGACAACTGGTCTACCGACAACTCGTCTACCGACAACTCGTCTCCGGACAATTGGTCTAACGACAACTGGTCTACAGACGAATAGTATTGATGAAATAGAAGCTGGATTTATGAAAATGGTTTCTTAGCTTAAATGGAAGCTGGATCGATGATTTTATTCATGTATTTCGACATGCATCCCGCTTCTACTTCAGATCTAAAAATACCTTCATCCAGCTTCTATTTCTCACCCGTTATTTTCGTCAATCCAGCTTCTATTTCAGATATAAAACAATACCCTTATCCAGCTTCCATTACTTAAGCGTTTTTCACCAATCTAGCTTCTATTTCAGATCAAGAAATACTTTCATCCAGCTTTTGTTTCTCATACGTTATTTTCATCACTCCAGCTTCTATTTCAGCTGTAAAAGAACCATCATCCAGATTTCATTTCTCTTGCGTTTTTTCATCAATCCAACCTCCATTTCACCTGTAAAAACTTTCATCCAGCTTCCATTTCTCAAGCGCTGGATCAGTTGTCTGTAGACCAGTTGTCGTAGACGAATTGTCCGGAGACCACTTGTCGTTAGACGAGTTGTCGGTAGACGAGTTGTCGTGACACCAGTGTGAACATGCAACGTATAGGTAGTGAGAAGGTGAGCATAATATTAATATATTTAATTACAGCTTGTATCCGAGTCATACGATCAGTGACCCACCACCATCTGTCCCGTCTCTCCTGTCCATTGCCGGTTTTATACTCAAAACTGGAGTCTCATCTCTACAAGAATTCATTCTCCAGCTCATCTTATTCTCCACCTTTCAATTCCCAACGTAAGCAAAACCCAACTTTCACTTAACACTCTTCCCCTCTGAGACTATGACACAGTTCAATTAGCAAATACTTCCGCCTCTGTCTATGATTCAATTGCCTAAAAGAAATTAGGACGCGTTAGTGTAGGGGCATGTTCGATGCCTTGTAGCTGGAAAGTTGAGGGTTCAAATCCACCTCAAGTCGCCGCGTAGTAGCCTTGAGCAAGTCCTTCACTCGAAATATCTCAGGTGCTTCTTCGTGAAACTCCGATTCAGCGTCCGCGCTGTAGTCGACAGCGCCTATGAGTAGTTATCTTAAAGGGCGCTATAACAAGTGCTCATACGTACATGCATGTAGGCCTACATATACTTCAGTCTATACATCCATTTGTCTCCTTTAGGCCTATGTCTCCTTCTGTGTTTATCTGTAATCTGAGTGACACTAGATTTCAGGAACAAAACGACAATATATTTTGTTTACTCGTGTAGGTGAGTGATCTGCCACCTGAGGTGCTGGATATGATTCTACAGAGAACAATTCAACTTCTCACACTCCCTGGGAACGATGCGAATGATTCAATTGATGTCAACAAATTTCTTTCTCTGACAACAGTCAGTTACTGCTGGTCTCAACGCCTAAGCAAATCCTTTCTAAAGAAGGCAGTGCATCAAAATTACAATGGTATGGACCAAAATGAAACAAATCAAATAAACAATTGCTTTAAAGTACATAGCAGTGGTATCCGGTCAAAACCGCACATCACAAAACCGCACATCACAAAACCGCACATCACAAAACCGCACATCACAAAACCGCACATCACAAAACAGCGCATCACAAAACAGCGCATCACAAAACAGCGCATCACAAAACAGCGCATCACAAAACCGCACATCACAAAACCGCACATCACAAAACCGCACATCACAAAACCGCACATCACAAAACAGCGCATCACAAAACAGCGCATCACAAAACAGCGCATCACAAAACAGCGCATCACAAAACCGCACATCACAAAACAGCGCATCACAAAACAGCGCATCACAAAACCGCACATCACAAAACAGCGCATCACAAAACAGCGCATCACAAAACAGCACATCACAAAACCGCACATCACAAAACCGCACATCACAAAACAGCGCATCACAAAACAGCGCATCACAAAACAGCGCATCACAAAACCGCACATCACAAAACAGCGCATCACAAAACAGCGCATCACAAAACCGCACATCACAAAACAGCGCATCACAAAACAGCGCATCACAAAACAGCGCATCACAAAACCGCACATCACAAAACAGCGCATCACAAAACCGCACATCACAAAACAGCGCATCACAAAACCGCACATCACAAAACAGCGCATCACAAAACAGCGCATCACAAAACAGCGCATCACAAAACAGCGCATCACAAAACCGCACATCACAAAACAGCGCATCACAAAACCGCACATCACAAAACAGCGCATCACAAAACAGCGCATCACAAAACCGCACATCACAAAACAGCGCATCACAAAACAGCGCATCACAAAACAGCGCATCACAAAACCGCACATCACAAAACAGCGCATCACAAAACCGCACATCACAAAACAGCGCATCACAAAACCGCACATCACAAAACAGCGCATCACAAAACAGCGCATCACAAAACAGCGCATCACAAAACAGCGCATCACAAAACCGCACATCACAAAACAGCGCATCACAAAACCGCACATCACAAAACAGCGCATCACAAAACCGCACATAAAAAAACAGCGCATCACAAAACAGCGCATCACAAAACAGCGCATCACAAAACCGCACATCACAAAACAGCGCATCACAAAACCGCACATCACAAAACAGCGCATCACAAAACCGCACATCACAAAACAGCGCATCACAAAACAGCGCATCACAAAACAGCGCATCACAAAACAGCGCATCACAAAACCGCACATCACAAAACAGCGCATCACAAAACCGCACATCACAAAACAGCGCATCACAAAACCGCACATCACAAAACAGCGCATCACAAAACAGCGCATCACAAAACAGCGCATCACAAAACAGCGCATCACAAAACCGCACATCACAAAACAGCGCATCACAAAACCGCACATCACAAAACAGCGCATCACAAAACCGCACATCACAAAACAGCGCATCACAAAACCGCACATCACAAAACAGCGCACGATCATTACCGCGCACGAGCGGCACGATCATAACCGCGCAATGATAGACACGTCGTTATAATTTTATTACTATGAATTAAGTATTTCTTTTCATCCACTGCGCCGTTATATATAATATGTATATGCATAATATTCCATGAATAAAATTGACTCCATGCTTCTAGAACAGTTGAACATCTATGGCCTACTTTCAAGGTTCTAATGAATATTATTTTCTTTTAAAGTACTATAGCCATGCACTGGTAAAAGTACTACGAACGGCCCGCTTTTAAATGTATAGTTAATTAGGCTGGCGATTGTTGAATGACTAGCCTACACTTGCAGAGTTCAGTTGTGCGCGAATATCTCCAATGTTGGGAGCTTGGTTTCCATCTTACTTTCCTTGTATCGTACCTTCTATATGGAGTCATGGCTTTAGCTGCGACTTTTAAAGCTACGAACTTCAATTTATAAGCTCTTTAAATCAGAAACTCGAATGAGCTGCCCACAAACTCGCCACGTGTGGCGGTGGATCCTTTGAAGTGCATCTGATCATGCTTTCTTCTATTTGTTTAACTTTCGACAATTATGGTTTTCATGACCATTGACCATTCGAATGCTATTTTCGAGCTTCAACAGATGCGCAAATAAGCGCGGCTATGGTCGTGCGCGGTAATGATCGTGCGCGATTTTGTGATGCGCGGTCTTGTGGCGCGGTTTTGTGATGCGCGGTTTTGTGATGCGCGGTTTTGTGATGCGCGGTTTTGTGTGCACGGTTTTGTGTGCGCGGTTTTGATAGTAAACACATAGCAGTAGGCTAAATAAGGGGCCGTCCATAAAGTACGTCACGCTATTTTTGACCATTTTTGACACCCCCTTCCCCCTGTCACAAACTGTCACAAGTCTCGGACCCCCCTAAAGTACGTCACACTTTCGAACAAATTTAAAAAAAATTAATACCTAATTAAAATGTAATCTAAAGCACACTTCATTATTAAACTGGTGTAATTTTGTTTTAATATACGATGACAAATGAAAGTGGGTATTTATTAGATGGTTTACTATCATTTGGTCGAAAGTCATTTGGTCGAAATCATTTGGTCGAAATCATTTGGTCGACGATGAAAAAATCGAACGATCAAAAAGTCGAATGATCATTTGGTCGACAATCAAAAAGTCGAACGATCAAAAGATCGTCAATCAAAAGGTCGAAAATCAAAAGATCGACATTGAAAATTCCAACGATTTTAGTACAAGTGCGCCCACTCAAACATTACATACACACACTCCGACACACACTCACATACACACTTGAATCCCGATCAGTTTGTGAGAGAGGGAGGTTGTGATCTACAGAAAGTGAAATGAAAAGAATATTAATTAGCCAATAAATCAAGGAGAGTGTATAGGCCTAACGGACTGTAAGACGAAAGGTGCGAAATTTCTGTCAGCTGCTTGGTGCCTATCATCCTTCAATATGGAAGTTTATTGAGGCCCTGAAGAAGGAGCAAAGCTTGAACGAACTGAAGCTGGAACAATTCTTAGCTGGACAACTTCCGCCTGCGGGAAAGAAAAAAATCAAGGACTGTGCTGAACGGCTGAAGAGAGTCGTTGCTGAGTATGGAAAGCACCCGAATATGGACTATTTGAGGGGTCTTGCTCACAACCTTGAGTTGCAAGCATAGGCTAATAGTGACATTTTTTATATGGACAATCTTTAGCCTATTATAATGACGCTATAGATGTATAAAACTAGCCTTAGCATTGAATTAGCATACAAATGATAAAACTTGTAGTAAAATATAATGACGCTATAGATGTATAAAACTAGCCTTAGCATTGAATTAGCTTACAAATAATAAAACTTGTAGTAAAATCGTCCGAATTCTATTAAACATGCTTCATTTTGAATGTCGATCTTTTGATTTTCGACCTTTTGATTGTCGATCTTTTGATCGTTCGACTTTTTGATTGTCGACCAAACGATCATTCGACTTTTTGATCGTTCGATTTTTTCATCGTCGACCAAATGATTTCGACCAAATGATTTCGACCAAATGACTTTCGACCAAATGATAGGATACCTTATTAGATAATACAATGGCTTGGTATCATATATTTTAAAGAATGACGTAATATAATTGTTTATAAGTTCATGATAATAATGATTAAATTATATAAATATTACCTCTGAATCCTCAATTTTTTATTTAATATAATAATTACTATTATATGTAAAAATTAAATTCCGAATTTGTCGCTCAGTGACGTAATTATGCAGCGGACAACATAGAAATAATAATACTTCCGGCATGACAAGCAAGGCTATACATAAAACAAGGCTTCGCAACAGCATTAGGCCTACTAGCGCTCCTAGCGAGAGGAATTGTGAACAACACATTCAGGAGATACGCATTTCATGCTATTTTGACATAAAACTAATTCAAATGTTTCACAACATTTCAGAAAATTATTTTTAAAGCTATTAAATTCTACTAAAAAATAAAAAATAAAATAGAAATAAAATTTAAAAAAATAAATGTGTGACCTCACACATGGCCTGACCTCCTCCCCCTGTCACAAACTGTCACACTTTCTTACACCCCCTCCTCCTGAAGCGTGACGTACTTTATGGACGGCCCCTAAGACTCGCTCGGTATAGTTAGATGTATGGTTTAGTTAGTACATCTAAGCTATCAATCTGTTAGATGATTCAGAATAGCCTAAGCTGGACAGGATCTGTGTCCTGTCGAAAGGAAAGTGGGTCTACATTTGAATAAGAGGGATATTGAAATTATGAGAGCTGAGCGGGAAAAAATATAAAAGGTCACACACAAAATTAGAACAAGCTTGGCAGTCTAAATTTATTTCCAATACATGTCAGAAGAATATTGGTCAAATTTAAGTCTGTTTAATAAAGTGTATGATATTCAATTGACTTATTAACTTGGCCTAATTTGTGTGTTTCGCTCTGATATCATTATCACCATCAGTATCATCATTATCGCCGTCATCACAAATTTCTAAGTGTATTGTCTCCGCAGCTGAGGTCCAGAAGGTCAAAATAAGGTCAATGATTCTGAGGAACAACAGAGAATACCTTTGGAACGAAATTCAACCGAATGATCCACTGATTCCACTGCTGGTCCAATCCGGATGCATTGACGAAAAGCAGGCATCTTCCTTGAGACGTATTGGAAACAACTCCGTGAAAAATTCTGAACTGCTGAGAATAGCGAGAAGATTCTCTTCTGAAAAACATTTTCAATTCGTGGAATGTTTGTATCAGACGAATCAGTTGAATGCGGCAAGGATCGTTGAAAGAGGCGGAGGTAACGTTTTATGAGCGTTATTCCAAATTAACCATATAGACCTAATTTAGGCTATAAAATTATTATGTAGGCTATTCGGGAAAACCCCTCCCACAGGGATACACACACACACACACACACACACACACACACACACACACACACACACACACACACACACACACACACGCACATACACACTCTGGCCGACTTATAATATTATTAAGAGAAATTAGCAAAAACGTGCAAGCTTTAATCATAGCATACTACTTTTGAAGTTCTCCCAAATCCCACCCCATAGGCTAATTAATAGACACCACTGACTCTGTCACAGTGACAAACTAGTTTTTAAGACAAACTAGTTCAAACCCGTTCACATTGAGAAGACCCCATGATGACTATGATACTATGGGCTTGACAATTATATCAAAACTTGTTTGTATCATTTTGCTATCATTATCAATAGGAGAACAATTGGCCTATCAGGCGATAGCCATTTTCTCATATTTTCAGTAGAAGCAACGGTAATTTGAACGTTGTAAATCTTAACCATCCAAAACCAAAAAAAATCTCGTGTTTTGCACATCAGAGATGATTCTAATGCCGCTGTTGCGTGACAGTCTCCCACAGATTCTCCCCCGGCGGATCTGTTCCAGAATAAATTCGCCCCAGGAAAGTATATTCTGAAATAAAGTCTCCGAGTGGGAGAGGATACTTCCACCGTCCACGAAATAAAGTAGCCTATCCCCCGTTCAGCGTGAAATGGGCAACAATTGCATCAAATTTAGAGGTGAGCAGGCTAAACAGTTAGTTTACATTGCCAGATTATAATATAACAAGAAACATGGGCGGAGACTTGGGCGGAGACTTGCGGGGGGACGATCGAGTGGCCAAAGGAAGGACGCGAGATTTTCGGCGGCCGAATGGCTGAGTCGCCGACAAAATGTTCCATCTTTTGCCGGCAAAAATTTCTGACGACCTTTTTTAGTCCTTTGGCCTAAATGCGGAGGAAAAACTTAATTTTTAAAAGTTGCTGACCTTTTTTAGTCATCACGTCATTCGCTCGAAGATCTCTTCTTCTTCGTTATAACCTCACGCAGTGTGTTCGTGAAGTGTGTGTGTACAAAACTGTACATGTCAACATGTCCTAACGCTTATAACGATTGGGGGGGACAAATGCATGGGCCATCCTCCCACCACATCCATTGAGGCAGACCGTCACTCCGTCCCCCCTAAGTCTCTACCCATGACAAGAAAATATAATATACTTTTACTTCAGAAAATTTCTTCCAATACAGAGTTTCAGCCGGGGAGACTCTGTTTTGGGGGAGACTTTGTATCGGGGGAGACTTCATTTCTTGACACGTACCGGCGTCAATATGATTGAATTTTAAAACGTTTCATCTAGACGTCTGGGGAGTTCCCCAAGAATGACGTCACGGGTCAAAGGATGTCGTCGTCTTGCTAAATGTTGCCTTCCCCCCCCCCAAAAAAAAACCCCCAACCGGCTGTCCGCCTCTCCCTTCCAAAAAACCCCAAGATAGCCTAGTCTACATTAGGCGACTGCTACAGTGTAGGCATAATTATCTATGACCGTGTTTTCAGCCACAGTGAAAATGTGCATCGATATCGATGAAATTCCCGAAGTACGTATGCAGCTCGTAGAAAACTCACTTGGGACACTGCCTAAGATGATACCGGTACTCGAAATCAGCGATGAGAAATTCTGGCCGCACAAACGCTTCGACTATGTTATTCTCAGCGCACAGCTGCAGGGTAGACAAGTCATTGAACTTTGGCTGTTGTGCCAATCGCAGGAAGATCTTGAAATGCTGAGGGATGCTGACGAGAGGAAACTGATCGATGCTACTAAACAGATATTCAGTCGATTCCAATCGCCAGTCTCAATAAAGCCGCAAAATGCGTACATCGATACCAGCTATTTCAAATTCAATGTTGGTAAGTCTATTAATTATTTTGCAGCCTATAGTCAGCATAATTTCGCGGTCGTAAAGCGTGGCAGCAAGTGCCAGCAACAGAAACTATCTTCAGTACCGGTAGGTTAAAATGCTAAATGACATAAATCATCATCTTAATGATCGTCATGTTGTAGTCAAATTTATAATTCATCCTAAGGTTAAAATTAATGTTCTTATGGCCTACTCATGAGGGCAACCATTGGTTGGAACGTTCAGCCTGCAAAATGGGGAGTTGGCTCAGTGGCGGCGCTACGGGTGGGCTATGGAGACTTAATTAGCCCACCCCCTTAAATGTTGCTCAGCCCAAAGCAAAGGCGGGAAATCTCTACCACTGCTCACACCTCGTAGCCTAATAGAAAATTAGATGGCGACCAAGAGTCTGAAATGTGCTCCAGTTGATATCAACACAACCAAAATGGGTTTCTTTCTGGGGATCCGCCCCAGACTCCGCTGGGAAGCTTACGACGCTGAATTCCTAGTCAGTACGGGCTTTCGTGCATTCGGCACTCGCAGCTTCGCGCCTTCGGCGCTTACAATATGAATATGAGCGCCCTCAGGAAATTTTTTATAGTTTCGCACTTGGAAGGAAGGGCTTTAGGGCCTCTACTGATGCATTTACTGTGTAGCGTAAGTCCACCATTCGTTATTCTTAGCGCCATCGATGAACTTTAAATTTGAAGGAGAGAGACATATGAGCGCCGCAGGTATTTTTGCAGGAAGGGGCACGATGCTAACTGTCAAGGCCGTAGCTAGGGGGTGTTTTGAGTGTTTGAACACCCCGAAATGAAATAATGCTATACTGAAATCAGTGAAATGATGCATTTGCTAACACAATTACATGTAGGCCTATGATGTTTGGATTAAGATGATGCCATTTCAAGCTCTTATTTCTATGTGACATTTTACAATAGATTAAATCATCCTCCAAACCCTTTTAGTCAGTTGATTCGGTTGCTTGTCAGGTTGTGCAAGGTCGAGTAAAACACATCCCCCCAAATAAAATCCTGGCTACGGCGCCTTGCTAACGGTTACACTTTTAGCAACAGCTTGAAAATGCAAGGCAGGAATTTTTTGTATTTTCATAGAATTTTTAAATATAAATTCTCATTTTCATTCTGTGTTATCAACAGCATTGATGCTTAAGTATTTGTTAAAGAACCTAAATGGAAGTAGTTAAGAATTAGGTGTCAATTCTAGAGACGGGGGCTAAGCGCCCCTCTTGCCCATATGTTCGGGCGCCCAAGTAGGGCTTACCATATAGGCCTATATGCAGTTTTGTTGCATTGTATCGCACTTTATTGCTTTGTATTTTAGACCTGTATAGTGGTGTATAGTATATTGTATGGTATTGTATTGCTGTGTGTTGTATGCTTGTCGCATTGTATTGTATTATATTTATTGCATTGTGTTTAAGTCGTTCGTCGAATATCTGCAAAACTCATCGGATCTGTCCACGCCAAAGGCAACTGGATCCCATCCGAAGTAAACAGTCTGGGAGACAAGATCTATGTAACCATCGGCAGAAACGTCTTCATCTACGAAGCTGACCATCCCTACAGACAGCTGGATAGAACAATCAAGCTATCCGACATCCGATTTATCGATTCCATAGAAGTATCCGTCTGTACGGTTAACGAATGTCTCTACATCAACGATCCAGACACGAATACCATATGGAAAGTCAACCCAACCAACGACTACGAGCTAACAAAGTGGTTGTCCGACCAGACCGACATCAAGGTATCAACGTCTGGCCTTGGAGAGGTGCTTGTCCTTGACACGGACCACAGTCGCCCCACTATAAGCGTCTACAACAAAGACGCAGTTCGCCAACGCACTGTTCCAATTCGTTTTAGCGCAGCTTCGTTTTCCATCCGGTCGCCTGCGGTGGAGGTAATGCCCGATGTTGTTGCGCTGTCCTTTGACTTTGGAGATGGAAACAAGATCCGAAAGGGAATTATCGTCGCAAGAATGAAGGAAACTTGGCAGGTGCTGCGGGAGGTTGAGTGGTCGGGACTGTCCAACCTGACACCTCATTCAATTGGTCGGTTTATTGCGGTCGATGGCAGCAGACTGGTATTGCTCGACTGGCAACTGGATAGGGAGCGTTCTGTGCAGGTTATAAAGTCGAACGAAAGCGGTGGGGGTCAGTGGCGGACGTTACTGTGCTACAGAAAGGAAAAGAGGGAAATGATTGTCGGCCATTTTGGCAGTGAGGAAGGTTGTCAACTCGACTTCTATAAGCTGAGATATGATGAAGAACGCAATGCATGAATGTAATTATATATTAATAAGTAATTTCTATAGCGCTGTAGCGTAGCCATGACCAATCGGTAGCACTTTCAGTGAGAGAACGCAAGATAATAAAGGTCTTGAAAAGAACAAAAGAACTTACGGAGAACATGATCATTGTTCCAACTACAACCGCGAAGTGGGCAGCATCGGTCATACTGTTCGCTTTCGATGAATCGAAGGGTGGGGGGGGGGAAGTCCAGCTCGTCTGACGCCTCCAAGGAACCTTTCAATGTGATCGACTTCGCCAGCGCAGCGCTCAGCAGTCTCCAAGATAACGAATAGGTCGATGAGAAGATGCAGAAAGATGAGAACGAATGAAAACTCTGAGATATTTCGCCATAATACCCAGTTTGGACTTGAGGACAGAGCAAGGACTTTATATTGGATGTGTGCAGAGAGAGGAAGCCCGTGCAGTTGGCTAAACATATAATTGTTGAACATTAAAACATAGCTATTTTAGATTCTTGAAGTAATATGGATTTATGTTATTGTTTTTTCGTTTGAACACAAAACTGAATTTCACTTGAGTCGTCAATTCGAAGCATTTAATAGCAGTTCTCGAATGCAAAGCCAAGTCTGAGTATCATCGGAGAAATCAACTGCCACTAATTAATAACAACTATTACCATAACAACTGTCACAAAACAATAAAAAGAATAACATGCGACAGAACTGTACTAACAATGGAAGCTAATCTTAGGTTTGCCCAGCAAATACAAGCAATTAATAATTATAATATACTCAATAATTCGATCGCTATTAATAATCAACAATTATTTTTAAAGTCAACTTTACATGTGCTCTAAAGTCTACTACAGTTCTTGCAAATAACATTGAAATTATGGAAAAGTCTATAGTAATAATAAGATCACATTCATAGAGTACAACAGACCAAAACATCCAATCGGTCCACATAATTATTAATGCTGGTTTTTACTCTGGTTGCAGTCAGCTATGACCAATGTGAACCCAATAGAGGTGACTCTACGGCGATACACTAACTTGGTCACAGCCATAAAATTAATAAACGACTGCATGTATATCGATAGACAACAAATGCAGTTCTGATATCGTCGACATCAAATTTCTTAACGCAAAGCACAGATTTGTGGACAGTGATGCATAGCGCATCATTCCAGACAACTGGACCACAACGGAAAAGGCTCGATTCTGCATAGCTGCAGCACATGCGAATCGAAGCAAGAGCACTACTTTTGCGAAGAATGGAGGAGGGCAGTGACCTTGGATGTCCATGGAGCAACAGAGCTCTCGTAGGTACGTCCAGGGCATTGCCAAACAAGAGCAGTGCATCTTCAAGAGATCCACTGAGAAGCGCTCATACATCGTTGTATGATGCATCAATCAACACAAACATACATTACAAACATATACATACATACCTACACACATATTTATATAGTACACAAATACAGTGTGAGAATTGTAGAAAAATAACTGGGAGGGGGTTGGCCTATGATAAACTTGGAATTCGGGTGTGAAAAACAGACTATGGGGCACTAAGAAAGACTGGGGGTTGAAACCCCCCAAACCCCGGCAATTCTCACCCTGCACAAATACACATACACACAAGCATGCATGCATACATACACAAGGTAAACAGAATGCTCTGTAAACAGCAACATAGGATGAACAAAAAATCGTATCACAGAAGAATGGCAGAACCTGGTATGATACCCATACAATGCATACATCTAGGCTTCTGACACCAAGTAACAAATGAACTGATTTTCTTTAACGCTTTTCCGATCAAAGTGCAGTAGACGACGGCATAGGGAATCCTAAACCCTCGGTTGGTAAAGGGTTAACATGTTAATGACATGCTGCATTGGCTTCCTACTCACTTTTAGTACACTCATCAAAGTGCCATGCAACTCGGGAAATGCTTTGCAAATAGGTTACCACAGAAAACTGAATGTTTCAGAACAGGTCGGAACACCAAAACTAGCTAAATTGAAAACAAAGATTGGTTTCATAAAGGTTCAACACAAAAGACATGGTTGAACACAGACATAAGATTGGGCTTGCATGGTTCAATGCACATGGCTGAACACAGACGTAAGATTGGGCTAGTGTGGTTCAATTTGCAGAACTGAAATTGAAATGATTGAACACAATCATTACATTGGTTCCAAAAAAGAGAAAGAACAGAGGTTTTGAAGGAAACACAAGCATTTAGAAAGGTCCATTACACATCGCAAAGACATCCGATTCAAGTAAAACTAATGCAGACTATAATTAAAACTGAGTTAAAGTATTTGAGCAACAACTGCATCAAAATTGACACTCATCTACACTGTGTCCGGAAAAATTCCAAGGCTTTATGGTAAATATGAAAATAATTAGTAAACATTAATAGATTTTTAAAATTCCAAAAACAGTTTAATCCTGAAATATTATGGAACTATAATTTAGGCTATGTTCAAAATGTCCGCCATTGGCTTCAACACAAGCTTTGAGACGTACATGCCACTAACTAACATCAGCATCGACCAGTTGATCAAGTTCATCCCAAGCATTAACAATTCGCTCGCGGAGTTCTTCGATGTTTCTGACCTTTGTCTTGTATACTTTCTCCTGCATTACTCCCCAAATTTTATAATCAACAGGATTTAAGTCCGGACTGTAATTATGTACGGATCAAAAAGGTTTTTAAATTTATTAATTGATTATTATCTATTATAGTTTTTTCATTCATATTTTAGAACCTTGGAATTTTTCCGGACACAGTGTATATAACTGATTATTGAAGCATACATTTATCCATAAATTATTTCACACTACAAAAAAAGATGATGACTGAAAATTCAATGTCACCTAAATCAACATAAAAAACAGTGACCCGCTATTTAAATGAAAATTATTTGTAATGTATAGTGAACACTGAACAGGCATCAAAGATACACCACAGTCTGTTCCTCCTGAGAATGCAAAGCAAAATCCTAGTTGTAAGCAGCCAGAATTTAAGCAACATATAATAAACTATCAAGCAATGTTGATATCCTCCAGCAAGCCATTTCTTCATTGTGCACAACTACACAGAGTCCAGCTCATCAGTGCTTACCTGCAATAGCCATGTTTAACACTGCAAACGAGATCTTTACATAGCAGCAACATAAATAGCCAATTAGCCATGTACATAAAGCCTGAACAGGCAACCTGGATGTTGACTTGATTACAGACAACATGGGTGTTGACTTGATTACAAACAACCTGGATGTTGACTTGATTATGGGTTGGCTATGGAGCACCAGCAGTTAATGCCTCATGCATGTGAAACTTGACTTATGGCCTTGGCGATGCTCTAGCACGCATAAGCCGCTCAGCTATGGAAGCTCTCCATTTCCCTGTATTGCAGGTGAAACTGTAGCCATAGAAATTACCAATAAAGAAACTCAATACATGTATCCATAAATGTTCAAGTTATTAGGTCTAAAGATCATGTATAAACCATCACACACTAAAGCCTATATCTCACCACAAAAGTTCCTCTATTGCATCTAATTAGGATCAGTAATAAAGTGAAACTCATCACAAATTAAAGCCATGCAATCATCAAAGAAATTTAAAATTCATACCCAAATAAGATTAAATTAAGCCATCAAAAACTAAAGCCAACAAACCATCACGAAAGTATCAAAACAGGGTTGATTAGGCTCAACAGTGATGTGCAAGCCACCTCAAACCGGAGACAGGATATCATTAAGAAAGATCCAATTAGTGCTAATTAGCTTCTAAGAAGATGTGCAAGCTACTGAAAACTGAAGCCAAGCCAAGATATCATCACGAAAGTCTAACTATTACCATACGTCTATTCGTCTAATGAGGCTCAACAATGATGCGCAACAATGATGCGCAATCCACCACAAACTGAAGTCGGAGTATAATCATCACAAGAGTTCCACTCAGATCTAATTAAAGCAAAAGATGGTCAATAAGAAGCCAATCATCACCATAAGGTTATAATAATTCTAGTCTAATACGATTCAAAGATTATGTTCAAGGTACCACAAACTGAACGTCAGAGTCGTCATAAAAATACACTACCAACTGTAATGATGAAATTCTCTAGTCACTTTGCATCGTCAAACTCACAAAAACAGCATAAAATTACTAATAGCTGTTTCTGTTTTATTTTACATGAATTCTGAACATATATTGAAGCCTGATACAAGACTGAAAAATTCAATTTGATTTCTATATAATGTAACACTTGATACAACCCTAAACACTGTAAACAGGAAGAGTATTATAGAGATTCCTGCATTCTACCCAATCTAGCACACACTAGGAAAGCTATTACGATTTTAATCAAAGTCTCTAGATTTACGCAAGCAACTCTGAATAACCACATCTCTTCACGTTCTACCACAGACGAGAGATGCGAGACATCTTCGAAGCCTCAATTCTTAAAGACGAGTATCGGCGCCAAGAAGAAATTCCAGACCGACTGAAGTGCATTCTTCGCCTGGACGAGAAAATTCCAGCCGCTCTGCTGAAAGATCGTACCGCTGTACTCAATCTCCGAATCCGCACAGGTCTTGCATCGCAGGTTGTACAGCCGGAGGATCGGACCGGAGTTCCCCAGATTCTCCATCAGATACGCCCGGAAACTGATCTCATCTGATGGTTTCACCTTGAGAACAGCGTCCTTGAACCAGTGAGACGCCTGCAACTTCACCTCGCTCTGGTCGGCCATGATGACGGACAGATCGAACGTGTAACGATTGAGGTTCTTGAGGTGACAGGATCGACCCTGGAGACGGTTGAACGAGCAGATATCCTGCGACGCCTTATCGGGGAGCAGCTCGCATTCCGCCGGGTACTCCTCACCGTAAGTACACTTGAGCCAGGTACTCATCATCCCCGGCAGGAAATCAATGAACGACTCCGCCTGGTTTTCTATGCGCTTCACGCCGATCTGCTTCACCGTTCCGGCCCAGTTGACCTTCGTCAGGGTCCAGTGAGCACAGTCGTGCACCGCCATCGCCACGCTCGAGCTCTCCCACCTCGGCTTTCCACAGTGCTCGGCGTACATCTCGTACGGCAGATAGTACGGTTCGCTGATGACCTCTTCCGGGATGACGATAAACGCGAGCGGAACCGATGACATGAGAAGAAGAAACGCCAGAAAGACCTTACCCATCTTGCTGTCCAACTTCAGTGAGGACCCGATGCGGAAGCCACCACGAGACCAATACCCAAACGCACCAACGACCGCAAGAAGCACAAACGTCGTACCGATCCTCAACAGATTCGTGATAGAGAACGCCTTAAAGACGATATACGCGATCCACAGAGCAAACGAAATCGCCACGACCGGCATGAGAATGACGAAGAGGAGCCAACCGACCGAAGCACGAATCAACCCGAAGAAGGACGCCTCGAGAAAGAACATGACAGAGACGCGCCACCAGAAGAAGCAGACAAGGTGGGGAACCAGTATCTGGTAGGTTCCGTGCCACGACTTCTGCATCGCCATCCGGAAGAAAAGCACCGGAACGACGAGGAACGCAAGCGACGGGATTCCGAGCTGGACGTACATTCCAGGGAGCAGCGGAATCGAAATCCCACTCCCAATGACGAAATCAAGAACGCCGTAGACGACCGGTATACGAGGAATCATATCCACCAGCGTTGGCAACATCGCAACATTATCAAGAAGAATGGAGCAGATGGCAAGATAGTCGTAGCGGTCGCTCAACGCAAAAAAGCAGGCGACCGTTATGACAACCGAAACGAGGGAGAACTCCGAGCACGGGACCCAGTTCTTATCGGCCGCGGCGAACGTAAGAACGCTGAAGAGAAGCGCAATGGAGAAACTGATATACGGAGTGAGAGACGACCAGCTGTAGGCCGACTCGGCCGTTTCCTGACTGAACGTTTCGTTGAATCGCTCGAGCATCTCTGCGAGTGCTTTAACGTCGCGCAGTTTTCTCCGGTTGTAGAACATCTGCATGGTGCAGATGGCCATGGAGAGGAAGGAAATGTAGAAGCCAATGAGGGGAACAATCCAGAGGACAGCGTCAATTGAGATGAGGCTGTAGATGAAGAGGATGACAAGCATGTAGATCTGGTTGACTGGTAGAAGCGACTTCAACCATACCATGCCCTGACTGCCTGCAGTGTCGATGGTATTGTCAACGATGAATACGATGGTCTTGCCCGGGTATTTCGTAATCTGCAAAAAACCAATTCATTCATTCATTCATTATATGCATTTATATAGCGCCTCTTCAAGGGGGCTACTCAGAGGCGCTCCCAACCTCAGCGCGGCCAAATAAAACTGTTTTAAGATGAGAGAGGAAAGTCTGAGAAGGATTTTTACAAAGAGAGCGGAGGGTCAGAGGAAGACCATTCCAGGTTGAGGGTCCCACCACCGAGAAAGCACGGCTCTGCATAGTGGAAGTTCGAGCAAAAGGTACTGAGAGTAGACTTTGTTCAGTCGAACGAAGGGAGCGGAAGGGGTGAGAACTAAGAGTAGGGCTACAAAGCTCACAAAGATAGGCAGGAGCAAGGCCTAGCATGCAGCGCCAGACTAGAGTAGATATCCTATACTCAATTCGCTGCTTGAGTGGAAGCCAGTGGAGAACGTCACGGATATAGCTGGAGATGTGGCTGAATTTAGGTATGCGGCCAATAAGGCGGGCAGCAGAGCGCAGGACGCGATCAAGGCAACTCAGACGGGAAATTGGTAGGCCAGCATAGAGAGAGCAGCAGTAGTCAAGTCTGGTGGTAACAAAAGAATGGACAAGGGTTGCAGCAGCAGTAGGAGTAAGTGAGCGAGCAACAGTGCGTAGTTGACGGAGTTGATAATAACAGGCACGGCTGAGTGAGTGAATATGTGGAGCAAAGGTGAGCTCTTGGTCCAGAGTAACACCAAGGTCACGGACTCTGGTTGAGAAGACAAAATCAGGAAAGGCATCAGCGATGGTTGTCATATCTAGCTTTTTCAACTGCTGGCGAGTGCCAAGCCAAATGAATTGAGTTTTTAAAGAGTTGAGGCGAAGTCGATTGGACGACATCCAAGTCCCCAAGGCTTCCATGGCAAAGTACATAGACCGGACAGTTGCAACAGAGTCAGAGGCACGACAGTGCTGGTAGGCTTGCACATCATCAGCATACAGATGGGCTTGCATAGCATGGGAGGCAAGAAGAGAGGCAAGATCTGAGGTATAGATTATGAAGAGAAGGGGGCCCAAGACAGAGCCCTGTGGAAGACCGTAAGGAGCGGGGACCCAGAGGGACCTAGAGGGGCCATGGACCACAGAAAAGGAACGATCACTAAGAAAGGATCTCAGCCAGAGGAGCAGAGTACCAGAGAGACCAAAAGATATATGCAGTCGTTCAAATACAATGCAGTCAAGCAACACATGAAACCGTGCATCAACAAGAAAACCCCGGCATGTCTATTTGGGTATTATTGAATAGAGAAAACTGAATGACTCATTGGAGTGGAACTATGTTAAAAAACTGAAATAAATAACAATAAATGCCGTACATAAATAATAATGTTAAGTTAATCTGACTACTCCCTCAAATACACTAATGGCACTTCTATTCTATTCTTCTCTTTGTTAAGGTTCATTTCTTTTTTACTCCTTTTCTTAGTTAAGGTTTGATAGCTTAACAACGCCATGTTGTCTTGACTGCGGATGTTTATGCTTTAGTCAAGACTGCATCGTGTGTATATCCAGATTGTAAATACTTACATGATACTTGCCTATCCACCATCTTGTATCTGAAAGCATGCATAGGTAACCCTACCAGTGGGACTTCTAATCCCTTCTGGGTTTCCGGTTGTAACCAACTGTTTTGTATATATACTTCGCAAAAATGTTTTAGTTATCTTGGTGCAATAAAAATTGATGGTTGGATATATTATTAGGCAAAATAGGAAATAACCTTCTGCAAGACAGTGGCATTGTTGTACGCTTCCCACTCGACGTCGTTCTGCAGTACCGAGTTCAAGGTTAAACCACCGTGACCTTGCAGTCTTCGCATGACCTTGTTAACAAAGTCTTCCTCTGATATGACATCACCCTTTCCTGCAAAATCGGTAACAAAAATTGATGATGATGATGATGATGATGATGATGATGATGATGATGACGACGATGATGATGATGATGATGATGATGACAAAACCAATGCTAAAACATAAAATTGATGATGACAAAAATTGAGGATGGCAAAAATTGATGATGACAAAAATTGATGATCAATGACAAAAATTGATGATGATAATGATGGCAACATAATTGATGATAATGATGACAAAAAATTGATGATGATGACAACAATCTTGATGATGATAATGGCAACAATGACTAAAAACATTCTGATAAAGATGTGATGAATGACAAAGATGGTGAGAAAGAAGACAAGAAACAAATCCGGTAAACTATTAAACGCATCACAATCGGACATCCACATTTGAAAAGATTTTCTCCTCATGACAAAAGATTTTCTTCTACAAGACCAAGACTTCCGAGTACTAGAAAACTGTCTCACAACTAACCTGCTTTCTCAAGAAGCTTTTTCTCCGTCTTGTTTTGCGAGAATTCAGTCACTCGGTCGAGGTATTCCTGCTTCGTAAGATTCGCTTTCTGATCACCAAACGGATTCATTTTACGAAACAATTCCTGGGCCGCTTTCCTCGCTCTCTTTTCCAGCTCCGGAGTGTTTATACACCAACTCACGTCATCCAAGTTGCTCTCATCAACACCTGAAATTACACAGGCAGGAAGTTTACATTACCAGCTACGGGAACATTGACTGCATTAAAAATAGACGTAAAGATCATACTTTAGAAAAATTAATGTTCTCATGTAAACATGGAAGCAATTTCTTCACTTAAGGAATTGAGTGACAACAGATTAATTCAGCAGAACTTTCATTATTATCATTGTTAAGTGCAGCCTCTCCAGATGCTATTTGTGCCGTCTCATTAACAGTGCATGCCATGATTTGTTTCTTCTGTTCTTTTCTTCTTCTGCTATTATTTGTTTTTTTTGTTTTTTTATTTACGAATAACCTTGCCTTCTCTTCCTGGAAACTATACCTAGATCTAAGTAAAATACATGTGTAGTATTGGATGATGAATTGAAACGAATGATTGTCTAGTGACTATTTGTAATTAATTATCAGAACTTTATCTTCTTTTTGGCTAACCCATTATCACTTGAAGCACAATGACTGCCTCTATGCACTATGCTTGAACTGTGCTTTCGTGAACAATAAAAATTATATTGTCATTATTGTATACCCAGGGTAGTACCAATCAATCCCTCATGCCATCAAAACTATCATCTGGAAAAAAGAAGACGGATTTTCTGAAATGGCTTCTCAAATCATTATCATTATTATTATATTATTACTTTCACTACTTTTAACCTGAGCTAAGTATAAACCCTCAGAAAGCAAATTATTTTCCAGAGACAGGTAATAGCATCTGGAGAAGCTAACCTAATCCACTAATGGCCATCCAGGGACATGGCAGCTTTACTAGCCTCACCTGCCAGTGATCAGCAACAGGTGCATGAATAAAACTCTACCTACCAATTTGTTTCTGGAGGCAGTCATTGAGAAGCTTCGTAGCTTCCGGATTTCCTTGACGTGACGCCTTCACCAACCAATGGATGCATTCCTTGCCACTTTCTGCAGAGCTGCTATCGACTTCTGCTTTAAGAAGGTAATGCTTTCCAAGTTTCAGCTGGGCATCTTCCTTGCCCTTCTTAGCATCTGCCATCAATGCTTCCAAGCTAGCATCATCCCCAGCTGAAAAAAATAAGAGGTAAATAAATAAATAAATAAACAAATACACGAACAATTCTGACAATAAAAAAATCAACACAATGACTGATGATAATTTTTGCCTCAATAAGAGTAGATAAATGAAAAGAATCTTAAATTGAAGTTGGATTGATGAACAAATACTTTTTTAAATAAACAAACAATTCTGACAATACGAAAAGCCACATGAATGGGTAAACGTGTAGTGTAGCGTCGTAAATTATTTGCCACTACATGGGTTTCAACATTGGCCTAATACAAGTCGGATTGATGAAAGGAATTCTTGCCGACTAGAATTCGGATTGATGAAAATAATTTCTGCTTGAATAAAAGAAGAATTTATCAGAAGAATCTCGCTCAGATCGATGCTGGAATGGTAAATATCAATAGAAGAGAGATTGATTAAACGAATTATAGCCTAAATAGAAGCTGGATCGATGAGAGGATCCTTTCCAACAGTAATTTGAGACACTAATGCAAACTGATAACGGATCATAAATTCGATTCCAGCACTATAAAATCTACCTCAGAGTGATTGTTTACGCTCAATGTAAAAATCACCAACCAATGCCAATGTCAGTGGCGCATTAAAACCAGGCTCTTAGATGCAATAGCATGCTGGTCACGCCAGACAGAAAGACAGTTTACACAGGGTGTAACAGGGAAAGCCTGGTAGGCGATAGCGATAGGCAAATGGGTAAACGTGTATTTTAGCGTCGTAAATTATTTTCACACTTATAATGGCACAAAAAGCGCCTTAAAATATTTCTGCCAACGTGCTGTCGCCTAACTGATGTATTATTATACTTAGAATTTGTTAAAAAGAAGGAAATCGATTGAAAAATTTTAATATTTTGTCATAACAAACCGCCGATCGAAGTTGTTATTCAATTCTGACCCTTTCCGGAAGTTGCGTGCGGCAAGTGTGCAATAAGACAGCAGGCAATAATAAATAAGTAAGTAACATTCATCCAGCTTCTATTTCTCAAACCTTCATCCAGCTTCCATTTCATCTATAGAGAACCTTCATCCAACTTCTATTTCACTATAGAGAACCTTCATCCAACTTCTATTTCATCTATAGAGAACCTTCATCGAACTTCTATTTCCATAAAAGTCCAGCTTTTTCAATTGCATCAGCTGTTTTATGAATCCAACTTCTGTTTCAATTATGATTCTTTTTCATCAATCCAGCTCCAATTTAAGCTAGAATATTTTTATTAACCCAGCTTCTATTTCTCGCCCGTTATTTTCGTCAACCCAGCTTCTATTTCAGATATAAAAATACCATCATCCAGCTTCCATTACTTAAGCGTTTTTTAATCAATCCGGCTTCTATTTCAGATCTAGAAATAACTTCATCGAGCTTCCATTTCTCATTTTGAAGTTAGGACCGAAGTATTGACGTACACGTTATTTATAGTCACGTGGACCAATATACGTCGATGGTTTGTGCGCCTATACCCCAACTTCCGGGCAAATGTTGTGGTTCAATGGCGATTCGAACGGCGATTTCGCATGGTACTTGACATTTTAAAAACACATTTTCTGTCAATACTCTTGTCCTTACCAAATTTTAAGTGTGCTGTTACATCAGTTGGTGAAATCTACGCTATTAGAAATAATTTGCGGCGATTTTTGTGTTATTAAAACCGTGAAAATAATTTACGACGCTAAACTACACGTTTACCGGCAAATGTACTGTAGCCTACATAAAAATTTCGGACATTTCATAGCGCAATAGAAACTGCGTCAGTGAGACTAGAACACTTGACGGTGAATTGTTTTTGAGTGCGCAAAATGTGCATATGGTTTCTCAGAATGATCGCCCTCTCTGCAGCGCTATAAATGGTTTCCTGCCATCGAAATTACGTTTTACCTTTAGAATTCGTTTAGAATTCCAGCATATTTCAAATAACTGGTTTCTCGCATGGATTGTTCACAGCCTTACCTGGCTTGTCCTCTGCCTGGTCTGTCATTCTCAATCAGAATCGATTCGAATTAAAGCAGTAATTATATAAAATGTGAAAATAAATGAAACACGAAAGTTTAATAGCTTTGCTATTTAGCAAAGGACCTGCAAAGCTAAATATAGATCTGCTGTATTTATATTTTTTAATCTCTATTTTTAATCGTCGTCTACAGTCTAGACAACGATGCATATGCAATAGAATAAGTATTTTTGGCATTTCTGTGAGTAGGTAAGCGGGCAAACAATCCTTGATCTGCACATTGTGCACAATAATCCTGTATGCTCCTAATTAATTTTGAATATTGAACAGGTATTACCGATGAATCGTGAGTTATGACCACAATTTAACTCGGAGTAGACATGACCATCATTTATTATTGTAATCAGAAACTTGAAACGTCTTCAACGCTCACAACGGTGAAGTCGTGGGAACCTGTTTACTCATAGGCGCTCAATGAAAACAATTTAAAATCGATAGAGTAGTGGTTAACACGCTGGCCAAGAGTGCGAGAGGTAGTGAGTTCGAGCCCCCGTTGGGCGGATTTGCTTTGTAGGCTGCCATCGGCGCCGTGTAATTACAAAGCTGTCTGTTCAGTTAGTAGTTAAGTTTAATTAAGATTACTGCATAACCTGTAAATGTGAAGCGCAGTGCGTCTTGCAGGCGTTTAATTAAAGAAAAGATATTAGGCCTAGGGCCTATTATTATTATTATCATTATCATCATCATCATCATCATTATTATTATTATTATTATTATTATTATTATTATTATTATTATCATTATTATTATTGTTATTATTATTATTATTATTAAGATGCGAAGAGTCAGGCAGGAAGTTAGTTAGACGGCAATAATTTATTATGGTGGTTGATGTTTAGAGTTGAAACAGCGTTTGAGGTAGAAGGAAATGGAAGAAGAAAGATAAGACAAAGAAGATCTGTGGGGAAATATGCTAGACCTAGGCCTAATAATCTAATATGTTTTCAAGCTCAGGTGAAAGACATGATAGTGAAGATACAGTGAGAGGTAGAGTTTTGGTAAGCCGATCCGCATGATGTGTCAGATATTTATTATGGTGCTGGTGGAAGCTGTTCCAAAGGGGCTGCAGAGTTGCCCAATAAAATTATGGCTAGCCTATATACAGTGTATAGCCTACTATAGCGTAGGCCTACGTAGAGCGAGCTGCAAATTTTATCCATTCATTGATTTCTACAGCGCCTCTGTAATCTTGGATGGCCCTATCAGGGCTGTTTTTAAGGAATTTATGGAACTGCACGACCCATTCTTTTCTTCCCATCGTCCATGCTAAATTACTTCCAATCGGATGACAATGACCCTTTTTGCTAGTTTTAACTACACAGAACTTGTGAGAGAAGTGCTTCTACAACTGCACAAATCCGTTTAAAACTGCACATTTTGTGTACAACTGCACGCTAAAAAAAGCCCTGGGCCCTATACAGACCGCAGCATCCTTTCTTATAAAGGTGCATCGATCATCACCGTGCATGACTACACTGGATTTCAATTTTAGGCCTAATGGTAATTGCAAATGCTAATTTATATAGCACTTCTTCCAAAAACTCTTCAGACTAGGGCCTAGCAATTGTCGTCTGAATAATATAGGCTATAATTATGATCCATGCTGAACCTGAATGGTCCTGCAACGCTTGCGACACAGAGTCATAGAAAGAACTGAAAATGTTAATTTAATTATATACCGTCCTCTTGAAGAACAGTTTCCCGAGTCAGGATTGACCACCAATGTTCAATCCAGATCATTTCAATTGCTGTAGGCCTATACATATAGGTCTAGGTGACGGTCCCTCGATCCATATGGAATGGACTTCCCATGCATGATCAGGTGGGCGCCTGTCTAGCTCCTCTCCGGTAATCTCTCCTCGTCGACGTCCTTTCTCTCGTCTCAAACTCTCTCTTTCTCTCGAGGTTGCACGCACTGAGAGCGATTCTGAGAGACTATTAATTATAGGCTAATGCTGCGAAAAGCGTTTTAATCAAATTAATGATCAGATACAATAGCCTACAATGCAATACAATACATGCAGTAGACTCACAATAAAGAAGTCAAATGACCACGATCAAAATGAATGGTTTTCAACTGCGTTCGACATGGGCTACATAATAATATGGGAAGTGCTCGGGTTTTTAAAACTATAGCTCATCTTTTGCAGACACGTCAATAGATCGTCAATAATACTAATAATAATTAATTATACGGTACCGGTAGTTCTGTTTCAGTAACAAGCAACGCCTCTATCTCTGTTGATACATGCCAACATCGTGTAGGCTACCCCACATTGGATCTACATGTAGCCCATTCAGAACCCGGCCATTCCCATATGGGGCATTGGGCCTACAGAGCCAATTAAGTTGGGTAATTTTCTGACAACCATTTTTTTAATCGTCTCGAAATTTTCAGAGAAAAGTAGGCCCTACCTTTTTCCCTACCGAAAAGTTGATGACAGTTTTTGTAGTCTTTTCGTCATTTGCACGAAAATCTCTTCTTATTTCTTGTAACGTTATCGGTATATTCATCAAATGTGCATGTCCTATAGCTCTTGGCCATTGGGGGGGATGCATGGACGGTCCCCTCACCACTCATATTAAGGGGTCTTCCTCTGTCCCTCCTAATTAAGTCTCCGCTCATGTAAGGGCGGCTCTATATAATTATATATCTAGATTCTACATGTAGGCCTAAGTGTTGAATTAGCCTACATTTCATTATATGTATATATGTATGCATACATATTCAAAATGAATGGTAGGCTATTCATGGACCTCTAGCTATATGTTGACTAAGCGGAAGGATATCGATCAGGGCACCAGACACCCATATTAGACCTATCCACCCATATCATCCTCGAAGATGACTCAAACAGGGAGGCTTCAGATGGTTGACACACACAACAATGTTGCGGCTTCAAGGAAAAAACTGCCAGGTTCAGCAAATTATGCTATGATATGTCCACAAAAATTAGACGAATCTGATCTGACTATAGGCCTGTAGGAGTTTTTAACGCCGCCAGCTCAGACCACGAGACGAGTTATTCGCCCAAATCCTATTAAAGATGTCGATGATGTTTCTGATGGTGGATCCACTTTCCAAAGCACTTCCTCGTGTCACAGCAGGGCTCATTTCTGTCCTCCCCCTAATCCATTTGAAGTGATAATTTAACCTATCTTGACATAGGCCCTACATGTACAGAGTTCAACAAGCAACTGTTCAATGATATTCAATCTGTTTATTAATTCTGAATGTCAATTAGCCTACCAGCATTTCCGTAGCCTATACCATTGCAACTTGCTAAGAAATAGGTTACCAGTAGACTAAACATCATACACTGCGTCAAGAAAATGGACCCCAAAGCAGAGTTGAATAATTCGAGCAAAATTCATACTTTGAAAAGAAATGTCTTTAGGCTAGTGTGTTTTTACTAATAACCTTACTTTTAAGATTTTAGCAGACTTTTGACATGACTTCACATCATCATCATTATTATTATTATTATTATTATTATTATTATTATTATTATTATTATTATTATTATTATTATTATTATTATTATTATTATTATTATTATTATAATTATTATTATTATTATAATTATTATCATAATTATAATTATTATTATTATTATTATTATTATTATTAGAGTCTATTATTATTATTATTATTATTATTATTATTATTATTATTATTATTATTGTTATTACCATTACTATTATTATTATCATTATTATCATTATTATTATTATTATTATTATTATTATTATTATTATTATTATTATTATTATTATTATTATTGTTATTATTATTATTATTATTATTATTATAATTATTATTATTATTATTATTATTATTATCATTATTATTATTATTATTATTATTATTATTATTATTATAATTATTCCTTTTAATATCTTCAAAAAAAACAACATTAGTATAACAGGAATTACACAAAAAACTATGGAAGCAGTCAGTGGCTATTGTTACATCGCCTCTAGAACCCGGTCAGTTATAAAGTGCCTCGAAAGGCCACCGAGTTATAACGCTGAACGGTTATAGAGAGACGTTGCAGCAAAAAACAGGTCTCTCACAGCTTGCCGGAAGACAAAGTTAGGATGCGGCCTAAATCTGACAAGAAGTTTAGGCCATCAGAACAAATTGGACCTAAGGTCTCAAGGGCTAGAGGGACAAAGAAATGTGTGTTTGTAAGATCGACATATTTGTTATTTTTCCTCTCCGCTGCTATCTCGGCTGCCGCACCCGCCGTCGTTGCCGTGGCCTGGATCAAGGCCGTAGCTAGGGGGGTGTTTTGGGTGTTTGAACACCCCCCGAAATGGGAATTGTGAAAAATAATATAATGCATTTACGAGCAAATGATGTGAAAACCATGAAATAAAACCATGAAAACACCCCCCGAAATATGCCGGACGTCTAAAAAAGGTCATCAGTTTTTTAGGAAAGGAAATTGGTGAGTGAAACACCCCCCGAAATCAAATCCTGGCTACGGCCTTGGCCTGGATATATGAAGGTGCAAGAGTGTCAATTACAGTTGCATCCCACACAAGATGGCGACCCGCACGCCATGGAATCATAGTCAGACCGTCTGGTCGTCTGCCATCCGTGCGTAGTAGTCCTGGCGGTTCCTTTATGGATGGGATCCCTGCTTTTGCAAGGGAGCGGTGTATGATGTCATTATTATTATTATTATTATTATTATTATTATTATTATTATTATTATTATTATTATTATTATTATTATTATTATTATTATTATTATTATTATTATTATTATTATTATTATTATTATTATTATTATTATTATTATTATAACAATTGCCAAGGCCACAGCCAGTTCTGTCTACATGTTCACTTGACTAGCTCCATACTAGAGAGATTTTCAAAAAAATCAAATCAAATACCATTTTATTAAGGCAACAAACGTACAGTGTCACATTGATCACAAAAACAGACTAACGACATTGACATTAACGATTAGCATAACAGAAAGAATAAACAGTATATCATAGGAATTAGCAGTATAACATAAAGCAAAGGATCATATACGGTTGAGCACTTAAAGGGGTATCCTATAGGTAAGGCGACTTCGAAAGGGTGACCATCAAAAGAGCGACTTCAAAAGAGCGCCGATTTTAAAGGCGACTGATCAAAAGAGCGACCATCAAAAGGGCGACCGATCTAAGGGGCGACCATCAAAAGGGCGACCTATTGGCTGAAATCGGTCGGTGAAAGACGGTAGATCTAAGAAAAATACGCATACACTGCGTCAAGAAAAATGAGAATAATAATCAAGAATAATGTTTACTCTTTTTGGGCAATCTAAAGGGTCAACATCGTACGAACCATATCGACAATGAATTATTTATTTGGAAAAATTTATTTTGTATTAAATTATATTAAATTAAAAAACACACAAAATATATTAAACGTAACGAAAGTCTCTGCAAACTTCTCTACACTAATTTTTAATGAAAATGAACACTAACTATAGTAGATGTAACGAAAGTCCCTGCAAAAGTCTCTGCATTAGTTTTACATGAAAATGAACACTAACTATAGATGTAACGAAAGTCTCTGAAAAAAGTCTCTGCATTAGTTTTACATAAAAATGAACACTAACTATAGTAGATGTAGACCTAATGAAAGTCTCTGCATTAGTTTTACATAAAAATGAACACTAACTATAGTAGGCTAGGTATGTGAAAGTCTCTGCAAAAGTGTCTGCATAAATGTTCAATGGCTATTAGCAGAGTCATACGTTGAGTGCGAGGTTATGCGCTATCCCTTTGAGGTAATCCAGGTTGCTTCGATCTGTTGTCGTAATCTTCAACCACGACTTTGAGACGCTTGGCAAGTTCCTTGTATGCTTTCCTTCCGTGTGTTTGCTGCTGTCCCGAGACGAATTGTTCCAACTTCATTTCGTTGAGGCTCTGTTCTTTCTCCAAACAGTCAATAAATCTCCAAATGGTCGGATGAAAAGCCCCAAGTAGGTGACTGAATCCCTTATGCCAGCCCTCTACGGAATTGTTCGTTTTGGGAAGATCGTTGAGTGTGGAATTGTAAACACTCCACATGTCATGGTCGTACAATGGATTGCTCCGTCCACCTCGTCGCGCCGGTCTTCCTATCCAAGTGTCTTCGTAATAATTCAAGAGCTCTTGCAGAACTTCGGCATGCTCTTTGAAGTAATCTGAGCCAATCAAGTCTTCGAACGAAGCAACGACGTCGTTCGGCGGAATGAACGCAAGTGCTACCGTAGTAGTTGATGTATTCGAAGCGCCATCTCCGCATCCTCCATGTAGCGCGCCTCGAACTACAAAGGCTACGGTAGCAGTTACATCAGGGCTGTTTTTAAGGAATTTTTAGAACTGCACATTCTCTTCTCTCCTTTCTCATCCTCCATGGTAAATTACTCCCAATCAGAGGAAAATGACCTTTTTTTACTAGTTTTAACTGCACGGAACGTGACGGAAGTGCTTCTACAACTGCACGAATCCATTTAGAACTGCTCATTTTGTGTAGAACTGCACGTTAAAAAACGCCCTGAGTTACATCACCAATGGATTCGGACTTGACACCTCAAAAGTGGTGGATGTTTTGGCACAAGAGAAGGCGCGCAAACGAGCATTTTAGCATTTCGGATTTAGCCCCCGTATACCGTAGACTTGATTGAGTCATTTCACACTTGCCAAATTCGTTACATTTTCCACTCTTCTAATCAACAAACGGTTACATTACAAACCCAACCAGGGGCGGATCCAGGGGGCTAATCCGGCCATGGCCCCCCATTTAAAAATTGCATGGGACGTGGCCCCCCCCCATTTGGTTCCATGAAGCCATTAAATAAATGTAGCGGGAGAGAAAAGCAGGACACCAGGCCCCCCCATAAAAAATCGGTACGGGGCGTGGTTCCCCCATTCCATTTAGCGGTTGAAATGGTATCTTCTTTTCCCTGAAAATTTTTCGATGACAAAAAAGTCATCAACTTTTTGGGCGGATGAGTTGGTATATTCTTTTTCCCGGGAAATTGGTCGATGACTAAAAAAAGGTCATCAACTTTTTTGGCGGCGAACATCCACAAATTTTTCCCCCCTGTTCCACCAACCAGACCGAAAATTTTGGCCCCCCTTTCGAAACGTTCTGGATCCACCCCTGAACCCAACAGCTTAGAGAATTTAAGTAGGGCCTATGGGTGATTGATGATTAATACTTCGGGAGATGAAGCAATTTTTGTGATTACCTTTGTATGGTATTCTAGTTCAATTTTTCTCTGCTGATATGGAGAAGACTATGTTTCATTAGATAAATTTGTTAAAATAATATAAAAAATGTGGCTAGTTTATTTTCATTTAACTTTGGTGTTAAATATGCAAATTTCGTAAAGGAACCAGGCGTTTTGCACAGCTTTGCTGTTTGAAATCGAATGGGGTTTCAAACATTTAAGGGCCCACCACCTATAAGCTCTGCACAGAGGCCCCCAAGACCTTGCTACGCCACTGTGGGACGAAGTTGGTTCTTGGAAGGTCTACCAAGCAGGACTGTACTCAGAACTTTTGAGGTGAAAACATGGGTCTTCCAACGGAGACTTGCAGACTTGCAATTCGAGTTCTACACTAATATAAAATTAAACATATGGGCCAACCCGCATATTTGAACGTGTGCGCAAGGAGCCTGCGTGACAGGATCTTCCGATTTCTATAGAACTGTAATTAAGCTCGGTCTGTCTTTTCTGGACACTGTGTAGGCTTACGTAGCTAACTCTAGATATAGTCTACAAACCCATAAACAAATACAAGGATTCAAGAGGACAATACATTTTCAACATTTGTGGCGAGCAGCTTGTTGGCCAAGAGATCTGAATGTTCAGTCTTCTTCCGACAACGTTAAAAATGTCAGGCGTCATCTTTGTCGTGATAATCGTTGCATTCGTTCATACATTTTCTGTTGACGGGCAATCGACGCTCGATCCATACCCAGATAATCAGACTGAGCGGAACTTCGCGGCTGAGGTGCAATATACGATGATACACGAAGTCAGGACCATAAAGAGTCAGATTCTCGTATGCAACGACAAATGTCCTGCGATTGAAAACTTCTTGACTCTCTATTTAGATAACATGACTCGAATTCTTACAAATTTAAGCATTCGACTTGATGCTCTGGATGATAATGCTCAGAGAGGTAGAGAATTCTGCGAAGGTTTGCAGTTTAGAATCAACAGCTCCCAAATAGAAGATCTCCTGAGTCGGTATTTGAATAATATGACTCAGATTTTTCAAAGTTTCAACAATCGACTTGAAGCGCTGGATCAAAATGTCCGGAATGGTACAGAATTTAACAAAGACTTGCAGTCAAAGTTTCAAAATGTGTCGAAGCTTTACGAAGACCAAGTAAAACTTCTAGGATCAGTTGAGAGAAAGCTCGAGGAACACGATCAGCACTACAGGAACCAAAGCAGAGCTTCCACCTGTGCTCGCCAAGGTAAACACAACGACATATAGCCTTAGAATATCTTGTCTATAGACCTATTGTTAAACTACTTTTTCTAGTCGATGAGCTAAGATCAGTAAATTAAGTTGGACATCCGATAATGTAACCTATAATACAATTATCTAGCGTTGTAAAGACTCGGAGGTAGGCTACATTACCATTATAGCCTACATAGGCTCCTATTTTTAAACAAGTAGGCTACCGTAGCCTATAGCCTAAATGCACTATTCAGGAGCTCGTTAGTCATTATTTTGTTCTTTTGTTCTGACGACTATCGTAAATTGCTCAGAAATCCTTGCTCATTGAACTTTCTGTTCGTCATCCAGAAGCAACTCTAACAACAGCACAAGTTGGTGCAACAAAATCTGAACAAACATCAACTACTGATCTAGATGCAACTCTACCAACAGTTTCTTCACAAGTTGATGTATCAATATCTGAACAAACATCAACTGCTGAATTAGAAACAACTCTACCAACAGTTTCTTCACAAGTTCAATCATCAATATCTGAACAAACATCAACCGGTCATCTAAAAGCAACTCTACCAACAATTTCTTCAGAAGTTGAGGCATCAATATCTGAACAAACATCAACCGGTCATCTAGACGCAACTCTACCAACAGTTTCTTCACAAGTTCAGGCATCAATATCTGCACAAACATCAACTGCTGCATTAGAAGCAACTCTACCAACAGTTTCTTCACAAGTTGATGTATCAATATCTGAACAAACATCAACTGCTGAATTAGAAGCAACTCTACCAACAGTTTCTTCACAAGTTCAATCATCAATATCTGAACAAACATCAACCGGTCATCTAAAAGCAACTCTACCAACAATTTCTTCACAAGTTCAGGCATCAATATCTGAACAAACATCAACTGCTGCATTAGAAGCAACTCTACCAACAGTTTCTTCACAAGTTGATGTATCAATATCTGAACAAACATCAACTGCTGCATTAGAAGCAACTCTACCAACAGTTTCTTCACAAGTTGAGGCATCAATATCTGAACAAACATCAACTGGTCATCTAGAAGCAACTCTACCAACAGTTTCTTCACAAGTTGAGGCTTCAATATCCGAACAAACATCAACTGCTGCATTAGAAGCAACTCTACCAACAGTTTCTTCACAAGCTCAGGCATCAATATCTGAACAAACATCAACCGGTCATCTAGAAGCAACTCTACCAACAGTTTCTTCACAAGTTGAGGCTTCAATATCTGAACAAACATCAACTGCTGCATTAGAAGCAACTCTACCAACAGTTTCTTCACAAGTTGAGGCATCAATATCTGAACAAACATCAACCGGTCATCTAGAAGCAACTCTACCAACAGTTTCTTCACAAGTTGAGGCTTCAATATCTGAACAAACATCAACTGCTGCATTAGAAGCAACTCTACCAACAGTTTCTTCAAGAGTTCAGGCATCAATATCTGAACAAACATCAGCTGCTGAATTAGAAGCAACTCTACCAACAGTTTCTTCACAAGTTCAGGCATCAATATCTGAACAAACAACAACCGGTCATCTAGAAGCAACTCTACCAACAGTTTCTTCACAAGTTCAATCATCAATATCTGAACAAACATCAACCGGTCATCTAGAAGCAACTCTACCAACAGTTTCTTCACAAGTTGAGGCATCAATATCTGCACAAACATCAACCGGTCATCTAGAAGCAACTCTACCAACAGTTTCTTCACAAGTTCAGGCATCAATATCTGAACAAACATCAACCGGTCATCTAGAAGCAACTTTACCAACAGTTTCATCACAAGTTGAGGCGTCAATATCTGAAGAAACATCAACTGCTGATCTAGATGCAACTAAGCCAACAGTCTCCTCACAAGTTGAGGTATCACAGTCTGAAGAAACGCAGTCAACTCTGGCACAAGAAGCCACTCAACCAACTACTCCATAGGTTGGGACAATGTCATCTGAACAAACACGATCAACGCCAACCCAAAGAAGTAGTTCAGCAATCAACTTTACACACAAGTTAACTTCTCAAAGTAATCTTAGTCTGTTATACATATTTTGTGAAATTATATAAAAGGTTAGAACTGAAGCTAATGGTCCAATAGATATAATATAATTATCGTATACCTTCAGTAAACCTTATTACAAATTAATCATGTGCATATTATTTTTGTATGCTATGGTAATTAATTGATCACGTTCTGACTACACTAGTACACTTATGTGCATGTGTGTAGACCCTAGCCACATCGTTGATTTATAATAAGGAGAGATGTTTAGAAGAGATGTTATGGAGGGATCATGGATGTCAAGACTTATGCTGTATTTGAGAACTCTAACAAACTCCGCTCTAAGCATCGAACATCTTACGTTGGCAGATATATAATCAGACGAGATCAATAGAGCTGCCAACCAGCTTTAACAAGCCGTCAATTCGTCATAATCACGATTGCCTTTCGAATCTAATAATTATTATTATTATACCACGATGCTATTCCTGTTAAACAAAAGTTGGAGACTCGGTGGCATTGCACACATGGGAATTGTTAGGCACAACGGACACCAACCAATGCAAAAGCGAATCAAAGAAATACTGTACACACAAAGTTATCGAGAACGTTGATGGCATTATAATTAGTAGGCCTATCAGAGAACATTTTTCAGCGGTTTGTAGCGATGTGGCCAATGTTACGGTTTTGGACGACTGTCGTGAACATGGTCTCATTTACACACGTTAATGAAAGCGGAAAAAGTCCTATTGGATAATAGACATTACTTTTACCTCATGCATTCTTATTTCTGATGAGCTATCATGCTGAACCAGTGCTGTAAGCCTATATTTAGTTGTGACTGTAGATTGACGGAACTGTGTTTAGATTGCCTGACCTATTTGTAGTACGGTAACTTTTAATTGTCTGACCTATTATATGCAGCGGCTGCAGGTTGATAGAAACTGATAGAAACATTTATGCAATGAGACGTTGCTATGACAATGGTAATGGTCATGGCAGATTCATATAGCGCTATATCTTGAGAGAATCATTATGGACTGTATATTCAGACGATGACTTATTCAGTTCCTGGAATAAAATTATTCCTCGAGAATTTATATCAATCATTCTAATAATTATGAGAATGCGTTAGTTGTGCTGTACGAGTGTGCGTGTGCTCACCGCTGGAGACTCGTCTGTGCTTTGTTTTGCTCATCAAATTCAAATCAAATCAAATTTATTGTAATCGATTCAAAAATATATATTCCACAATTCGCAATGCACAATTAGAGTAAAGAATGCAGTGACATATTATTAGATACATTTCAATATGCATGAGAGTGTAGGGCTATCAAGGGATAAGTTGAATCGACTCGCGAGGAGAAGAAGTTAAAGCTTATCTAGTCATCCTCAACGTGGTAAGACAGGATGAGAAAGCAAAGATAAAAGCAAGAATCAACACCGTGGATGGAGTTTGGCTATAGCTTACATAAGGTCAGCTGTTTTGAGTAGCCCAAATGTTTTTTATAGGCCAACTTAAAGGGATTCAGAGAATTTATAGAGCGGATGTTTAGGTCAATGGAACTCCATAGTTTGGGTCCGGAAAATCTAACAGTGTATTGTTTAGTATTGGTTCTACGCGAATTAATATGCAGGCCTAAGTTAAAACGTGATAGTATTATAGTTATGGATAGAAGTATTGGTTATAAAGTAATCATTATAGGCCTAAAGGCTGGGTAGTAAATGATTCTGATGGCGCTGCATTAATAGCCTACAGACAGTTGGAGTTTATAATACAAGTCAGACTGACTCATTTAAGCAATTTATATTCTTAGGCCAATTGAATTCGTTAAGTCTAAGGACACTTAAGTTTGCACATCGAGACAGTCTTTAATTTTATTTTCCGTAAAGTAGCTCTGTACAGATTTTCAAGTACAATTACGGTACGCTTACAATATTATTAGCCATGCATGAAAATGTCAAGATTTTAATGAACCATTGATGTAGTCAGATAAATCATTTTAAGTGCTTATACTTGTACTTGAACGTAGATATTTAATAAAACAGGACTTTTTTTAACGTGCAGTTGTACACAAAATGTGCAGTTCTAAATGGATTTGTGCAGTTGTAGAAAAACGTAGAAGCACTTCTGTGCAGTTAAAACTAGTTGAAAAAGGCCATTTTACTCCGATTGGGAGTAATTTACCATGGAGGACGGGAAAGGAAAGAAGGGGTTGTGCAGTTCTAAAAATTCCTTAAAAACAGCCCTGTAATAAAATGTGTAAATATAGGCTAATAAAAACTCCACCTCTCGCTATCTGGTCCTTCACTCAAAACTGAAGACACTGCTTTTTCACAAATCTTATCCTGATTCTGCCTCTTCTCCTCACACCCCTAGTCATTAGGCTGTGAATAAGCTGGTTCACGCGACTTCGCTTGTATGGGCGCTGAAGCCAGGAATTTTTCATGGGGGTTTGGTTTTTTGCCTGGCCGGATACCCTTTCTGACACCAGCCCAACAGTATTACAGTAAATAAAACGGGAATAAAGCAACAAAGAGAGTAAAGTAAGAAAACCAATGGTTACTACAAGCAATAGTTTTGTTTTTCTTATTTAAGTGGATAAATAACCTTTAAAAAAAACTTTTTCCCGATGTTAATGGAGGGTTTAACCCCCGAAACGCCCCCTGGCTGTAAGAATCTCAAGATTACGATTACGATTAAAATTAAGGCTTTGACCATTCTCGTTTCTTTGATGAGTTGATCGGGTCAAATCCACGTCTCGTACGAATGGACATCACACCATTTCAAAGATCCCCATGTACGGACCGTGTAAGCCCACAATTGAATACCCTAAAATAAACTATAATTAGATGCGAACTGCAATCCGTACGCTCTGCGCACACATGAACATGAGACTTGCGCCTAGCCATGCAATGTAGTTGACTTGGCCATCAACAAGCATAGCTTCGCCTAGATTAGAGAGAGCGACTTCGATTAGTTTAAGCCTACAATAATATTAAGATGAACCTACAGGCCTATTATAGCAAATCTCATTTACAATTTTCGTGAAAACGAAAGTTGATAGTCTGCATTCTTTTAAACAATTTCAGTGTCAAGTACTCGGACTGGTCGGTCCCTACGATCGGTTCTATAGGGAAGTGCTCTTGGATCCGTTTGCTCGTAAATCCATCATGCAGAGTCGTGCTTTTTCTGTGGTTGGCCCTGTGGTATAGAATGGACTTGAGTTGCGCATGTTCTCTAGATCACTGTGACACATTCTATAGACGTCTAAGCACTTAAAAAACTGTTCTGTTTGGCAAACTGGAGTCGGGAGCGCCTCTGAGTAGTTTCATTAAAGAGGCGCTATATAAATACTTGGATGAATGACTGAATGAATGAATGAATTTGCTGTCAATCCCCCATCCCAATTAACTACTGTAGGTTACATCGTTTCCAGGATATAACAATAATGAAACCCACGTACACTAATGCATCGCGTTTTATGTGTCATAGAGATGACACTGCTACTTAACTAGCAACGATAGAAGCAATGAAGTTCACACTCGATGATTGCAACATAATGGGGTTTCAGTCTGTTATGAAAAATTTGTAACAGATGCAGATGATTGATGGATGTCAATATTCGGTACAATTTGCAGTCATTTGGAGCGAAGGGCAGAACTGGGGGATAGGCCATCTTGACGAAATTATGTAAATGTACCAAATATTTTTTGGCATACCACTTTCTCATGTCGCATAAATTATGATTTGAGTGGAGTCACCGGATTGTCATCTAATGACAAGTTTTCAATTGACGACGCTGGCGATTTCATCAACTATACAAATCGTACAAATCGTTCAATTTGCGATGAAGAGATAAAGAGAACAATAATTGGGAATGAACTGAAGTTCCAAGACCCGAACTTGACTGCCCACTGTCCCGACAATGTAAGGGCTCTTTAGAATCAACCTACAAAAGGTTTGTTTTAAGCAAAATTCGAACCTCATCACTTAATGCATTGACCGCTACTGCAGGACACCGCAGGGCAACGCGATGATGCGAATGTCACGTTATTCTCATCGTCTAAACATCCGTGTAGAAGATCCGTGTTATTAAAACAATTAATCCTGAACGAAATCCACTCAATTTTTATTGTTTCTAACGATGAATCCGCTTCTGTAATTGGCTTTCTGTTCTTGTATAAGTAACCAACCAGGACCATGAAACTTGAAGATGATCTACCCTCAGAAATATACTTCAAACTCAATACTTTGACCATAATTTATTGGCAAAGGTTCTAAATGTGACACAACTGAGCGACCTCGTTTTCTGAAAAAGGAGAGCTGCAGGTTCCGGACTCTGCCTCTGTCAAAACAACCGGCAGAAGAGTCACAATTATTCGCCCATCCAAAGATGAAACCCACCAGATATCCAGTGCGCCGGAGGGAGCAGGTCTTGAGGTATCGGATAAGATCATGGAGGTCGATCTACAATTCTACATGTAGGACTTCTTGCAGAAAAAAAATCTTTCATACGCACATGCATACATACCCATTACCCACACATGTAATGTAATTAGTAATTTCTATAGCGCCGCTCACAACCAAGGCCATTCAGTAGCGCTCCATACATACATACATACATACATACATACATACATACATACATACATACATACATACATACATACATACATACATACATACATACATACATACATACATACATACATACATACATACATACATACATACATACATACATACATACATACATACATACATACATACATACATACATACATACATACATATATCAATACAATGTCATATATATACATACATGCATGCATGCATACATACATACAAATAAACAAACATACATATATACATACATATTTAACACCCGAGCGCACATATATGCACACACATACATACATGCATGCATATATAGTTTATATACATAATATGCACGTACGTACATGCATGCATGCATACATATGCACGTACGTGCATCCAGATGCCAATGATAGACCTGCTGTATTTTAACATATTATGAGACCTAATAATTATGAATTATTACCAGCATCGTCTAATAAATGCATAGGATCGTGAATTAGGTCACTGGTTGGACCTCATAGGCTCATACACTATGTTGATAAAAAAAACGAAACCCTTACACATATCCGAATATGCAGAGAAGAACGTTATGGAACTAAAGGTCTCTTTTAAATTTCTTGCTGAGCCATTTTTTATTTACATAAACCGTGCATTTAGCCGCAAGTCAAGTAATTAAATAAGCTTTTTAATTAATTAAGCTAAGTTCAATTACGCCTTCCATAATCACTAGACGGTACCTTGAATACTTTCCAATTAGGTCAAAATCGCCATTGTTAAGGCGCCATTTGCAATCCGCACATCTGAACACGTGCGATGCGAGTCATCACAATGAGTTAGACAAAAGTTTAGTTAATGTCAACGTGCATATACTATGCGATCGAAAAATCTGACCCTCACGTTGTTTTGACTAAATACGACGCCATACTATGTCTTCCTGTAGGTACCACGGCCCGTAGCTAGGGGGAGGTTTTGGGTGTTTGAACACCCCCTCGAGAAAAGATGCTACCATGAAATAATGCATTTACTAACGCAATCCTGATATAATGACATACCGGTAAGAACTTTTGTTTCTGAGATCTTGTTTCTCTGTGATATTTTACAAGCATTATCGTAATTTAATTGTGTCATTTCTTTTTTTTCTGAACACCGCGTACGGCCGTAGGCCTATAGGCTACATGAACAACTTTAGATATAGGCCCTAATGACCAAAACCTAAGGTACCGTAGATACTAGTGGACATTTCAGTTACAATATCCGTTGCTTGTTATCGAAACAATTTATTAGACGAACGTGTTTTAGGACCACGTTGAGAAAATGTCAAACATCGCGGTTTTATTTCTAGTTGTGATGTTTGCTCAGATTTTTTCTGTTGACGGACAATCAACGTTCTGTTCATGTGAATCGGATGAGATGCAGAGTAAGATCTTGGACGAAATCAGACATTTAGCGAAACGAGAGACCGTTAGCAGCAGCAGATGCACTCGAATCGAGCACCGATTGGAACGGCACTTGTATAATAACAGGGGTAAGTGGGGGAAAAGTGGCAGAGTAAGGTAATCGTAATCTCAAAACTTCTAAAGCGCTACTCGAAAGCCAAATGCGGGGCACCAGCTTGTTCACGAGTTTCGAGTTTCACGCTGAAGACCACGAACAATATATTGCGAGTGAAGGACGTGTTCACGGTCCCCACGCGGCGGCTCGATGTGGATCGATTTGAACCCGGAACCCTCCGGCTGCAAGGCATCGAACCCACCACTACACCACCGCGCCCCAAACCATGCAGAGATGACCAATATGCCGAGCAGCAGAACGAAGGGCCCGGTCAAGAAAATTCTGAGCATCAGTGATCAATAAATTATTCTGACTGTAACGAAGGAGTGACAAGGACCACAGCAGCATATCACGGGACAGAATAGAACAATACGCAATTGACTATTGATGACATTCCATGTTTTGTCCATGGACCATGTTGGTTGTCTTTGAGAGGCCTTGGTTTAGCGGCGTCAAGGACACAAATGCCATGTTTGCGTAGAGGGACGAATGGGTGACAATAATTGGTATTAATAATCCATATTACAAGGACGACATTTTATTTGACACCATTACACAGCTATAAAGGCTCCTCACAGGCAGCTAGCAAGCGAGATTAGCTTCAGTGAACCTTTGGACAATCTGATGGTAAGAGGAAGGGTTTCCACTTTCCAGCATCTGGGACAGGTCGCAGTGAAACGCGTTCATCGAAGCTCGGCCTCATCCTCGGTCGATCTCCTTAGGCGATCAAAGTCGCAGTCCTGATGCGGTGAAACGTACCTCAGTACAGTAGACCTAAGCAACCAAGTAGGGCCTACCCGGACTCCGCCCCTGGAGTTACACGCAAACAGACAATCATTGGAAAGCAAAACATAGGCTATTATCTGCAATCGTTTGCCTGTAGGCCTTTTGTTCACCCATGTGAATTAAATACACTATTGCTTTCTTCTACATGTAGGTGCTCGCGGTATTGTAACGTGGCCAAGAGATTGTGCGGACATAAGGAAGGTTGGTCAGAATGTAAGCGATGTATATCAGGTTTCTGCTCTTGGACCTGATTCAATGCCAGTTGAATTCTCAGTCTATTGCGACATGAATTCGTCGGACACAAGTTGGCTCGTAAGTAAATGACATGCGAAATTCAATCTACGACTTCCATTTCCAATTTGAATAACATTAGATCTTAATGACAATTTGGATTGTGTCAAAAGGAATTACATCTTTAATATGGATCTTCGATTTTTTAAACGACGATAAACCAAGAGGACAACAATTTCATTCCTACGGGTAAAACAAACAGATGGCATTGTGTCAAATTCTGATGAAAAAACTGAATTTGAATTCCTGAATGCAAACACTATACGCAAGCAAACAATGGCAAAGAGCAAGTGTGACTAGTTTAAGCTGAAAGAGAAAATAGTTGCAAGAGCATGTAGTGGGCAGTAGGTAGGCCCTACGTGCATTCATTCATTCAATGGATTTATGTAGTGCCCGTTCAAGAAATCTACTCAGGAGCACTCCGAGCCCAATCAAGGCAAAAGAAGAAAGACTTGAGAGATTTATGAAGCAAAGTTTAATTGGTCATAATTATGTAATAAACGCAGCTTTGTAGGGAGTCATTCCAGATGGACAGTCGTATACAATAGCAAATGCTCGTTATACCCTCAAGTCTTAGACAAGTCTGCGCGTGCGCAATGAATAGAATATGGAGAGAAAAATGCTTTCACACTAGAGTGAAAATACCTTTTTGCAAGTAGAGATAGTTAAGTGCTTCATTAATGCACTTAGTTGACCAGTGGCGTAGCCAGGAATTTTTGAAGGGGAGTTATGGCCGGAAACCCTGTTTTTTTATATTTTTTCTTACTTAAATGAAAAAATAACCTCAAAAAAACTTTTCCGGAGCCAATGGGGGGGATTTTAACCCCGACCCCCTTTTCCTACGCCACTGTAGTTGACTAAACTGTAGACTACGCTAAAGAGTAAACTACGAATCCTGCATTCAGGTCCGCTATTCTTGAATAAATGTTGTAGGTGTTCCAGAGACGCGAAGACGGCAGTGAGAATTTCGAAAGAACTTGGACCGAATACAGAAGCGGCTTTGGAAATCCCAGAGGCGAATTCTGGCTTGGTACGTAGCCTCCTGAGTTCTACATGAGGCTTTTTCTTTGTGGCGATTTGGTCAGAATCGAAACGTTTCTTTATTAATACTGAGTCAATTATGACAGTGGATGAAAGAAATTATTTATTTCGTTTGAGAGATGTCACAAGTATAGTAGCCTATGCTGTCTGCCATTTCAGGAAACGACGCTCTTCATCTTTTGACGTCAAACAGAGATTACAAGTTGAGAATAGAAATGGAAGACTTTGAAGGCGATCGACGACACGCAGAATATACACAGTTTGTTGTCGGTCCAGCCTCGGATAACTATAGACTCAATATTTCTGGATACTCTGGGACTGCAGGTAGGTATCTGAGCATGCAGAAAAATGCCGTTCCATGTGAGTATGTATGTGTGTACGAACATGATTATGTGTACAAGGATGTACAGTTGAATTGCGTATAATAATTATGTACAAATGCACGCATGTATGTTTTATGCGTGAATGTATGCATGCATACACATGTAGCCTACATTATGCATTTATCTGAGTATGTTTGTGCTGATGTATGTCTTCTTAAATATACACTTACAATGTACATGTATGTTTGTATTTAGGCACGTATGTCTGTGTAAATGTGTGTGTCTATGTAAGTATGTATGTGTATGTATGTATGTATGTATGTATGTATGTATGTATGTATGTATGTATGTATGTATGTATGTATGTATGTAAGTATGGATATATGTATGCTTGTATGTATCATGTATGTATGCATACATGCATGTATGTATGAATGTATGTTTGTATGCGTGCATGCATGTATGTAGCCTATGTATTTTGTATGTATTATGTACGAGTTTTTACTTTTGGTGTCTGTCTGTTTCTGTTTTTTCGTTTTTGTGATAAACAGAAAAGACCCTGACAAGGTTAGAAAATAATACCTATAACCTTTTCAAAGTAGTTGTAAGTTTTCGACGTGAATGATAATCTTCGTGAAACCTTATAAACTGTGTCGACTTTATACAATCATTTTTTAATTGTTTCGAGCACATTTTGTACTTGAGCACGTAGGCCTATAGTTAACTTCCGCCTACACTGACTTCCTTCCCCACAGAGCTCCTCGTCATCGCGTCCTTGTGTGGCGGTCCAAATCCTGCTGGGCACCGTCTGCATTCGTGAACTTTGCCGCCATCTTTTCTCGAGCACAGACCACCGAGCACTGCGCCTCTGTGTCTACGGTGACATGATGATCCCATTCCCGTAGTCCTTCTCTGTGGCTGGTCCAAAACCCAAAACTGACTGCCCTTAGCCATACGACATCTTCCAAACTATTTTCAGTTCCACCAACTGCAGAAGACTGCTTTTCCGCGTGGCGAGGTCGGGAGCCCTTCTGAGTAGTGACCTTGAAAGGCGCCATATGAATTTTGATCGATTGACTGACTTCAGTAGTTGATCATAGAAGGAGACTTTTTCAAGTTTCTGCTTCAGTTGGGCGCTTTTATCACGACTCGCTTTCACTTGGAAGACCGTCAAGTGATGGGAAGATATATATATATATATATATATATATATATATATATATATATATATATGTAACTGATCACCTGCTGCCATTCCAATTACATGTATATATGCACCAAAGCTGCTACCTCAATTGCCACTCCGGGTTACTTACATGGTGCTTCTATCTTGTTTGACGTAGGAGACAGCATGGATTACCACAACGGCCACATGTTCAGCACCCTGGATGTCGACCATGATACCAGATCCGGAATCAACTGTGCTCTGCAGTACCACGGAGCTTGGTGGTACAGTTCCTGTCACGATGCAAACCTCAATGGTCGCTACATCAACGGTAGCCATTCGTCGTACGCAGAAGGCATCAATTGGAAGACGTTTCATGGTCACCATTACTCCTTAAAGAATGTGGAGATGAAAATTGCTCCAAGAATTTAGATTTCTGCTGGAAGTCTAGGTCCACTTCTCTTTTTGAGATCGGACAAACCGAACCCAGAGCCATTTATGTTGTACATGTATCTGTACTTTGAATTACGTAAATCATCGAATACACATCTGTGTAATCAGATTCATTATGAACATTTCAACATTGTAATCAGACCACGAATATGGAATGAAGCAAATAATTTTAGGAGGGGGTGATAAACACTGTCTAAGTAAAACTGCAACAGTTCTGTTAACCTGCTTTAAATAATTACCACGGAGGACAGACCACAAACCTTTAGACATTGTTTAGATATTGCAAGCTGTCTGTTCTGATAGTAGTTAAGATTTATGTCTTTTTGTCATTTGCGTTCTTGCGAATTGTTTGAATTGCATAGCCTAATTGTGCCCTACAGTAGTCTAACCAGATAGTTCAATAAAAATACTATTCTAATAACTGTCTCTATATAACTTCTATAACATGAAAGGCTCTTTGTGCCTTGTTGCTTGTGCTGTTTTCGTGGCAAGAGTTCGTTTCTGACTGATTTATCTTATAAGAATATAGACACTTTCCAACGAAATTATTGTGTCATCAACCTCAACACAAAGACAGTGAATTCAAACATCGAGCAACGCCTGCTTTCGTTCTCTACGAAGAGATGATATCATCTGGCATCTCAGCAATTCAATGTCCAGAACCCATTATTATATTATTTTTCCCTCAGCCTACTTGTACAATGTACATTCAAGGATGACGTTGGCGCAGATTTAGGCCTACGCAACATCGGTTTAAATAGCGTGTAACGGTATAGGACTACTTAAACTGGAGCACCGAATGGACAACTTGCGTAAGTTTGCTCAATTTAAGCTGGTGCAAAATTTAAGTAGGCTACTCGTGAGTCGTGACCATTTTGTGTCTTTAACAACAATATTGTGACATTTGGTCTGCAGAGAGAAATTTTGCGCCTCTTCACTGACCATATCCTCACAGGACAAAAATGATGCATTCGAGAGGAATTTGTTTTATCCCGTTTTGACCAGCAGCGCTGTTACAGTAGCCAAAGAAAACAAAATAATACAGTAAATGAGCTGGTTGTCTGCACTTGGTTGTACATAGCAACGCTTAGAGATTTGAAGTTTTTTGCTAATTATTACGCTTTACGAAGAAGTGGTGAATTTAGATCAACGTTTGCATTCAGGCCTAGCGTATAATTCAAAGAACCTTAAAACATCTTAGGCTATCAATCGCTTTTGAAAGGTTCCTGAATTCCAACCGTTATTCTCTAATTTAACTGTTCCGCTGTTTGTGATTCCATTGTTTTGGCGACATTCTATAATCCCTCCTCATTCTATGAAGGAAATTACAGAATAGGCCCGTGTGTCTAGGCCTACTTATAGACCCACAGGCCTATTCTGGCTGTGTATTCTGTAATTTGCGCCACTGCACAATACACGCCCGTTTTGAGTCAATACTGTTGATCAACATTGACCAGGTGTCTTTGTTCTGGCTTGAAGTCCATACACTCTACTACTTCTTCAAACCCTCCAATGTCCTAAGTGTTTTCGAACTCAACATAATATTTATTATAATTTAAGGAGACAATCAGAGTAGACTACACGACGCAGCTCTAAAAATACGAGTCTTTGTGGAGTCAGTATGTCTAAATAGAGGCCACAGTGAGAAGACCAGGCCAATGACTCGTTGGATGTCTATTTTGGTGATAGGCCTGCACCGGCCTGTAGCCGCAATGCGTGCATATAGCAGTCAGCTGCGGCTGTCGAAAGCAGATACTGAAGATATAATTATACTGAAGCTGCTAACGGCTTGGCTTGCACATTACTTTCTAACTTTATTTGCTCGAAACAGCTGTTTCTTGATTATTATTGGAATAATCTTTGCAATATGTCTGGCTTTATATTATCGTGTCTGTTTGACAAACCGGGTCAACTTAGCATAATGTAGGCCTATAATTGACATCTGCAGCGCATGTCAGCATTGAAATATCGTAGAAGACTAGATCTAGGCTATTTGAACCGTTGAGTTATCAATTGCAAGATTAGGTTTTTGTATAGCCTTGAAAGACTTTCGAGATTTCAGTGGGTTGTTTATGAGTAGGCGCGCATTCTGATATCTGTTTCTGAAATGGAAGCGAATTGTAATGTTGCTCATTATGAAGAGAGCAGGGTCAGCGATTCAGGTAGGTTACTATTACCTGTTATGAATAATTGTAATCATCATGTCACTATCAAGGGGGAACACAACCATGGAAGACTACAGTGTGTGGAATATGCTCAAGTTTCTAAGTTGCTTAAAGACAAGACTATGCATCTGTGGTCTTTAGTGAGATGCGTCAGAGTAGTTCAGAGCATGTTTCCGATGCATTTCGACAGCAAAATAGCCTACTTGAATTTCGAAGTGGTATGAAAGTGCAACAGTAGGCCTACTATAACAGGCAAGTGGGACCACTCACCGTTTTCTATTAGGCCTAGACTAGACCTATATCAAATACAAAGCAAGTATCCAGGAGACTGGCGTATGTGTATTTGTGAGCTTATTAGGCCTAGGCCAAGCTCGTTCACGAAGTCTGAAAAGCCTTATTTTTCAAGCATAGCTGATATTGTATAATCAAGACTATCTGGTGACTTGCATTGTTGATAATGTATAATCATAATTATGTCTAAGATTATAATGATAAGAATAGGGCTTAAGCGATTGTCATAATTGTTAAACTCGAGAATATCATGCTGAAACTATCCGTCGTTGAATCATTTCGTTTTCAGAGAGTTCATTCCTCGATCATAATGTTTAATTCGGAAACTTGCAAAGTGTTTACCTATAATTTTTTGAGATTAGACTAATTTCAGAGTTACCAAGAAATACTGCTGTCGATTTAGACGATCATAAAAGAGAAGACCTGCGTCTGTCCAAAGAACGTGGACGGTTTTATAAGGACAAACGCGAAAGACGGTGGGCAAGAACTGCAAGGAAACTGAAACTAGGTATTTCGTGCGAATTGGATGTTTAATTCTTTTTTTGTTTCAATTTCATCTATGAAGCGGAAACTTTCTTGATAGTGTGCAATTACCGGTAGTCATAGTCATCCACTCACTCACTTAATCAGTCAGTCATGTGGTCAGTCAGTTACTAAGTCTGTCAGTCACTCATTCACTCACTTAGTAAGTCAGTCACTCACTTAGTCAATCAGTTAGTCAGTCACTCGCTCGCTCACTCACTCACTTAGTCGCTCTGTTCAATCAGTCAATCAGTCAGTCTGTTACTCAGTCAGTAAATCACTACTCATTTAGTCAATCAGTCACTTAATCCAGTCAGTCAGTTAGTCATCCAGCATGACAATGCTTTTCAAGAATGTACTAAAGTTGATACAAAGCATCGTTTTTCATAAGGCTGTGACTAACGGACCGCCAGGCGGCCCTCGAATTTCAAATACTAGCGGACCGCCAGTGGCGGCCGTCCAATACGGAATACTAGCAAGCCGCCAGACGGTCGTCTAATGCTGATTACTAGCGGACCGCCAGTGGCGGCCGTCCAATAACGAATACTAGCAAGCCGCCAAGTAGAAGCTGGATTGATGAAAATTTCTTTGTTGGTAAATAGAGGTGGGAATAACCAAAATACTATATACTAATAAAATTTTAGGTAATCCTGTCAACATCGGTCCCAAATTATTTCATCCGGCTATTGATATTAATTTAACGTTATATTCATTAAAATAATTGTTATGTAATTTGAAGTTGGATTTGTGAAGAAAATGTTCGTGTGAATAGAAGCTGGATTTATGATAATAATTGTCTTCTAAATAGAAGCTGGATTGATTAAACAAATGTAGGGGAGAGCGGGGCATAATGGGATAGCGGGGCATAACGGGAAACGTCATTATTGTCGATCTTACTTACTTCAAAAATACGAAAAAATTTAACACGGAAGTAATGCATCTTTGAAGGTGATGGACAAAAGCATTTTCGATTCCGAAGCGTCTTGGAATTTTTATGATGAAAAATTGATTTTCACGCTCTCCCAAGTAAGGTACGTCCATAATTCAGAAATTGTCTAGAAACAGTGGAGCTGTATTAAATTTAGGTTATACAATCCATGTGTAGGGTAATATATAAAGTCACATATTCCCATATGAAAATTTGTAGAAGTCCAGTGTTTTGTTTCAAAATGGCGGGTTTACAATTGTGGTGTATTGGGGCATAATGGGATACAGATATCCCATTTTGCCCCATTTCATGCTTCTACAGCTATTTTTTCCATATTTCTCTATCTGTAATATTTCATGGGTTCTATGTACCCCTCACGCTTCAATCATTGTTAACTTTATAAAATGAGCAATAATAAAAATAAGTGGCACTTTTTTCGAAAGCACAGAATTTTGCATGTTATGGGGCAAAATGGGATAGGTATCCCATTTTACCTCAGGTGGTGGGGCATAACGGGATTTTGGGGCCTGTTTGGTAGAAAAATTGTATCTCCTGTGTAGCTGATACCTAAGTAAATTATTCTAGTCTATGTCGTACGTTATATATGCCTGCATAATGTGAGTACAAAAAAGCACTGATTTCTTATTAATTATATGGTGTAAACTTCAAAATGCCTTAAGTATCCCGTTATGCCCCGCTCTCCCCTAGGCCTATTGTGCAAAATAAAAGCTGGATTGATGAAAATCATTCACTTTTTTGGTAACTAGAAGTGGGACTGATGAAAATGATATATAGCATAAGATTAAATATAAGTTATACTATATATCATGTAAATGAAGATTGGTTACTTACTCTGTTTCTCGTCTCCCTTCTCCTTGTTTCTTGAATTTTTGGCCACCACATGTACAGGATAATCGAAGCGAGTAATAGCGGCATCCCGCATTGTTAGGTTACAAAAGTTACTCATTTCATACTGTTTTTTGCAATTTTCTAAGTCATTAAAACAAGAAAACTTTTGTCCGACATAAAATAAACTATCGGTAACTGCCGCCATTGTAACAATATTCAAGAATCAAGACTCGTCACTCATGTGACAGGTTACACGTGACTGGCGGTCCGCTAGTAATTGAAATTGGACGGCCGCCTGGCGGTCCGCTAGTCACTTCGTTTTCATAATCTAAACCTATAAAATACAAGTCATAACAATATAATGAACCAATTTTCTTCTTATCCACCCGACCGATTTTTCTCAATATTTAAAAAAGACTTTTTAGCACCCCTGGACGACACTATCGGGCTTCGCGATCCAAAAATCTTACCTCTTTCTGAGATTGAAATTTTTCATTTTCTACCCAATCCTGACGCTGTGTTTAAGCTGGGACTAATATCTATATATAAAGGCGCCATTTGCAACCATATTTTCAAAAGTCATTGAAACCATCGATGATATATTGATGATTGAGACCAGTACATTAATGACGTCATGGCCTATTTTAAAATTATAGCGCGTAATGCCGATAATTAATATCTATACCGTATCGTATGTATCACTAGCCTATTTAAAACGCAATAATTTTCGCCGATCGGTTTTCAACGAACCAATAGATTTTTAACCTCATTTTTCGCCGAGGGCATCAGTGGCGGCGCTAGGGGGTGGCTGGGGGGCTAAGCCCCCTACAGGAGGCTTAGCCCCCCCTAAAAATGGACATTTTAATTATTTTACATAGAAAATCCACGATTTTTGGTCGATGACTAAAAAAAAAAAAAAGATCGTCAGAAATTTTGGCGGCGAAAATGGAAAATTTTTCCGCGGGCTTCAGCCCCTCCGAAACTGAAATCCTGGCGCCGCCACTGGAGGGCATATCTTTTGACACGCGGTTTCGCAAAAATTCTGAATATATAGCGTAAACATGAACGGGTGTGAGTGGGTTGGACCGAAAACCTAAATGTCACGGGCAACGCTGGGCATTCAAAGTGGTTGGATCGGGTTGGGCCCGATGGAAGAAGGCGAGGTGAGAATGGCGACCAGAGTGGGACCGGATTGGGGCTGATGTGAGGCGAGGTGAGAAGGGCGGCGTTGGAGCAGGGTCAGGCGTGGCTGGGAACTAAAAATCGAAATTTCCCGGGCAACACCGGGTAGTTCAGCTAGTTATATATATAATTAGGATGAAACTTTATCGTTGATGCACAAGTCTTTTTACTTCCACAGCGAGAAAGAGGATCGATGCTTGTTATGCTCACGAATTATACTCCAACTTGTGTGAGCCAAGTCGACTACAAGTAAACCCAGAAGAAAGCCCATCGTACGATCGGGCTACACTTTTATTTGAGGAACGAGTCGACCTGGATTTCGGTCTACTGGACAAACTACTCGCTAACGGAGCGCTATCTGGTGCACAATACGCCGATATAAAAACCAGTCAGTCTTCGCTTTCTGGAGCAAGAAATCTGTTGGGCTGTGTGCAGGGAAAATCAGCCGATTTTGTTTCCGCGCTGCAGCAGACTAACCAGCAACACCTTATCAACTATGCATCGAATTCGGGCAGTAAGCATATTATCAACAAATCATAGATTAAGGGGTGTGGAAAGTTGGAAACTGCCGAGTTGCGTGAATAAGTCCAGCACCAAATCTGATCAATTTGCACCTGAGCCAGGTTGGGTTAGTTTTATTGAGTTTTGCAGGGCTTAAAGTGTGCCTGGATGGTCATGGACGGCGTCCATGCACTTGTTTTAAAATCTGAACGCCGTCCAGCCACCTATTGGCGAGCACAGACTGGAAAGGTAATGGGCAAGGGGCGTCCAGGCACTTCTTTTGAAGGGGTAAAAGGCGTCCAGTGCACTTTTTTTCCACACTTTAGGCGCTGAGTTTTTTTAACTGGTACCTAGGCTACACTTAGGCTTGACTTAGCTTCTCCATCGCCCTGTTTCATCGTAATTTTGGTGCTCGTCCCTTCCTTCCATCTATCCATCCATTCCCTCTCCTTCCTTACCTACTCTCTGTCCCATGAGCATTAGGCCTAAGATTTAAGTGTTGAGCGTCACGTCGTGAGCGAACCAATACGAATTTCTTGATGGGCTCATTTTAAACCTAGCCCATGTACTGATTACATTCTTGGCAAAGCCAATTTTAGTAGGCTATAGATTTTAGTATAGTTGTAAAGTGTAAATGTCTAAAATGTGGCCTCAGCACTTGGACAAACTATTACTGGACAAACTACTCGCTAACGAAGTGCTCTGGGGCACAATACTATATATTACATATATTATATATAATTATATATAATATATATTATACACCGTGATTCAAAAAAAAGTAAGCCAAAATGTTTTTCAAATATCTCCAACGCCTGAAAAAATATCACGCTAAAAATGTTCAAATAATTAGATAACTGGACCGAGAATATGATACCAAAATTTCATGAGAAAAAGTTGAACGGATAAAAAGATATGTATCTTTCAACTTCATATGCCGAAATTTCAGTTTACAAGCAATTTTCTGTTAGATTCAATAAAATATAAGTCAAACTGTTTTTCTTATATCTCTAATGCCTGATGACTAATCATGCTAAAATTTTCCAGATATGTAGAGAATTGAATAACAACAAGATGCCAACTGTTTGGTTTGATTATTTAATTAAATAAGATGCTCAAAATGTTCTCCTCCTGCTTGCACGCAAGCCTGGAGGCGCTGGCGCCATTGGGCAACAGCATCGTCGATTATCCGCTGGTCCAGGTCATCTCACACTTCCATCAAGCGCTGCTTCAGATCGTTTATACTATGGATTGTTGTCTACTCGGTCTTGCAACAAGCTCCACACTTTATGGTCGACAGGATTCAAATCTGGGCTGTTCGGAGGCCATAATGTTGGAGAAATAAAGTCTGGCGTCTGTCTTGTCAGCTTACCAATGGTTTCCTTGGCTCTGTGGGCTGGGACACTGTCCTGTCGAAACAAAACCAGCCTTCTGGGGGGCTAGATTTCTGATTACAGATAGAAGATGTTGTGACAGCAGAACGTCGCGAAAATAGAATCCATTAATTTTTACTCCAGGGTCACTGAAGACCAAAATTGGGAACTATCAAGCGTCGAAACCGCAAAGAACACAATAACAGACTTGCTGAAAACGGAAGTTTCTGGAGATGAAGTTGAAATATTCATATCTTTCTATCCGTTCAAATTTATGACTTGATATTTTGGAATCTCATTCTTGATTCAATTCTCTAAATATTAGAAAAATTCTACTATGATTAATTATCAGGTCATAAAGATACTGATAAAGTTTGACTCACATTTTATTGAATCTAACAGAAAATTGCTTGTAAACTGAAATTTCGGCATATGAAGTTGGAAGATACATATCTTTTTATCCGTTCAACTTTATCTCATGAAATTTTGGAATCATATTCTTGGTCCAATTCTCTAAATATTTGGAAAATTTTAGCGTGATATGTTATCAGACATTGGAGCAATATGAAAAATAATTTGGCTTACTTTTTTTTGAATCACGGTGTATATATTAAACTGTTGACATTCTAAGCTATCCTTGTAGCACGCTCAATTAAAACAGGATGCACTAAATTTATAGGCAACTAGATGTGTTACCCGGCGTTGCCCGGGAAATTCAGGGTTTTAAACACTACTCCACTGTGGTGCCCATCGTTGACCGCTAAATTTCGGGTTTTCGCCAACCCTCCACCCCATCCCCGCTTCCCCAAAAAGCCAAACGTGACCCGCCCCTTGTGTGTGCTGACTGTGGCCTAGTACAATTATTGCAGGCTGTCTGTTCTGTTAGTATAGTTAATATTTCTGTGATCTGCGTTCTTGTGAATAACATTGCTTCAGCTGCATAATTGTACACTGCAACCGGTTTCGGTTTGTCAACCGGATTGCTACGGAAATTATTAAAAAGTATAAGTGAGTATGACGCCATGCGGACTGACGACTCTTTCTAAAGCGGCAGCGTGAGCGAAAATTGATTAAATCTGTCTTAAAACGCTAATAACTCGAGCTCTAAAGTGAATTAAAAGATGAAAATAGTCGCGCTGATGTTAAAGTTTGGGTAGACCTAATAATCAATAGCAAAAATTTGTTAAACCGATGCTCTGTCATTTCCGAGACTTTTCTGTTACGAAGAGTCAATATCCGTACAAACAAACAAAGAAACATATGGAAGGACAAATTTTCGGACTTATGATATAAGATTAACCCTCATTCTGGCGCAATGTAGACACTGCAGGCACAGTGCATACGGTACTTAGGCCTACCAACTTTTGGAAATCGCATATGCTACGCAAAGATTTAGCCAAAAAATTTGTGGAGAGCAAATTTGACTTTTTTCTCTATGTATTGATATTAGCATGCATGCATACATACAAATATATACAGGGTGGGCCATAAAAAGTAATCCCCTACGGTTTTTATCCCATATCTTGGCCAAACATAAGAATTTTTAAATGAAACTTTACAGTCTTAAAGGCAATTCATATTTACGTACAATGGTCAAATTTCAACAAAATATTTCAAACAGAACAAAAGTTATATCACTTTTAGCGAGGCCACCCCTCGTTTTTTGACGATTCAAAAACAAAACGCAACAAAATTAGTTTTTTGCCAATAGGCTATCTTGGTCAGAAGTAAGAATATCGAAATGAAATATTACAGGATTAAAGACAATTCATATTTACAAATGATAGCCATTAGCCAGATTTCATCAAAATATTTCAAACCCAGCAAAAGTTATACCACTTTTAGTGAGGCCACCCATCGTTTTCTGACTGTTTTGAATCATCAAAAAAAACGGTGGGTGGCCTCACTAAAAGTGATATAACTTTTGTTCCGTTTGAAATATTTCTATGAAATCTGGCCAACATATGTAAATATGAATTGTCTATAAACCTGTAAAATTTCATTTCGAAATTCTTACTTTTGGCCAAGATATTGGCAAAAACCTTCTTTTTGTTGCGTTACGTTTTTGAATCGTCAAAAAACGGTGGGTGGCCTCAGTAAAAAGGATATAACTTTTGTTCCGTTTCACATAATTATGGCGATAAAATTTGGCTATTATACGTAGATATGAATTACCTTCCTGCCCGTAAAACTGGATTTGAAAAATTCCTATTTTTTGCCAAGATATTGACAAATAGCCGTAGTGGATTACTTTTTTTGGCCCACCCTGTATATATTATGTGCGTGCGTTTGTGTGTATGTGTGTGTTATATCTGTGTAATTGCCATTTTGATCATGGAGATGTACATGACTAAGAACCGTATACCTTTCTACATAGCTTACAATAAGAAGTGTGGTGGTGCCTGGCCGTTGACTGATCGCCAGATGACGACACTCAACGTCAATCAGGAAGTCTTGGTTGAACTGATGGATATGTCTCCTGAATTGATCGATCAGCTGTATTCTAGAAATGTCCTCAGCAAGAGACAGAAAGACTTCATCTGTGGCCAGCCATCAAAACTAAAACAAAGCGAGACTTTCTTGGACATATTGAGACGACGCAGCTTCAGAGACTACAAAGAAACCATTCGATGTCTCTACGCTTCAAATCAAAAACACATCGCAGACATTTTTAAAAGAGGAGGCAAGTAATAGCAGCGGCAGCAGTAGTAGCAGTAGTAGAGTTTGATCGTGATGGGTTATATTTTCTGGAATAGTATGAGGAAGTTATTAGAACAACTACGCTGTCTTTAACAAATCGTATCAAACATCATTAAATTATGCTTCGGATTATTAACTATGGCAAGATACTTTCATCCATCTGTTTCTGCTATAGCAATTACCGGTAGGCTCCTGCTAACTTTCAGTCTTTGATGATAGCCATCAAGGCTTCGTGGTAAGTAGGCTCAACTATCGAGAAACTCTAAAATATGATAGGTCATTGTGCCACAGTATGCCATATTCTTACTGGTGATTAATTTCGATTATTTCTTTCGCTGAGTATAGATTGGTAATTTTGCGAAACAGTATGCTATATAAACAGAAATTTGTATTTTTCAGTGGTGGGTCGAATATTCTGTCACCTGAGAAAACCGGTTAAGAATTCCAGTTCTACTGCCAACATAATTGTGGATAAATGCTCTGAGGAACTCTCACGGTGGTCTGTGATGGGCGGTGACTGCAATTTGAAGCTTACAAAGAAAGGACTGATCGATGTTAGATATGACAATGGCCTTGTGCTCTACTTCCACTTTACGAATCAGGAGGAGCTACCGCAAACGAAGGAGATTTTCTGCGCTCGTAAAATGAAGGCATTAGCAGAAGCCGATTTCAAGGCTCTACTTCCAGCTGATTGTAGGTCTATTCGTGTCGAGCTAGAATGGTCTTCCGACGACTTCAAAAGATGCGGCACTTACTTACGGAGCAGACCCTTTGCAGAGACAAATGTATGAAATAGTTCCTATTCAATTTCCTACAAGAATCACCTAGAGCCTATATGAAAACGTAGTTAGCAACACAACTCTAGGATTAAGCATAAAGCTTTAAACTTATATTTCGATATTATTTTGTTGCGCGAATTAGGATTTAAATAATGGGCATGGAGTAAGAGAAGATGAGAAGATAAATCTACGGAAGCATGCAGTCTATTACAGACATCCTAGCTTCATTCTTCACAAGTCTATTATCATTATTGTTATTATCGTTATTATCCTTATTATCATTATTATTATTATTATTATTATTATTATTATTATTATTATTATTATTATTATTATTATTATTATTATTATTATTATTATTATTATTATTATTATTATTATTATTATAACTATTATTATTAACAAAAGTTCCGAAGAATAATTATCGCTACTATGGTCCTTGGCCTTGTGTCGTTGTGTGCACTTTATCATTATTATAATCGTCATCATCATCATTATTGATTATTATTATTATTATTATTATCATCATATTTGCTGCCGGTGTCACGAAATTGAGCATCCCCAGTATTAATCGTATCCCCCCAATGAAAAAAAGGCCAACAAGCCACTTCCGCGTGTATTTATTTCTGCTAATTATTTTTCATCTGCTTTGCTTTGAACAATAACACCAAGAGGTATGTTTATTCCTACTAGATATTTTGTTTTGCTTTGGTTTGAGAGCACTTAAAACATTTAAAACACTTAAGAACACTCAGAGTCACTAAATAAATTCGAGTTGCCTTTCTCTGTACATTGTTTAGGACACTTAAAACAATTGGAGTCACTTACAATTTTGATTACAGCATTACATTTTTAATTATGCGCATTTTAAAAAAGGGGCTAGAATGGTTTATCCACCCGGATAGTATAGACCGGTTAATTCCATCCGGGGAGATAGATTAATTCATCCCCCCGGATAGCTTTCAGGGTGGATACTCCGTTTCGTGTCACCGGATCATAATTTTTGGTTCGATTATAATGTGAAGGCTTCATGGGATATAAAATAAAGAATATTTTTAGTGTGGTATAGCCAAGTCATTTTCAGAGCAGTTGATTTCAAATCGATCGGTTCACATTCTTGATGGTTTTATCCGTCAGAGTAACCACTTATATAGGCCTGCATCATATTGCGAACGGATCAACGTAACATTCATTCTTTGTGTGTTATCGTCTTCAACAGATACAAAACTGCTCAGATGTTGTCTTGGAAAACATTCTGTCGAAGGCGTATGCTGCTCTCTACTTCTACGAGTTTCATTCACATCCTCCAGAGAGGAAATGGTTTGCTTCGTTGTCTTCAGTTTCCAGAGATTGGCATCAAACCATTGCAAGACGATGGTTTAAATCATCGCTAAAGAAGTGTTTGTCTCGTACGTTTAATTGTTTACACAGATGTTGAAACGTAGCTTTTCCGCAAAACTATATTTTTTAAATTTGATCTATGCAGGCTTGACTCTTTCTTGAATTAAACGAACGCTCCAATCAATCAATGAGCAAGACGTGAGATACAATAAAAATTATTAAGTTGTCTATTGGTGGACCCTAATGCAATGAATAAATCTTAGCTTATGAGCATTTGCAGTTAATGTAGGCTACATAAATATACATGTATATTATATACATATTAACATTATTTAGTATGCATGTAGGCTAAATATACTATTCTAAAGGGATAATAAAGACGCTCATTGGCCTATGTCTTTACTTCAATATTATAGCGCATAGGCTACTACCCTCTTTATGTTGCCAGGTAGGTTAGTTTATTATACTGAGTATACTCCATGAAATAGCCTAATTGTAACTTAACAGTATGGCTAGCCATGCGCCGTTTTAATTTTCCAATTGTAAATTCGTTGCTTCTTGATTTCAGCTTATTTTCAAATGGTTAGCAAACGAAATACAATAATCAGAGGCAACCGAAAATATCTGCTAGAGAACATGGTACCGACTGACATTCTCATCGACAAAATGGTAAAAGTCGGCTGTCTTACTAAGGAGAAGTCAGATTTTATTGCACGTCTTCAGCACAACACGGAGAAGAATGAGGAATTATTGAACATTGCAAGATCTCTCAGTTTCAAAAAGCACTTTGCCTTCGTCGAGTCACTTCATTCATGTGGTCAGCTGTCGGTCGCAAATGTTATCGAAAAAGGAGGCGGTAACAAAATTCAGTTATTGTTTCTCTGGCAATATTAACCTATATTGCATTTTAATTTAAGTTCAACGAAGGTGATTCTGTAGAGCATTAGTGTAGTGATACGGAGACAGTCGGCGATGATGATTATTATTGCATAATTATGTATTGTTTTATGACTCTTATATGACAGTTATAATAGGCCTAGACCGTGAACACTTCATAGTCATTAGTGATGAACAGACAGAGATAGAGAGAGACAGAGAGATGCAGATAGAGAGAGACAGAGAGATGCAATGGGCGGGCAATTGGTGCACGCAGGGTCTGAAGGGATGATTGACAGATGGAAGAAATGGGGTTAAGAAGAGATGCCACACGAAAGGAGGCATCATTCGCCGGGGATCACTGACGGGAGAGCATTGACCGCAGCGAGGCGAAGGGATCACTCGCGAGCAAGAGGCCAGCAAGGACCCGGAGAGCTATAGTGTATAGCATCTCTTAAACGGGTGCCTCTGAAGATAAAGGCCGGGAGCGAGCGAGGGATCGGAAAGATAGTTTACGACAAGTGTATCGATAGTCTGCTTGTATATATGATGTAAATACGTGAAATCGATGATAACTGTCACCAAGAAAGATTGAAAACTGTTTCTGTTCTCTGTGTGATAAACGATCACCCACGTGCCTCTGAAGAGCATAAGACCCCCGAAGACTTATAGCCGCTCTTCTAATTTAGCACCGCTCGCCACCAAAACTGGAAGATTACGGTCAACAATCGTCTCTTCCAGTACATTGTGCCAGCTGGGATTTTGTTCGAGAAAGCAGAACTTCGACGCTGCTTATCTCAGACAATTTTTAACGGAGCAGAGACTTTGTGCGACGACAGCAACGATTGACAAAGAGACGAAGCGGAACAACGATTCCAGACAAACGGAGAAGCAGACGAGAAAGCGACGTTTGACGGCGGACGATTCAGTCGGACTCCACGAGGACTGATCTCATTGGACGCGGCGGATTCTTTGGAACTACACGTCCGGAGAGATTGGTGACAGGAGGACGACAACTGACGCAGTCTGATCACCGGAACAAAGGATTCGGACGATCGGTGGAACAAAGGATTCGGACGATCGCTGGAAAAAGGATTCGGACGATCGCTGATTCGCTGGAGCAAGGATTCTGACGGGACATCAAGTGACGCGGGACAACTTGGAGCTCTGCGAGATCTTTACATGCTGCAGTCGTGTAGAAAGGTCGAAAAGAACGACACATCCGAGACACCTGGAGAAACATCTGGTGAGCACGAGCCATTTTGTTTGACTGCTCATAGTCACTTGGTGCTGTTAATGTTTGTAGTCTGAATGGTGTTTGCAGGAGAATTATTTGCACTGCAGAGACAGTAATTGATTTATTGGAGAATGTGGTTGTAAAGCACGAAAGGTGCGAACTACTGATTGCTGTGAAGCGCTCCGGAGCTCATTTTATTGCGAGCGGAGTCTGCATGCTAACTGATGAACTTGTTGTGTTTGTTATTGATGAACGAAAGGGGTGATTGAAAATAACCCGTTCTGTGAGAAAGACTGCTTTTGAGTTTATTGTTTTGTGTAGTAGCGTTTTGAAGGTTAATCGAACCTCGTGTGTTTTTGAACTAGTTTTATTGTTGTACTTTGGTTCTTCTGCTTAAAATGTTTGAGAGAATGAAGAAAGCAGAGTTGCAGGAAGAGTGTAGACAGAGAGGCATAGATTGTGAAGGCCTAGATAAAAGGGCCATGATCGAAAAGTTGAGGGAAAATGAGGATCCATCAGGTGCTGACGATGGATTGGATGAATACGAGGATGCAGACCAGGCTAGCGTTAGCGAAAGCCAGACGAGGCTTGAACTAGTTCGGGCGGAAGAGAGGCGGTTGCATGCGGAAAAGGAAAAGATGGCGGCGGAATTGGCCCTCTTGCGAGAGAAAGCAAACTTGGGTTTACTACAGCCAAACCCTTCATTTTCAGTTGGTGACCCCGTTGGTCCTCCGGTTTATTCTAAGCTACCAACCATGCACGAAGGAGAAGATATAGTGTCTTTTTTCCATGCTTTCGAGAAGATTGCCATTCTGCAGGGAATTGAGGAGAACAAGTGGGCTAAGCTACTTCCGGCTTTGCTTAACTCGACAATGAGGGTGCATTATAACAGACTTTCTTTCGATACCTGTTCCAACTACAAGGATACAAAACGCTCACTGCTCGAAGCATGTAGGCACAATGCCAAATTTTATTTGGACAAATTTAAATGCATGCATAGAGCAGGGAAACAGTCTTATATGCAATTTTTAGGCGAGTTGAATGATGTGTTCGATAATTATCTTGAATGCAAAGAGATAAACGATTTCGAATCCTTAAGGGACGACATAATCATGGAGAGATTAAGAGAATCCCTTCCGAGCGATAGCCGTTATTTTATTGAAGCACGGAAGCCTAAAAAGGCTGCACAGGTTGCTGAATTTGCCGATTTACATTTCCAATGCACAATTGAAGGTCGCAAAGCCAGCCAGGGTGATCAGAAACAAAATAACAGGTTCAGAATGCTCAATTCTGATCACAACGTAAACCATTGGGAAAGGAGGTCCACGGGCAGAGACACAGAGTCATTTGCAGATAGCACCAATGATAGACCGCGAGATACGAATGCAAGACCAATGCATTCAGCGCAAGGGGGCAGGACAAGCTACCAACACCAGACGTTCAACCGTTATGATAGCAGATCCCAAGCCCAAGGTCAAGCGCATGCGCAAGTGCAGTTTGTGAAACCTAAGTCAACTCTCGATAAGGTCGTTGAGTATCAAAAACGTTTTCTTATACCAATGTGTGTAAATGGTTGCGACGTGCAAGGGTTTAGAGACACATGTGCCCAGGTCACTCTTGTGAATTCTGAAATAGCGTCACATAAGACATCTGCCATAGAAGATCGAGCAATGATAAGCTTACAATGTGCATTTGGCACGATAAGGTGCTTTTCGGCTTGTGAAATTGAGATTTCGTCCCATGAATTTGGAACGGACAGGAAGATAAAGGTGAGGGCATGTGTTGTCCCGCACCTCCCTGTGTCTGTGATAATTGGCAATGATGTATTCGCAGATAACGCAGACCTGACGGACACGGTTAATATGCCCAGCGTTGGGCGGCCAAAAGACGTTGACCAGGCATTTCCGACAACTAGACGGCGTGACAATGACGGTAGGACAGACAGCGACAGTCAGAAAGACAAGCAGACAGCTGACAAGAGCAAAGCGCTCAGTGAACTTCAAGCACCTGGGGGAGGTATAGAGACGCCCGACGGACGACAGGTGGAGAGCGAGACTGTAGCGACGCCTTGCGAGCGAGCGACTTTGAAAGGAGAAATAGAATCGGACTTAAAAGACACTAATGATATTAACAAAGTTGACGACCGAGCTGGACCAAGTCATTCAATCGCATCTGACGAAAAGCGACTGCCAGAATATGACCGACTACTAGAAAATGACCACCCGCTAAGGAACTCAAGCGAGAGGAAAAGGGAGCACGAGCGACCGCCTTATCGACAAAGCACCGGGGTCATAAAATCCTCTCAAGCGCTCGAACCGATCAACGGGAGGTCTTCAGTGACCGATGGAACGGGAGACGGTGGGCCAACCACCAACTTCAGACCAATTAACGACTCCTCTGGGGAATTGATAAGCCCGTCGTCCGGTCAGTCACTTCAAACGCCTTCAACAAGCAACAGATGTCTCGTGGACGGATTTACCGTCACAGATTATACACATCGACCAGAGGATCTCAGTACCGGTAACCTATGCTCTGATGAAAGTGCAGGTGTTGAGTTGGGAGGCGCCATCTCTAATGAAGGGGCTATGCCGGCGAACCATAAAGATACGGCCACCGAAGAGGAGGAAGAGGAGAAAGAGGAGGAGGTAATCACCGCAGCAAATGGAGCGTGCTTGTCGCCTGGTCATAAATCTCCGACGGACGGACCGAGAGCCGAGGAATGTATATCCGATCGTTCACAGGCCGAAGACAGAATCACTTTGAAGACACCCGAATCAGATAACTTCAGGATAGCCCAGCATGAAGGCCCCACACTGTCCAAATCGTGGAGACAAGCGAGGAAGGGAGACAGCAGATGTTTAATCGAAAACGGCGTACTGTTTCGGAAGGGAAAACTGAGCCAAGCAGAAGAAGAGGGAGAAGGCGGAAGTAAGCAATTAATGCTACCGACAGGGTACCGATCAAAGGTTTTACAGATGGCCCATGGTGACATTTGGCCGGGACATCGAGGCATTGGTGACGGGAAGGGGCGAAGACCACCTGAAAGGATCTTTTACGACAATAAACCACCAAACAGATCACTACAAACAGGTCAAAAGGTACTTCTGCGACACAGCACAGAAAACAAGTTACCCGCCCAACGGCAAGAACCGTTCTTAGTGAATAGAAAGTTGTCTGCTGAACACTACGAGGTCAAGACAGACAAAGGGCAAGAAACCTACCACATAAATCTATTGAGAGAATGGCACGCTAAAGGATCAAATACACAGACTCCCAAAGCGAGTGTGATCCAGACAGCCCAACCGCACAAAGTGCATTATGCAGCGCCAGACTGTATACACGACCAAGGACAAGAAAACGACGAGTTGCAACTTTATGACGTATATGAGAACCCTGCCAAGCAATTAACGAAACGCTAGGCTACATTGACAAAAGGGAGGGGATGCACGACTCTATGGCAGATGGACTATTACGCTCATATTGTTTGTTTCAAATTGTACTTACTTTACTTATGGTATCTGCTTAAAGCCTGTGGGTTTTTGGAGAATGAGTGAATGATAGATTCATAGGGATCTTTGTCTCACTGATATTACTCGTTGTGTTTGTTTGTGTTTTATGTTATAGATTAAAACGCTTAGAGACTCGTGTTAGCCTGCAGCCTGGCGACGTCGCAAAACAACGGTGAACAGACATTAAGCTAATTGCAGGCGACGATCGTCTGTGCTTATGTAAAATCATCGTCGACTCGTGACGAATCCTCCTAAAAGCGCTATGTTCATGACGTGCTGATAACACGATGCTCGTGCTATCAGCTAAAGAAAGTGTGGTGATGTAGTGATACGGAGACAGTCGGCGATGATGATTATTATTGCATAATTATGTATTGTTTTATGACTCTTATATGACAGTTATAATAGGCCTAGACCGTGAACACTTCATAGTCATTAGTGATGAACAGACAGAGATAGAGAGAGACAGAGAGATGCAGATAGAGAGAGACAGAGAGATGCAATGGGCGGGCAATTGGTGCACGCAGGGTCTGAAGGGATGATTGACAGATGGAAGAAATGGGGTTAAGAAGAGATGCCACACGAAAGGAGGCATCATTCGCCGGGGATCACTGACGGGAGAGCATTGACCGCAGCGAGGCGAAGGGATCACTCGCGAGCAAGAGACCAGCAAGGACCCGGAGAGCTATAGTGTATAGCATCTCTTAAACGGGTGCCTCTGAAGATAAAGGCCGGGAGCGAGCGAGGGATCGGAAAGATAGTTTACGACAAGTGTATCGATAGTCTGCTTGTATATATGATGTAAATACGTGAAATCGATGATAACTGTCACCAAGAAAGATTGAAAACTGTTTCTGTTCTCTGTGTGATAAACGATCACCCACGTGCCTCTGAAGAGCATAAGACCCCCGAAGACTTATAGCCGCTCTTCTAATTTAGCACCGCTCGCCACCAAAACTGGAAGATTACGGTCAACAATCGTCTCTTCCAGTACAATTAGATTTACCGGTACTAAATTTACTCCACGGAATTGACTAGCTATCAATGTTTTTTCACCTTGCCCTAAACCTATCTATAATCCAGCAACCAGCAAATATAGGCTAAGTGTAGCCTAATATTATCGTGAATTAGGTTTATGTTAGGGAGTAAAACACAAGGAAAGAAACTGAAATTGAATTTGAAATTGAGATAGCCTACTTTCGTGCCAATATTACTATCTAATCTATTACTGCTAATCGACAAACTTAAACTCTCTTGACTGTATACTCCGGGCTGTCTACTCGAACTCTGCTGTCCTAGCTGTTTCTGCCGCGGTAGACTGCCGAGCCTTTTTCTCAGCCACAAGCGGGGAGATTTTTGGTCCCTCGTGCAACTGGGTGAACCGTCGTGCATTTTGAGGCGTTGTCCTTTCGGTATGGAATTGTCTCCCGTTGGGGAAGTCGCCTGCCACCTAAAAAAATTCTTCAACGCTGTGTAGACAGGCTAGCTTAAGACGTAGGCTATCTGTATCACCGTGGATGGACTGGGTAGAATCTTGAAGAGGCGCTATTGTAGATCATTAAAGCGGATGAAGTAATAAAGAAAATATTGATTGAATTGATGATTCAAGTAATTGTTTTAGTGGTTGTGATGGCAAAGATTATTCATAAGAGAGGTTTAGACTCGACAGAGTTCACCAGACGCGTGAATGCGAAAATTAGCGAGATCAGCGAAAACCATTGGAGATATTTAAACGAAACACTGGTGCTGGATCAACACGGAACACTGGAATTGCTTGAAGTTAAGCCGTTAGGAAGAAGAAGACAAAACCAGAGCAGTTTGATTTATCTCTGGTGCAAATCGCAAACGTCTCTGCGCAAACTTTGGAAATTACTGGAATCTGATGAACTTTTAGACAGATGTGACTTCCTAATCAGTTGCCTGAATTCGACGAGGATGGATTCCCTTAACGGCCTTACTGGCAGCAATATTTACAAGACAAGACCGCGTCAATTCCGGAAAAGACTGACTATTGATGCGATGCAATTTAAGAAAGAAGTTGGTAAGTGGGATTACAACTAGGCTATGTATGATATGTAGGCATAAGCTACGACACATGTCTGTATAATTTATGCCGTAGGCCTATAGCCTATGTAAGTATGTATGTAGGTTGATTGTATTTATGCATGTACATTGCTCCGTAGGCCTAATACAACAGGCAAAACGTTCAAGGTGAACAGTAAAAGTTGCTTGTCTACAATATCTTTTTGCGAATATAACCTATATAATCTCATGCGAGTTTGAGTTCTTCAGACTTCACAGATCTATGTTAAGATTCAATAATCAAACAGTGCACGCGCGCTCGGAGGTAGGCTATATGCAAAAGAGTTATAGTCTATGAGTGCGATTAATACATAATTTTATTTAGCATTTAGCCTATTTCATTAGAATCCCAGCGTGCAGTTTATTTTACTGACCACGCCATTCACTAAAAGAGTAAAATAGCTTTAAATGGAAGGCGCTTATTTCCATGTCGCCAAAATTTGATGCGACAAAAATGGACAAATCCCAAGATTCTGGAAAGGAAAATATTAATAGCAGGTCTTTCCACCTACGGTACTTCCACTTTCCCATCTCGTTCTCATACCATACTTTTAGTGCTTCTTGGCAACTTGCTCAGGTCTGATTAACAGGCCAAAAACTTTAATTCTCTGGATTTAATACTTGGAGCGTTAACTTGATAGAAACATTGGTTCCATAATGCAAGATCATGCACAATTGCACATAGCAATAGTACATAGCAATTGTAAATAGCATAACATAACATAACGTAGTATAAAATAGCCCAATAGTCAATCTATGAAGGACCTCAAACCGCATTAATTTTATTCTTCCGTCGCAATTCAAAGATTATAATATTATATTATCTGAAGTGCAGTGCGCTTACTTTTTTAGCCGTTCGTCGGATGTCAGTACTGAGATTGGGAAGCATAGATCTACCACAGTCTATTATGGCTCTGGCCGCTTTAGACGACAAAATATATGTACTTTTGGATCATCTGGTGTCCGTTCATCAAGACAACCCACCGTTCGCCTGTGCGGCCAAAATTGTCTTTCCGCCTCCAGAATTGCAGACATCTAGGTCGCTTGCTAGCAACAGTCGGTATTTCATGGTTGCCTGTGATGAAACAAAATGCATTTACATTGCTAGTGACGAAGACTCGCGTCTTTGGAAGCTTACAACACCCGACTACGAACTCAAAGTGTGGATGTCTGACATTGGCAATCTGTTTTCTGTGTATGCGACTACGAATGGAAACGTTGTATTCGTGAAACAAGCAAACGATGAGGAGCATCGTGGATACATATGCATGAAAATATTCAATAAAGACGCTGTCCCTGTTCATGAGATATTTCTTCCCAATGAGATAGGACTGCAACCTGACTGGGCGATGGAAATGTCACCCGGAAAATTAGCCTTCAGCTTTAATGGTAAATTATTGATGCGAGCCGTTGATTTGACGACATTTACCGCGCATCCAGAGTTGACTTGGTTTCCTCAAAGATCGAGCAGATGGAGGAATGAAACTATTTCCGGCGTGACATCTTATTGTGAGGGGCGATTCTTAATGCTATTATCGAAAGAGCTTGCAGTTTTAGACTCGCAGCTAAACGTGGATATCATCACGAATTCTGCTCGTATTGATGCAAACCAATTGCATTACAAAAAGGACAAACGACAGTTGATATTCTGGTCACGTGATCGGAGCGCAGTTGACATTTTTACCCTTGCGTATAAAGCTGAAGACATGTTTGCTGGCGATCCCTGACTTCTAATGAATTAATGCGGTGCAAAACCACGCATGTATACATTATTGTCCGTTATACTTAACATCTGGTAGGGCCTACCACTTGTTCTGGTCATTGCCTATAGTGTACAACTCGTAGCTAGCCTGGATTCATTTTTAATTTTAATTCGAATTAGCTTTATATTGTCATGCTTCAACAATGTATGTGATCTTGGTTTACACTCTGCTCATGACCTGTCTTATTTCTCATTTTCTCTCTCCTATAACTCATTCGCTTGTTTTCGTTTTGTCCATAACTATTTCTTAATAATACACTCTTCTGTCTCCATCATCTTGATATAAATTCCTGTTTGCGGGGGCCCAGGTGTAGCGGGATCAATCCCTTTCGGGGTTATCCTTTCCTAGGGATCTTTTACCTGATAGATGATAATAATTAGCTCCTCATTTCACTGCACGCTGTTTTTTATTTTATTTATTTATTGTCATTTTGCTGTTTTGATTGCTGATCTCTCTGAATAAACAAGTTTGATTTGGTTTGATTTGAAAGTAATTTGCAAACCATGAAGCGTAGCATTGCATATTGCACTATTTTATGTGATCAAAAAGAAGCAGATCCAGGCAAATTCGCTGACTCTATGGTAATCCGATTTCTTGGTCAATCGAGAGTTTTAAAATTCAGAGCCAGAGATAAGGCAGACTCAATATCAGTCTTTTAAAACAAAAGTTTCTTCTCAATTTGATATGTTGGTAAAACATAGGCTATTGTTGGAGAGAGCTGGTAATGTAACGGAAATGACCTCCGCGCCGAGCGCGGCTGATGAGAGAGTGGATGGCGAACTCTCCCACCAGGTGGTAAGGCTTGCGTGTCGCTCCAGATGGGCGCAAGTCCGGCCTCCGTCGTCTATCGAAGGGCTTAACAGTGCTCCCACTACCGTACGAAGACCCGAAGACACGATGTATTTTCAGACGATATATTGTCGATCACAACTCCACACGTCACAGCAGGCATGCACGTGATACACAGCGAACAATCGTACCCCAGCAGCGGACGGTCATATACCAAAATGGCGGCTCCCACAGCGATGGCTGACTACGGGGGCGCCCCACTGCGACAAACGCAGGAACTACACGGCAGCGGCAGCGGCGTACTGCGGCGGCGGCAAGGCGAGCTCCGACGACCGATACCCAGCGACGGCGACGGCAGCTCCCTCGGACGACTGACAGCTGCAACGACGACTGCACCTTCTCCGCTGCGACCACGACGACCGGCGGCTGCAACGACTGCTGCTCACGACGACGACTGACCCCTCGCTGACTTCCCGACGACGAACGAGCTCTGCTGCGGCGGACTGACTTCAGAGCTTCTGAGCTAATGCATGGAGGCCGCGGTCCTATTTATACCTGACCGAGGGGACAGGGGACCGGACCGGGGATGCGCAGGAGGAGGGGAGGGGACCGCTACGTCAGAGGTCCGGACCGGGGTCTTTGGAGGCAAAGGAGGGGGAAGGGGACTTTTACGTCAGAGGTCCGGACCGCGGAAGCGCAGGAGGAAGGGAGTGGACTTCAGCACACGAGGTCCGCGCATGCGCACTAGGGGGACCGTGACGTCAGAGGTCCGGACAGGGGACTTTGGAGGCGAAGGAGGAGGTGAGGGGACTTGGCGCTCAAGATCCGCGCATGCGCACTAGAGGGGTCCGTGACGTCAGAGGTCCGGACAGGGGACTTTGGAGGCGAAGGAGGAGGTGAGGGGACTTTGACGTCAGAGGTCCGGACAGGGGACTTTGGAGGCGAAGGAGGAGGTGAGGGGACATCAACGCACGTGCGAACGACGGCGCGAAAGACCGCCTAATCAATGCCGGTGTGGCATGAAATCATGTCCGGCATGAAATAATGTCCGGAAAGCGTTGTCATTGGTTCATGTGACCGATGACGCCAGATAGCAACTGTCAAACAAAGGTTATTTACAGAACCGTGAGATCTTGTCCGGGAAAGACATACAATAACAAAGATAATAATTCCAGCGCAGCCTGTCCACCTAATAATAGACATCGACATCTATATTTAGAACTTGTTATTAACAGTAGCACACATATCGTTTCCGTTAGAGATCCAAAATACTAAAGATAATGATTCCAACGTCCCATAAAAATTGGGAGCTATAATTACGAGAAATAGGGTAAAATAAATTATTAGCTTAATCGCAAAGGATTGGCAAGTTAATCGGTGTTTGTATCAGGTTATAGAAAAAGCATGTTGCATAGAATAGAAGCCACAAATGTCTGACGCAGAATATTTTACCCTCACAAGATAGGCTGCTATCCGATTTATTACAATAAACGAAAATACATCATCTGGAATTTCAATCATGTACTCCCAGACTTGTTTCCACCTATTGTTAAAAGGCCGTGCGATTTGCGTTCGCGACATCATGACTTTGAACTGTCAAGAAAAGATTAGTTTAATTTCCTCTCTCGAGTGCTTTTTAAGACTGTTCGCACTGTTATTTTAGTCCATTTCTTTCCTTTTTCTCTTCATGTAATAAGTTGAACTCTGTCAACTTAATTTTCTGGAAATAAACGAGGTATATAGGATATTATACATGATAATTAAAACACTGAAATATGCAAGGCGAAAGGAAACACGAACGCTATTCGCGTTTAATTAACTAAGGCACTCTGACTCTTCCATAATAATCACTGAATTATCTAACTACGTGCTTCTCCGCACACTTTTTCAGATTTGGATTTTCTAGTGAAACGTACATTAGGCCTATATTAGGACAATATTGGCGATTAAAACTGGAGCCAAATAATTGCCTTACACTGCTATAGCCTATGCATCCTACACATATTAAAACATTTGTAGCAATAATTTGTATGCATCGTGAGCTCTAACCCAGGTTCACAGTAGGCTTACAATGGCTGCCATTAAGTAGGCTGCTAGCAAGTCAGTCAGTCAGTCAGAAAGTCAGTCTAAGTAAGAATATTTTCCATTAGACCACAAGCAAACGCACAGTTGTCTGTACAAGAATAAATTATAGGCCTATAAACATTTAAGCAAAACAATATAACATTCTCATAATAAAGCTTTTGGCATAAGAGTCAACTCTATGAAGTGTTACATTAGTTGTCCTGAGTCGAGTATTACATGGAGTAACTTATGGGGGGAGGAGGTAGTTAAGAATGTGAAAAGGATTTAAGAGTATAGAGCGGAAAAGAGCAGAGAAACCCTAGAACAGAGTGCTTCAAAACTCGGAAATCAGTATAGGGACGAAGCCTAAACGGTTGAGTTTTCTTCAAACACCGTTAAAATGTCTACGCTCCATGTCGTTTGCTAATACCCACCAGACCACCACACAGGAAAGGCATAAAGTAGGCTAATCTCCGCATGGCCGTAGCATAGTATAAATAAGAAAATTTGTTATTTATACTGTGGCCGTAGCTCTAACCACATCCAAAACCGTTGACCTAATTTTTTGCGCATTTGCTTAAATCATCCAAATAGAAGCCATACTATATAATTACTATATAATTATGTTCTATGAAAACCTTAAAACCACTTAAAATAATTAATTTTATAATGTGGTAATAAAGTACGCTACAAATATGTTAAAAATAAAGCGCTACAAAATTTGCAAGTACCATAACCACTTGGTCTGTTCTACGATGGGAATTTCTATCTAAAAATGGAAATAGAGTCATCGCAAAGGCAATTACAAGCATTGTGCTTTACAACAATAATTCCACCGTTTAGACCATTGTTTTCTTATCTGTCTATGACAATAATATATTTTGGCAAATTTTACTGATATTATCTTATAAGCGGACAATATCTCGCGAAATACTGCTTCGACAAGCGGCATACATGTAACGGCGGAGTCGGACACGATTTCATGCCGGACAATATCTCATACGTAGGCCGCATGAAATACTGTCTTGACAACGGAAGTGGGCGGAGCCGGACAATATTTCATGCCGGACATATTCTCATGCCACATGCCGGCGAACGCGTAAACAAGTCCGCGGAGGCGAAGGAGGAGGGGAGGGGACTGCGGCCGCTGCACAGGCGAATTTCGCCACAGTAACATAATTCCAACTCAGACATACTAATTAAGCTACATGTACTTTTAATAAAAACTGATTAATTTAGTGATGAGTATGAACAGCATACACAATTATTATTATAAGCACATGTGACAAGAATCCAGAGCAAACATGAAGCTATTTTCTCAACGATACTCCCATCCAACTTGACCAGCATTGTATTTCGAAAGCATTGAACAATGAACATTGAACGTTGACTATTCTATTGACACTTGACACAATGTTGGTTCAAATAATGGGGCGAATCGCTAAAGGTGTTTTGCATTAGTAATATATCGCAACTTATACCTTCGCGGTAACCATACGTCGTATGCCGACGGTGCTAATTGGAAGCCCTTCCGTGGATACAGATACTCTTTAAAGAATGTAGAAATTAAAATTGCTCCAAGAGAGTAGATAGATTCTCGCTGAGGAGGAAATTGCTTCTTTTGTTATCGGACAGCAAGAACCAATAACCATTTCTGCAGTGTGTGCAGATTGGATGTGAAGACCATGATACAAACATCTGCGCATTGAATTCATAAGCATTTAAAAGTTTTAATCAAAGATTCAGTTATTAGAGCAATTTGTATTTGGTTAGACCGTTAGAACAATAATTGTCTTGGTGAACTAGTATTCCTTATGCTACGATTATAGCATTAGCCTACTCCAGAGAAGCATTGCATAGAACAGAGTTGATGCCAAATTAAATAATATGGACAATTATTTGCGTAGACTTCATACCAGTGATTCCCAACCCGTGGTCCGCAGGTCAAAAGTGGTTGCCCGTCGATACATTCAAATATACAGGGTGGGCCATAAAAAAGACCCCCCTAGGTTTTTTGCCCATATCTTGACCAAAAGTAAGAATTTCTCAATGAAATTTTATAGGCAATTCATATTCACACATGATGGCCAGATTTTATCAAAATATTTCAAACAGAACAAAAGTTACACCACTCTTAGTGAAGCCACCCTCCGTTTTTTGACGATTTAAAAACGTCACGCAACAAAAAGTAGGTTTTTGCCAATATCTTGGCCAAAAGTAAGAATTTCGAAATGAAATTTTTATAGGTTTATTGACAAATCATATTTACATGTGATGGCCAGATTTCATAAAAATATTTCAAACGGAACAAACGTTATATCACTTTTAGTGAGGCCACCCACCGTTTTTTTTTACTTTTTAGAATCATCAAAAAACGTAGGGTGGCCTCACTAAAAGTGATATAACTTTTGTTCTGTTTGAAATATTTTTATGAAATCTGGCCAACATATGTAAATATGAATTGTCTATAAACCTGTAAATTTTCATTTCGAAATTCTTACTTTTGGCCAGGATATTGGCAAAAACCTACTTTTTGTTGCGTTACGTTTTTGAATCGTCAAAAAACGGTGGATGGCCTCCATAATAGTGGCATAACTTTTGCTCTGTTTGAAATATTTTGATGAAATTTGGCCATCATATGTAAATATGAATTGTCTATAAGACTGTAAAATTTCATTTCAAAATTCGTACTTTTGGTCAAGATATTGGCAAAAAACCTAGGGGGTCTTCTTTTTGGCCCACCCTGTACAAGCAAGCAGACATAGGCCCTACCCAGTTACAAATATACGTATGCATGTAGGCTACATCCGCACATACAAATCTGCATCATATACAATTATGCCTTTTCACATAAAAATTATAATCGTATAATGATATGAACAGTAGGCCTACTAGATTTACGATCCCATATTTACTTGAAGATGAAGTAGGCCTACAATCATGCTCGAACATCCTTTAATTATGCCTGATTAGGAATCAGCATCTGAAGCCATTGAAGACTTTGATAATCATGTGATGGAAGTTACCACGAACAAGTAACCTGACTCTGTCGACATCTAGTGAGTAGTAGGATCCTTCAGATTCGTTACTCCGACCTTGGGTGAGCAGCAGCTCTGTAATTAGGGCAAGAACGGCGCTGTCATTATATACAGGAACTCGGATATGTCTCTTCCAATGCATTCTACAACACGAGGTGAGGTCAACCTCTACGCCAGCGGTTCGAATCCCAACCCGGGGCCCGCGGGCCAAAAGTGGCCCGCCAGGTCTCAGAAAAAAACCCGCCAGGCCTCAGAAAATGGACCTCATCTCTCAAAGAATAATCAAAAATATATGAAAAAATTAACAATTTGGACAGAATAGAACACATTATTATTTTCTATTGCAAGCTATTTCATTTTAACGTCGATAAATAACATTGTATTTTGAATCAATTATAACAATTTTATATGCTTTTAGTTAATACAATTTTAACCTTGTGGACCCCTAATGTCCTTCAACTAAAAAAAGTGGCCCTCGTGTCCTCCAACTTAGAAAAAAGTGGCCCTCAAGCAAAAAAGGTTGGAAACCACTGCTCTACGCCCAAACAATACAATGAGGAAGAAGCTGAAGAATTACAAAAACCGCGTGACCTTAGTCGTTTAATACTTATCATTTGCCTTCATTGGTCCCTCCCTATAGAATGGGCTTTCCCCATCAGTTCGAATTATCATCCACTGGTGGATCTTTCCTCATCTTTCTCTCGTTTCAAATCTTGCCGTTTCTCTCGAGGTTGCACGCAGTGGAAGCGCTTAAAGGCCATTGCTGCGATAAGCGCTTTATAAATGACCAGATACAATACAATACAACACAACACAATACAATACAATGCAATGCGATACATAGCAATGCAATTCAATACAATTTGCAGAGTAGGCCTATGCCACCTATAATACGGCGCCCGATATGAACAAGGATAATTATGTCGCATAGTGGACACGACAGAGCTCAGATTATTTCGTCGTTTAAATATCTGTTCAGAAGTCCTACTTAAAACACACATACTTTTATCCACGGCTGTACCAAACTCAGCTGTAATTGGGCGTAGCGACCGCCCTCCGTACCCTCCGGCCCCCGCAAGAAAGGGGTCCCCGAAAGTGGCAAAATGTAAGATATAGCCTATCTATAATAGGTATTAGGTAAGTCACATTTATTGACGCTTCCATGTTGGAAGGCACTGTTAGAAAGACTTTAGCAGCAGTAAGTATCGAATACATGTAGCCTTCACTGTAGACCTATGTAGGCCATACATAATATGAACCACATTATAATTTTATTGCATAAATATAAATAGGCCTACCACATTCCAATTTCTGCATTGTAAGGGGCCCTAAGAACCAAATTTTGAATGCTTAAAATGCACCGGATTTTCATATTTGCAGTATAGGGCCTACTGGATAAGGCACTTCGATGCCAATTCTAGAAAAGTTCATATAATAATAGCAGATTTAAATCTTTCTACTAATTAGCCTACGAAACGAAATTACTTACAATAAGCACGTTACAGAATTACGTAAGCTTATACCGCGTATAGCTAGGCCACTAGTTTCTGCATTGCAAGGGGCCCGCCACCTCGGACATAAGTTCGGAGGGGGCCACGTTTATTGTTGCTACGGCCCTAACTAATCAGCCATCCTTTTTAAACAAGTCATGCATGTACATATACTCATACAGATTACAAGCCAAGGGAGCGTCGTGATTAAGCATATCCAGGCATACAGGATACTAATTGGCAACTGCGCAGTGATGTTTATGATGTTCAAGAATCTGTACTTCAAGTTTGTTAATGCATCATGATGCGAATTATTGAGGGCAGGTTTTTATACAGTGTTTCGAAAAAAGGCAGTCAATTTGAAATAACAGGAAAACACTGTCGTCGTCGTCGTGATCATCCTCATTGCTGCGGATCGGGGATCAGAGACGACGACGCCATCTTCCTCCATTGCTCTCTGTTCCTCGCAGTCCTCACACAGTCCGCCATCACCATCCCCGTCCATTCCTCCACGTCATCCATCCATCTTCTCCTCGGCCTTCCCCGGGTCCTGTTTCCGTCCAGATAGCCCTGACATATGAAAGCCGGCAGCTTGTCTGCTCTGATCATGTGTCCGAAGTAGTTCAGCTTCCTTCCTTTCACCACCTCCAGCAGGCGCCGTTCCGGCTGCAGCTCTTCCAGTATAGATTCGTTTGTTCTAAACTCCTTCCAGCTGACTCTCAGCATCTTTCAGAGCCGTTTTAAGGCACAGGCCCGCGAGGCCCGGGCCTAGGGCCCCGCGCAACAGGGGGGCCCCGCGGCGACCCAAAATGCTACATTGCATAACAAATTAGCAACATGTTATACGAACTTTAACGTGTGCTAAGCTTAAATTTATTTTACACAGTACACTTGTAATACAAAGATTGATGTGCTCTAGCTGTGTATAGGCCTAGGTTCTTCTATCAATATTAATAAACGTAACAAAATGACACACATGCCCATAGAAGGCATGAATAGAGTACCGGCACTCTATATCTGAGACTGAGAGTTTGAGACGGGAATCGGGTTACGTTCAGTGTTTAATCTAAGCATCTCCCAGTGTGGAAGGAACTTCACCCAGAAATGACTACCCAAAACATTTGACCAAATTATAAGTTTGAATTGCTGCTTACATTATTGTATAATACACGAACTCTAGTAATATACCGTGATATTATTTACTATTGTATGATATTATGACGATAAAATCTATTAATGTAATAATATGATACAATCATCTTACAATGAGTATAATTTACTGTTAATATTTGTACAAGTACTATTTTTGTAAAACCAATTTTCGACTTTTTAGTGCTACCTTTCAAATTTAAAACTGTCGAAATTTAAAAAGGTTTTGTTACTTGAACACTTAGTAAAACAGCATCATTAGGCCTACTACATGACTTCCAGATTTTGGCGGTTCTTCCTTGGTTTGTGTAACATTTGTGGCAATTCCGAGAACTGTAGGCCTATCCTCCATGGTCAACAATACAAGCCTTTTTAGCAACGCGCGGGAATAAGTCAATTCCAATGCAAGAAAGTAGGTCTTATATAATTATAGCCTAGATCTGTCTGCAGTTATTCGTTAGGCTACTAGGCCTATTATGCTGTTGGCCTAATGGTCCAGAAGCAGCAGAACTGAGTTGCTGAATTTGATACGTCAAGAAATTATGATTGTAATAATAATTATATTAATTTTATTGAAACTTTCAACCACTCTTGTAATCAGCACTGAAATAATAATCTGTAATTTTGCTTAGATCCCAGCTTACAATGCTGCATGTGGCCTATCATTACAGTGTGGAAACTGAATAAGGAATTATTATAATTGCAAGAACAATCATAGAAGTCTTAGACTAGGCATGTCAGCACTGCGAATGTTGAGCAATTTTTTAAAGATGGCAGCTTAAAATGCAATGTGAAAATTCAACAATTTCTGACTTCATGGAGGGACACATTCGGACATTCCTTTCCCATAGCCCTCCCGTCTCGGCGCTACACGTCTCGAGCAATCGACCGACAAAAATGTGTGTGTAAATACTTGTTCTCCGTCCCCAGAAACCTTGATTTGGCTAGAGTAGATTAGACTCGTGGATATGTTTAGGATTAGGGTTTGTGCCTAGGGCCCCAAAACTCCTTAAAACGGCCCTGGCATCTTTCTTTATGTTGTCATCTCAAACGCTGATATTCTTCTTTTGTCTTCCTCCCTTAGCGTCCAAGTTTCACAGCCGTAGAGTGCCACCGGCCACACCAGTGACCCCATAAGCCTTAGCTTCAGCCCTGTTCCAATGGTTCTGTCCTTCCACAGCGTAGTTAAAGACCCCATGGCCGTTCGCGCCATCCCCAGTCTGGCTTTTATCTCCTTGCCTCGATCTCCACTCTCCTCCACTATGACGCCTAGGTAACGGAACGACTCCACTTGCTCCAAGATTCCTCCATTACATGTGATCACTATCCTCTCTCGATTTCTGCTCACCACCATCACTTTTGTTTTCTTACTATTTATTTCCAGCCCATATTTCTTAGATGTTTCATTCACTCTGTCCATTAGTTGTTGGAGTGCTTCTTTTGATGTAGCGACGAGTACGATATCATCCGCGTATTGCAAGTTGTTTATTGTCCGTCCGCTTACCGTTACTCCGATCCACCTAAGTATATCCGCAGACTCTCTCATCACCTTCTCTGAGTACCCGTTAAATGACAGTGGTGATATCAGGCAGCCCTGCCTCACCCCCTTTCCAATCCTGTAGGCCTAATGAATTATTATGGCAGCATGATTTTATATATGGGTCTTTTGCCATGAGTCCATCACCATAATAGACCTATTGTAAACAGCTTGGCATGCTCTAGCTCAGGACGACAATGACTGAAAACGATAGGTTTGGTGATGAACTATTTCAAGTGCATGTTTAGTGTTTGCTTAATTCTGTGGCATAATTAAAAACAATTAATCATTTATTTGTGCTAGACTGATTTATTACCTTGTTTGAGTCGTCTCTGTTGTCAAATAAGGTACTTCCTTGAAACTCAAAACTGCGATGCCTCAATAAAATGTAAACCCTGTGTCATTGGGCCTATATATCTTTCGGTGAAGAATAAAACTTTTGTAATTAAATTGGATTTCTACGATAAAATGAACTATCGTCTTAACATTTGTATGAGGAACTTGCAGCTGAAGCATGAACAGTGTAGACAGACTTTGCAAAAATACTTAAACGTTTTGCACAGCCAATTTCACCGGCTCCTACAGAATTGAGTCACATCCTTGTGTTTCTTTTTTCTGGACACGGCGTACACAATTAGCCCTAAAGATAAATGAAAAAGTACTACGGTACTGTTGGACAATACATTTTCAGCATCGGCTGCAGCTAGTTAGCCTGCGAAGGTTTAGCGTTCCAAGTTCTGAAAATGTCAGGCACATTAAGCTTGCTGTTCATGATGCTAATAGTGGCACTGGTTGGCACAGTGTCTATTGAAGGGCAATCTACGATCGGCTCCGGTGAAGCTAATGATCTGACTTTCGCGGATGAGATGCAGAGTCAGATTTTGAATGAAATCAGATATCTACAAACTCAAGTACGGGTCTGCTGCTACAATTGCTCTCAAATCGAACAATTTCTTGGTCGGCATCTAAATAATATCACCGATGCTCTCCATGGTGTAAACAATCGTCTTGCAGCGATAGATAAAAATGTACGAATCGGTAGAGAATTTAGCGAAGATTTGCAGTTGCGGTTTAGAAATTTGTCTATGCGTTACGAAAAACAAGAAACCAATCTTGAATCAGTTGAAATTTTGCTCAAGGAACACGATCAACATACAAGGAATCAAAGTGTAGTTTCCAATTGTGATCGTGAAGGTAAATACACTATTTCCACATCGAATAAAATAAAATTTTATTCCTCCCCGGAAACAATAATTACACGTTATGCATTGTACAAAATGATTAAAATTAAGCTTATAGGCTAGATGAATGAGTGACTAGACTGTCACTAGGCTATTATAGATGTACAGAGCGCTAAAAGTAAGGAAACAATAGCTGCCCTTGAAGGGAAGATCCCATCCCACTAGGTAGGAGCCTCAGATAGATGGATATTTATAGCAAAGGTGATGGGTGAGTGTCCTTTGTCTGGTTTAGTTCCAGAGTTGAATAAATGGAAGATTTAAGCATACCTGTAGGTGATCGTTAATCGGGGTGCATAAAAAGAACACGGAGTTCGCATAACAGAATGTGATGCGATGACAATGCGTTGGACAATGGAAAGTAGACGCCTAGAAGTGACCATTGTCTGAGATCGTTAAGCAGACGCCGTGCAGTCAATGATGAGACAATCATTAATCTTATATAACTAGATTATTGTGATTTGCGGACCAATACTCTGAACTCAGAACTCTGAACTTCGATACTCACGACCTGCTCGACTCATGGGGGGGCCCGGTAGAGTAGTGGTTAACACGCTGGCCAAGAGTGCGAGAGGTTGCAGGTTCGAGCCCCCGTTGGGCGGATTTGCTTTGTAGGCTGCCATTGGCGCCGTGTAATTACAAAGCTGTCTGTTCAGTTGGTAGTTAAGTTTAATTAAGATTACTGCATAACCTGTAAATGTAAAGCGCAGTGCGTCTTGCAGGCGTTTAATTAAAGAAAATATATTATAATTACGGCTTCTGATGCACGAGTTCTTGTGTGCTGGACTCAATATAGGGTGATTTCAGATTGAGTGAACCAATTCTGCTAGAAATTGTCTGTGCACCAAACTATTAACGTCAAATTTTAGATTGTACTGCCTCTTGGCTATCAAGTCAGCTGGTTATTTGAAACATGCATAGCAATTTCATGTCGTGGTCGACAGAGAAATGTCGGGTGCCGACGAAACTTCCCAAAATTGAAGTGTGCAACTTTTTAAAGAGGGTATAGCAAAAGTCGGTTTGACGGCTAAATACATTGACCTATACAGGGAATTTTTCTCAGTATGAATTTGGGCATGGGATTGAATACAAAAAACAGTTAAATGTCTGATTGAACGATTCCGCGAGCCGTGTGTGCGAGTTTAATCATGCGGTCCACTTTGCTTGCACGCATTGGTAAAGTGAACCACAAAAGTCCAACTAAAGTGAACCAGCGGTTCACTTTATCTGATAGCCTGTTTAATGAATACAGATAGGCCTAAATTAGATATAACTTATGACAGCAATAGAAAATAAGCCCACATTGTAAGCAAATTAATGCTAGTAGGGCCTAATAATTTTTTTGAAATTTAATGAAAATTGTTTTTGAAGTTTAAGCTATGCATTTATTTGCACCACAATGGGAAACTCCACCATCACGGAACAGGACATAGGAAAAGAAGGAGAATGAAAGACCAGCAAAATTTGACTCTTTCTGTGAGTTGATGGCAACCGAGAAATACAGAACAATTAATAGGCCTGCGTGGGACCCAGGTTGTATGGAAAGGACATTGAAACTTTGAAGGACTTCATGCTTTTGCAAAACAGACCTAAACGTTTCATCAGTTAGGCGGGGCAGCCAACTATGTTGAGACTTGGCCAGTGTCTGATTCAGTTTCACCAAGCAACATTGAAACATTGTATGCCTATTACTTATTATGGCATTACTTATTATGGCATCCAGTTGTGAGACTATAAAAAGTGTCTGACTCAAGTTTAAATAGCGGTGTTGAGATTTGCAAAACTGCCTAATCCAACTCTATCAAGCAACTTTGACAATGCCTTAGTTCTTGGTCTCGTTCATGTATCATCATTGAGACTAGATCAACTATGGGTCACCATGGTAATGCTGATTTTGTTCAGGAGCTGGCCACATCTAGCATTCATTTGACCAATGACTTGACCAGTGACTTATTCATGGCTATGCAGAATGCGACTTTCATGTCAGGGCTATTCTTTGCAGATCTTATTTTGGTGCCACACAGAGAGTGACAATAGGCAAAAAGCATATACAGCAAACCTCCGAAGTTTGAGATGACCAATCCTCTGACGCGACGCAGCGCCATTCTAAGAATTTATATAGCGCCCTTCAAGAAACGTAACCTACACAGGAGCGCTCTCGCTCTCAGTGGCATAATTAAATCATAAGATTATCATCATCACTGCAATGACTAGGTTGCAATCACCGTCTATAATAGGTGACTGTAACTTCTATGAATAATACTGTTACGTGTCTCTAGTTACTCCCAGTGTTGTGACGTGGCCAAGAGACTGTGCAGACATAAGGAAGGTCGGTCAGAATGTAAGTGATGTATACGAGGTATCTGTCGTTGGACCTGGTTCAACGCCAGTCGACATCTCAGTCTACTGCGACATGGAATCGTCGGACGAAAGAAGTTGGCTCGTGAGTAAATAATAAATATGGCCAACATCACAAACTTCCGGTCTGTCTGTCATTGCATTATTTGCTGAATAAAAGTTACGAGCGTTTCAAGATGTGCTCGATCATTAAATTTTATTGCACCGTTTCATCAACTTTATACTTCTAAGATAAGAAACTTGTCTTAATGAGTAGGCTACGTACACCTTCGGGTTGGAGGAGTTGGGATTTGAAACTCGGGTACACCATCGGCTTGGAGGAGTTGGGATTTTAAACTCGGGTACACCTTTCGGGTTGGAGGAGTTGGGATTTGAAAGTCGGGCTCAGACTGCGAGCAAAGTCCTGAAATGCATTATTTGAAAAGGATGTAGGGCCTACCACGTGCGCCACTTTTAGAGCATAGGCTAATTATTATGCCAATTTGACATAACAATATTGCAAGTTGACAGAACTGAAAAACATTTATGTACCGCTACAAAAACAGGTTTAAAAGGCACGTGACGCCTTTGCAATTGTGACAGCGTGCGTTTCATAGATGCAAGTAAGGACATGATTCAAAAAATTTTATGTTGTCTACAACAGTTACTGTCGACTGATGCGAAGAGTATAATTTCTAAATCTTCCTTTGCACACGAATAGGTGTTGCAGAGACGCAAAGACGGCAGCGAGAATTTCGAAAGGACCTGGATCGAATACAGGAACGGTTTCGGAAATCTCAGAGGCGAATTCTGGCTCGGTACGTACATGTATAAGCTCCGGAATCCAGTTACAATGTAGCCTCAGGCTTCGTCTATTTGAATAGATTCGATCAGAATTGATATGATTCTGTATTAGTATAGAGACAATGTGACATTTCAATGAGAGTAGATCTAAATTATTTATTTTGTTTTCAAGATTTTATTTTTTTTGGGGGGGGGCGGTAGAGTAGTGGTTAAGACGCTGGCCAAGAGTGCGAGAGGTAGTGAGTTCGAGCCCCCGTTTGGCGGATTTGCTATGTAGGCTGCCATCGGCGCCCTGTAATTACAAAGCTGTCTGTTCAGTTAGTAGTTAAGTTTAATTAAGATTACTGCATAACTTGCAAATGTAAAGCGCAGTGCGTCTATTATTATTATTATTATAAGTTGATCACAATTTCAGGCAACAATGCGCTTCATCTCTTGACCTCAAACAGAAATTACAAGTTGAGAATAGAACTGGAAGATTTTGAAGGCGATCGGCGATACGCAGATTATGAACAGTTTGCTGTCGGACCAGCTTCCGATAACTATAGACTCGATATTTCTGGATACTCTGGAAATGCAGGTAGATATCTATGCATTTGTATGCTGTTGCAGAGACTATCATGTGTTCATGTCTAGTTTCTCTTTTTAGTGTGTCTGTCTGCGTTTTATCTGCTTGTATGTGAACAGTTAGCCATTGACAAGAGTAACCTTTTAAAATAATCATTCTTCTATAGATGGTTCGAAATATTGTTTTCCTTAAAGTTGAGGCTGTTGCAGGTATTCTCCATTAATGTCTTGACCTTGCGCGGAGGTAGCATCTTGTCAAGAAGATCTGTTGTAACTGAAGAGAAGAGGTCGAAGAGCTGAGAGACTGTTAGTAATGTTCATCCAGCGATTCATCAGATGAGAAGAGATTCGTGGTACATTTTATACCTAAATAAATAATGGTTGCATTCTCGCTACACGGTATTAAGTGGTCACTAAAGAAGGTTCTTTCATGAATCCTGCTTCAGCTGGGCACTCTATAGAAGACTCTCAGGGTCGCACCCTTTCAGTTGACTGACAAAGTCTGACAATGCAGCGAAAGGGAGGCAAGTCAGAAACTGGCCATTTAGTATTGAAAATGGCCATCTACTTTTGAAACTGGCCATCTACTTTTGAAACTGGTCATCTACCTTTGAAACTGTCCATCTAGTCTGTCATTCCCAGTGCAAAAACTGAAGTTGTTAAAACTTCATGTCCAAGGGTCCCAGTCGTGGTTTAATTTTAAGGTGTTGCTGTTTTTCGTGTTTGTCTAATGCAGGAGACAGCATGGAAACTCACAACGGTCACATGTTCAGCACAGTGGATGCCGATCATGATAACAATACCATTTACAGCTGCGCCCAAGCATACCACGGAGCTTGGTGGTACAGTAATTGTCACTCATCAAATCTCAATGGCCTCTACCTGCGTGGCAACCATACATCGTACGCCGATGGTGTTGAGTGGGGATGGTTTCGTGGTCATCATTACTCGCTGATGTTGACCGAAATGAAAATTGCTCCAAGAATTTAGTCTTTGCTTGTTGCGGGAGTAATCTGTTTGGTAATCAGACAAACCGAACAAAAAACCATTTTGTGCTTTGGCTGCAGATTGTAATGCGAAAGTATGACATCGACGAAATTGTGTGTATAAGTCTAATGAGAAGGTCAATGAACATTTTGAACTATAATGAGAACAACTGCAGCAGGCGGAACCACAAACACCAGCAACAATAACAACACACATCAGCAGCAATAACAACGCACATCAGCAGCAATAACAACGCACATCAGCAACAATAACAGCACACATCAGCAACAATAACAGCACACATCAGCAACAATAGCAACGCACATCAGCTACAATAACAACGCACATAAACAGCAATAACAACGCACATCAACAACAATAACAGCACACATCAGCAACAATAGCAACGCACATCAGCAGCAATAACAACACACATCAGCAGCAATAACAACACACATCAGCAGCAATAACAACGCACATCAGCAGCAATAACAACGCACATCAGCAACAATAACAGCACACATCAGCAACAATAACAGCACACATCAGCAACAATAGCAACGCACATCAGCTACAATAACAACGCACATAAACAGCAATAACAACGCACATCAACAACAATAACAGCACACATCAGCAACAATAGCAACGCACATCAGCAGCAATAACAACACACATCAGCAGCAATAACAACTCACATCAGCAGCAATAACAACTCACATCAGCAATAATAACAACGCACATCAGCAACAATAACAACACACATCAGCAGCAATAACAGCACACATCAGCAGCAATAGCAGCACACATCAGCAACAATAGCAGCACACATCAGCAACAATAGCAGCACACATCAGCAACAATAACAGCACACATCAGCAACAATAACAACTCACATCAGCAGCAATAACAACTCACATCAGCAATAATAACAACGCACATCAGCAACAATAACAACACACATCAGCAGCAATAGCAGCACACATCAGCAGCAATAGCAGCACACATCAGCAACAATAGCAGCACACATCAGCAACAATAACAGCACACATCAGCAACAATAACAACTCACATCAGCAGCAATAACAACTCACATCAGCAATAATAACAACGCACATCAGCAACAATAACAACTCACATCAGCAGCAATAACAACTCACATCAGCAACAATAACAACACACATCAGCAACAATAACAACGCACATCAGCAGCAATAGCAGCACACATCAGCAGCAATAGACACATCAGCAGCAATAGCAGCACACATCAGCAACAATGACAACACACATCAGCAACAATAACAACACACATCAGCAGCAATAGCAGCACACATCAGCAGCAATAGACACATCAGCAGCAATAGCAGCACACATCAGCAACAATGACAACACACATCAGCAACAATAACAACACACATCAGCAGCAATAACAACGCACATCAGCAGCAATAACAACACACATCAGCAACAATAACAACGCACATCAGCAGCAATAACAACGCACATCAGCAGCAATAACAACGCACATCAGCAGCAATAACAACACACATCAGCAACAATAACAACACACATCAACAACAATAACAGCACACATCAGCAACAATAGCAACGCACATCAGCTACAATAACAACGCACATAAACAGCAATAACAACGCACATCAACAACAATAACAACACACATCAGCAACAATAACAGCACACATCAGCAACAATAACAGCACACATCAGCAACAATAACAGCACACATCAGCAACAATAACAACACGCATCAGCAACAATAGCAGCACACATCAGCAACAATAACAACACACATCAGCAACAATAGCAGCACACATCAGCAGCAACATCAGTGACAATAATCTGGTATACAATGCCTAAGCTTACTGAATGCTTTGTATAGTAACTGTTAAAGTCGTAGGCCTACATGAAGGCATATTGATCAAGTATAGCTACCAAATACAATTAATCAGCACTAGAACACTTCATTTATTCTTATGAACAACTGATTGATGCTTGTTGTAGGCTAAGAGTTCGTATGATGTACTGATCATAGGAATTGCGGACCAGATCATTATAAATAGCCTATAATATTATACTATGCTTGCTTAGCAATTTTAATTATGTGCAGGCTCGGTCCTCGTCGAACTATAATGATTAGATCTGTTTCGTGACAGTTCGTTTGAATATTATTACTATCCGACAAAATAAAATGCAGTTTAAACAATTCACAAAAACGGAGGTCACAGAATGCACAAATCTTAAATATAATAACTGAACAGACAACCTGCAATACGCCTACATGTATAATAGTATTAGCTCCTGAACGGAAAGTAGCCTATTCGACTCTGGTCGGGTTCGATTCCTCAGTATGAACCAAAAGTATTTGCCATCGCAAGACCAACGCGACGCTTGTGGACCAAACGGGTACAGCGCTGGGTGCTTCTGCTAACTTGACTTCTATAGCGCCACAAACCGATAGATCGATCAGCTCTGCAGATATCAGGCCGAGTTCAGAGCTACCGACTGACTTTCGTGGCTGATTCAACGTAGCCGCATGTTCTGCGTTCAACATTCCTACAACAGTATTTTCACTGTTGGTCGCTGGTTCCCTTTCTGTTCTACCAGGCTCCCTGACACTTCCGCATGCTCTTCGTGACACTGTATAATCTCAAAATTTCTAAAGCGCCACTCGAAAGCCAAGCGCAGGGCACCAACTTATTCACGAGTCCTGTACCTGGTCAGATAGTTTGTTCAATAAAAGTAGTCCTAATTAAGGAGTTCGTAGTGCGGTTACCAAGGGATCAGAGGTGGCAGTGTAACTGTTTAGTGCGGGTGGCCTTTAGGTCTAGACTTCGAAGGTGGAAGATTATAGGAGTCAGGGTAAGAGTCCTGAAGAGGCGAGTCTTTAGTTCTGAGTGGAAAGCCCGAGGAGTGATGAACGGTGATGGTGGGTGACCAGCAAGGATGGACATGGGCGGAGATTTAGGGGACAGGGGACTATCCCCTCAATGGGTGTGGTGGGGGACGGCCCATGCATTTGTCCCCCCCCTCCCAATCGTTAAGTGCTACGACACCGCACACACTTCACGAAACACAGTGTGAGGCTGTAACTTACAAGACAGAAAAAAAGAAGAGATCTTCGAATAAGGTGATGACTAAAAAAGGGTTGTCATAAATTTTTGCCGGCAAAAAGAAACGATGGAAAATTTCGTCGGCGACTCAGCCATTCGTCCGCCCCAAATCTTCGGCCACTCGTTTTAGTCCCCCACAAGTCTCCGCCCAAGTCTTCGCTCATGAGGATGGAGAAGGAACGGGAAGATAGCGGAATTCAGGAGGTAGACCATTTCAGATTTGTCCGCAGTGATGCTGGTATATGGCTCGGTCGAAGAACTTGAGATGAAAAGTCACCAGAGTTCAAGAAAGAGTAAGAGAGGCGGATAATCGCGGGTAGAGCGGGTTGGCTGAATGGTGAAAAAATCACGGATATATCTAGGTTGGGAAGACAATGATGAATTTAGGTTAATGTAGGCTATGCATTCAGAACTAGGTCCATTTAGATAAAGAACCTTGAACATCTTAAAGCCATCAATCGTTTTGGAGAGGTATTTGCATGTCAACACTAATAATTATTCTAAAATTTAACCGTAGGGTCTGTGGTTTCAGTGTTTTAGCCTATAGGCGGCATTCTATGATTCCTCTTCGTTCTGTTAAAGACAGCATAATAATTTATAGGCATGCAATGCTATTCGGTAATTTCCATAACTCAATGCTGTAGGCCTACGCTCGTTTGGGTTAACATTGGCGCAACATTGATTAACATTGGCCCAGCGTATTTGTTCTGGCTGGTAGTCGATAAACGGTCCAGCTCTAACAATACGAGTCTTTGTTGAGTCAGTAAGCCGAAATAAAGAGAGAAGACCTGCAGGCTTATGACTGGTTGGATGTCTATGGCGATACTGCGGCCTGCAGCCTACGCGCGCATAGGCCTAGGCTAATGAGTAGCTGTCGAAGGCAGCAGACAGCCTACACAGGCTGCTAATGGCCTGGTTTGCACATTACTTTCTAATTAATTTTGCATGTGTGGTTTCAGCTGCTTCTTGATTATTATTATTATTAATATTATTAATATTATTAATATTATTAATATTATTAATATTATTATTATTATTATTATTATTATTATTATTATTATTATTATTATGGCTTCGAAAGACAGTTAAAATATCAATGGTTAAAATATTATTAATAATAATTAATAATATTATTATTAATAATTAATTATTTAATTAATTAATTATTATTAATAATTAATATTATTATTATTATTACTATTACTATTATTATTATTATTATTATTATTATTATTATTATTATTATTATTACTATTGCTATTACTATTACTATTACTATTACTATTATTATTATTATTATTATTATTATTTTATTATTATTATTATTATTATTATTATTATTATTATTATTATTATTATTATTATTATTATTATTATTATTATTATTATTATTATTATTGGAAGAATCTTAGCAACAAGTCTGGCATCGTTTGGTTTCTGTTTGCCAAACCGGGTCAACTTAGCATAATGTATTGATGCGCTCATATCAGCATTGAAATATTGTAGAAGGCTAGAACTGATATTATCGACGCAACGGTAGACCGCGTATTACCTGGATTGACAATGTTCTCTCTTGGTCTCACCTGTCCGGATCCCATCTCCTCGGCGCTGCACGCGATAAACAGCAGTGGAGAGCTATCGTCCATGCATGTGGCCAACCGTCGCGTAGCGACGTCGGTGATTGACATGACATTACAGAACTGATATAAGCTATTGAGTTATGAATTGCAGGAAATTAGGTTTTGGCGCAGCCTTGAAAGACACTTTGGAGATTTCGGAGATTTTTATGTGTGGTCGCGCATTCTAATCTCAGTTTCAGAAATGGAAGCGAACTGTTGCGCTGCTCAATATGAAGCGATCAGCGTCAACGATTCAGGTAGGTTACTATTGTTCAGGGGCGGATCCAGGGGGGCAATCCGGCCATGCCCCTCCCCCATTTCAACTCTCCATGAGACGTGGCCCCTTCCCCACATATGGGCGCCCACAGGATTTTTTGCAGGGGTCAGTCATAGCCAGGAGAATTAATAATAATAATTTTCCTTCGGACAGCTCTTAGTTATCTATATCCATAAGAAAGGATGTAGGCCTGCATATATTTGTCAGTTATGCACGCTCACACTTTTGCAACTACTGAACTGAGACGTTGCATTTAGATAAACGTTCACCCAGACCATCCAAGTACGCGATTTTCAGCTCTTTAGTCACTCGAACTTTCAAAATATAGACATTTTAAATTTCGCCATGTTAATTACATGTAGCCTATGCTATCGCTGAGGTAGGCCTATACGACGCCATTTGTAATCTTTTGCAACAACAAATGCACGTTGCTTTTGACGTCATTTTGACGTTCGCCAAAGCTTAGCATGAAACTCAAACGCTCTCACGCTCTCAGTGCAACAAGCCTGGGAAAAGATAAAATCAGTATATAATAATATGCCAGGGAGAATATATACTAAGAGGAGCGGCGCCTCATGTCACATGAGCTTAACGAGTAAAATTACCATTTATAAATCCCAAATGGGCGGCGAAGCCGCCCCGCAGGGACGTGCGGATCTGGGTTTGGGGACGAAAAATCTAAATTTCCCGTGCAACGCCGAGTACCCCATTATTCACTTTAAATTTCGTTGAGTTAATGTATGCGCTATATCGACGCCGTATTTTAATTTTTTTTCAGTCGCGGCTAAGGAGTATATACAATTTATCCCGGGCAACGCCGGGTACCCCAGCTAGTATATTATATAATTGTTATATATTATATAAATGTCATTAAAATCTAAGCATCTCACACAATCACATTGTCTTAATATGACACAACGAAAAGAAACGATAGTAGTTGTTAGGGTGCGGATTGACGGCCACCTCCCCCTCATTCATCATTGTAGGCCAATGTTTCTGGGCCACTTTGCACTCATTGACCCTATGACGTCACTTGTTTACTCGCTCAGTCACGCCCCTAGCGAATGGCAAGTCTTCAAAAGTGTCACGTGACCTGTCAATCAATTCATAGGCGTGCGCGGTCAGCCAATCAAATTTTGTCCGTCTGTTTGTATGTCTGCGTACCTGTCTGTGTCTGTCTTTGTATGTCTAATTATTGTTAATTAATGATCAAAGACATGCCGCCGCCGCCCGCCCTAGCGCATCTACGCCTGGCGCACTCCGTGGCGCGGAGACACCCAGTGGCGCGGAGACTCCCTATGGCGCGGAGACCCCCCGTGGCGCGGAGACCCCCTATGGCGCGGAGGCCCCACCATGGCGCGCAGATACCCCGTGGCGCGGAGACCCCCCATGGCAATTGTTGTAAGTAGTTATGTAACCTTGGGTATTGGATCACTTGCATGAAAAAATTTATCACAATTTAAAATTCTTAAATTTTTCACAGACCTATAATGTGAGTAGTTGTGTAACCATAGGAAATGGATCACTTGCAGGAAAAATTTTATCACAATTTAAAATTCTTAAATTTGTCAAAGACCTGTAATGTAAGTAGTTGTATAACCATATGTACTGGATCACTTGCAGGAAAATTTTATCACAATTTAAAATTCTTAAATTTTTAAAAAGACCTATACTGTAAGTAGTTATATAACCATAGGCATTGGATCACATCAATAAAAAATTCATTCTTTGAAATTCATCCATTTATAAGCAATGGAGCTCAAATGCAAAAATGCGTAGCATTTCCAACCCTTTTCACTCATTCAATTATTAATACTTACATGTTTCAACAGATCAATTGCACAAATTGTACAATTTCTTACCTACTTACTTACTTACTCACAAAATTTCAGTACTTCTACAACTTTACACATGCACATTTCTACTCTCATTTCTCATTTCTTCATGCCTTCATTTCTTAATACAGGCATCTTTCAACTTCTCAACCATGCAAATTCCACAATTCCCTACGTGCTTACTTACTCACAAAATTTCAGCGCTTCTACAGCTTTACACGTGCACATACATGGACATATTTCTCATTTCTTCACTCCTCCAGTTCTTAATACTTGCATCTTTCAAATTCTCAACCGTGCAAATTCCACAATCTCATACCAAATTACTTACTTATTCACAAAATTTCAGCACTTCAACAGCTTTACACGTGCACATACATGGTCATATTTCTCATTTCTTCACTCCTCCAGTGCTTAATGCTTGCATCTTTCAAATTCTCAACCATTCCAATTTGCAAATTGCAAATTCCACAATTTCATACTAACTTACTTACTTATTCACAAAATTTCAGCACTTCAACAGCTTTACATGTGCACATACATGGTCATATTTCTCATTTCTTCAATCCGCCAGTTCTTAATACTTGCATCTTTCAAATTCTAAACCGTGCAAATTCCACAATTTCATACCAACTTACTTACTTATTCACAAAATTTCAATACTTCAACAGCTTTAACATGCACATATTTCTCATTTTTTCAATCCTTCAATTCTTAATACTTACATCTTTCAACTTCTCATTCGTGCAAATTCTACTATTCCATACATGCTTACTTACTTACTTACTCACAAATTTTTTGTATTTCACCAGTTTCCATGTGCACACACATACACATATTTCTCATTTCTTCAATCCTTCAATTCTTAATACTTGCATCTTTCAACTTCTCAACCATGCAAATTCCACAATTCCATACCTACTTACTTACTCACAAAATTTCATCACTTCAGCAGATTTATCCATACACATTCCTGCTCTTATTTCTCATTTCTTGACGCATTCAATGCTTAATACTTGCATCTGGTTCCACGACAACTGGTCTACCGACAACTCGTCTACCGACAACTCGTCTCCGGACAATTGGTCTACCGACAACTGGTCTACAGACGAGTATTGATGAAATAGAAGCTGGATTTATGAAAATGGTTCCTAAGATTAAATGGAAGCTGGATTGATGATTTTATTCATGTATTTCGACATGCATCCAGTTTCTACTTCAGATCTAAAAATACCTTCATCCAGCTTCTATTTTTAACCCGTTATTTTCTCAATCCAGCTTCTATTTCAGATATACAAAATACCCTCTTCCAGCTTCCATTACTTAAGCGTTTTTCATCAATCCAGCTTCTATTTCAGATCAAGAAATACTTTCATCCAGGTTTTATTTCTCATACGTTATTTTCGTCAATCCAGCTTCTATTTCACCTGTAAAAGAGCTATCATCCAGATTTAATTTCTCTTGCGTTTTTCATCAATTAAACCTCCATTTCACCTGTAAAAACTTTCATCCAGCTTCCATTTCTCAAGCGCTGGATCAGTTGTCTGTAGTCCAGTTGTCGTAGACGAATTGTCCGGAGACCACTTGTCGTTAGACGAGTTGTCGGTAGACGAGTTGTCGCGACACCCGGTACACTACACACGTCAAGAAACCCTGCGACATATTCGTATTCATATTTGTTTTTATATTCGTTATGTACCGATCTGCTGCTAGCTATTCCTGCGTGTCTGCGGCATATTCCTATTCGTATTCATTATGTTCTGATTGTACCGAATCTGCTGCTGGACATTCCTGCGTGTACTAATTCATTCATTCATTAATTCATTCAAGTATTTATATAGAGCCTCTTCGAGGAAACTAATCAGAGGCGCTCCCGACTCCAGCACGACCAAACAGAACAGTTTTTAAATGCTCATAGAATGTGTCAGAGAGTGACTTAGGTAATTGTATTATTATAATGGCATTATATATACGCAGAAACGGACAGCAGTAGATTCGATTCGCATTAATTTACGCATGAACGGCCAGCAGTAGATTCGATTGGCATTAATTGTTTTGTATTGCATTTAAACATTTATAAAGCGCCTCTAGTGGGGTGAACCGTTCAGAGGCGCTCCCAGTGCGCAAGTCCCCGCGAGAAGAAGCAGGTTTTGAGAAGAGACAGAGCAGAGGAGAAACTGACAGACAGAAGTGTAGAGCGAACAGAAGGAGAAAGAGCATTCCAGAGAGAAGGACCAATTGAGACAAAAGATCGAGACTGAGCCATAGCAGTTCTAGACCGAGGAACCAATAGGTCAAATCTGTTGGATGAACGAAGTGGACGATGGGAGGATGCTGAGTGAGGACGAAGTCAGGCATTAGTCAGATATTTTGGGGCAAGACCCGCTGAGACTTTAGGATCCGAGTGAGGATCTTGAACTGTGTGCGAGCACGGAGAGGAAACCAATGAAGTTCATCAAACATAAAGGTAGAGAAGTGAGAGTACTTGGGAAGGCGGGCAATCAATCTAGCGGCTGAGTTGAGAACTGACTGAATCGAAAGACGAACTTTAGGAAGATCAATGAGACGAGAACTGCAATATTCAATTCGAGAACATATAAAAACATGAACTAAGGTAGTGAAGATGGAGGAGGAGGAGACAGAGCGACGAATGACTCTGAGACGTCTTAAATGAAAATATGACAAGCTATAGAGTGATCCACAAACTATAGCCAAAAAATAAATTTTTAGGATTCTTTCTCCACAAGGCTTATTTTTGTCCCCTTGGGGTAGATAGTCTCCCTGTAAAATTTCAACCTGACTGTGCAACATTTAGAGGTCAACCCATTCTGAACATTTTACTTGAGTGCTGATAATGTTTTACGTCATGCTAACCATCATTATTAGACTAATATGGCTTCGTATAACTTGAGATCCGAGCCAGAGCACTGGCTATTGGAGAAACCAGTCTCTCAGTTATATACTGCACGATTGCCGCACAGCCTGGATGCACAGCTTCAGTTTCATCATATCACTAAAGGGATGCCCCTTCCGGAAAGCTACAAAATGGCCTGTGATGCAGTTGTTTGTATTTGGGTGCTTGCCAGAATACCAACACAGCTGGTGTGTAAGGAAACTGTCAAAGCTTCACCAGAATTACCTACCTCTGAAGATTCACGGACCACCATAAAGAAAAAGCGACAGGATGAAGACGACATGTTCAAGGGTGATCTTCAAAAATTGTTCGATATTGCCTCAAAGGATGTTTTTGTCACGAATTGCATTTTCAGCTGTGGAAACGCTATAGGATGGGTAGTTATAAGGCCTGTTCATTGAAGCGTAGCTCGATAGTTGGTGAAACGTTAGCAGTCTCAATGATATGGTATCTTAGTCTGCGAATATACGGGCGGTTTGTGATTATTTTCTGGAAATTTGTAGGCACAATCGATGTTGTTGATATCACCAATATGAAACTGAAACTGACCGACATTAAACTCGGTTAGTTGGGAAGGGACAATTCCTCGTTCATATAGACCTAATGTTTTAATTCCGAAACAGTCACAATATTCAGCTCTAATTTTAAAAAAAAAACTTTCAGAGGTGGCAAGAAATAAACCTGTTGCTGGAGTTCTAAACGATGCTAAAAGAGTATATCCATCTGCAGAACGTAAAAGGATTTATGAGGAAAAACGCAAGAGACTCTTGGCAAGAACGACAAGGAAACTGAAGCAAGGTATTTCGCACGAGTTGGATATGTCGTGTTGGATTCTTCTATGTTCACTCTCATGCAATAAGTTGGAACTAGCTTCCGCGATAGTGTGCCATTAGTTAGTCACCGAATCATTTACCTTGGTCAGTCAGTCAGTCAGTCAGTCAGTCAGTCAGTCAGTCAGTCAGTCAGTCAGTCAGTCAGTCAGTCAGTCAGTCAGTCAGTCAGTCAGTCAGTCAGTCACTCTTTCATTCACTTAGTGACTCGCTCATTCAGTCTGGAACCGTATAGTAGTTTTGTTTTAATCTCTCCTTGCAATAATAATGAAGCGTGCATTTGCATATAACATAGCATCACAAGAGTCTAAAGTGATTCAGAGAACAGTAACTGTTATGTGATCTTTTTCAGAGGCAGTGTACGTTCATCTGAAACGATCAGTAGCCACCATTCCAACTTGTAGCTTCAGAGCTGTGATTGTGTCAAATCGAAACCAGGGCACTAATTGGTGAAACGTTAGCAGTCTCAGGGACATGGTATCTTAGTCTGCGAATATACGGGCGGAATGCGATTATTTACTGGAAATTTGTAGCCACAATCGATATTGTTGATATCACCAATATGAAACTGAAACTGACTGACATTAAACTCGGTTATTTGGGAGGGGGTTCCTCGTTCGTATAGACCTAATGTTTTAATTCCGAAACAGGCGCAATATTCATCTCTAATTTTAAAAAAAATTAAATTTCAGAGGTGGCAAGAAATAAACCTGTTGCTGGAGTTCTAAACGTTGCTAAAAGAGTATATCCATCTACAGAACGTAAAAGAATTTACGAGGAAAAACGCAAGAGACTCTTGGCAAGAACGACAAGGAAACTGAAGCAAGGTATTTCGCACGAATTGGATATGTCGTGTTGGATTCTTCTATGTTCACTCTCATGCAATAAGTTGGAACTAGCTTCCGCGATAGTGTGCCATTAGTTAGTCACCGAATCATTTACCTTGGTCAGTCAGTCAGTTAACCATTCAATCACTCACTCACTTTGTCACTCATTCCTTCCTTCCTTCCTTCATTCGTTCATTCATTCAAATAGTCACTGACAATCAGTCACTCAAAGCCAGTTAGTCAGCTATTCACTCGTTCATTCATTCACTTAGTCACTGACAATCAGTCACTCAAAGCCAGTTAGTCAGCTAGTCAGTCAGCCAGTCTGTCAGTTAGTCATTCAACATGACAATGCTTTTCATGAATATACTTAAGCTGATACAAGCCATCGTTTTTCGTATGCTGAAAGTCTACCGTTGAGGTTCTATCATTGAAGTCTTTTTACTTCCATAGCGAGAAAGAAGATCAATGCTTGTTATGCTCACGAATTATACTCTAACCTTTGTGAGCCAAGTCGACTACCAGTAAACCCAGAAGAAAACCAGTTGTACGATCGTGCTACACTTTTATTTGAGGAACGAGTCGACCTGGATTTCGGTCTACTGGACAAACTACTCGCTAACGGAGTGCTATCTGGTGCACAATACTCCGATATAAAAACCAGTCAGTCATCGCTCTGCGGAGCAAGAAAGCTGCTGGACCATGCAACACAGGGAAAATCAACTGATTTTGTTTCAGCACTGCAGCAGACTAGACAACAACACCTTCACAATTATTTATGGAATTCGGGCAGTAAGTATATAATTAATTAATTAGGCCTACATAATATAACCCGCTGTCCATCGAGTCATGTGCAACGATCGACTTGTTAATAGCGCAAATTTGGCTCTATTTCCTATTATGTTGATATTAGCATGCATAGACCTCTACAAGGTGGGTCCAAAAAAGACCGCCCTAGGTTTTTTGCCAATATCTTGTTTGTTTGTTTGTATGTGCACTTGTTATAGCGCCCCTTCAAGCTCTCTCTCTACTCAGAGGCGCTCCCGAATGCAGAGCGGACACTGCATCGGAGTTTCACGCCGAAGCGCTGAGCAATTGTGAGTGAAGGACTTGCCCAGGGTCCTTACGCGGCGAGGTGGATTCGAACCTCGAAACTTCCGGCTTCAAGGCAACGACGCCACCACTACACCACCGCGCCCCACAATCGTCTTGACCAAAAGAAAGAATTTCCAAATGAAATTTTACAGTTTTATAGACAATTCATATTTACACGTGATGGCCAGAATTCATCAATATTTTTTCAAACAGAACAAAAGTTATACCACTTTTGGTGAGGCCACCCACCGTTTATTTGATGATTCAAAAACGAAACGCAACAAAAAGTAACATAAACGTGATTTTATCAAGTCATATCTCAAATAACTGTTTGGAAATTAACTTGATAGTGATTCAATGTGCCCACCACCAGCGCCAGCTTTTCTTTTGAGTATCTTGCTGGCCACCCATCTAGCTTAATAGGGCGTCTTGACCGGGTCATGCGCTCTGCTGCTCGGCTTATTGGTCATATCCCAAAATTTGCCCCAATTTCTGCCTACATACTTGATGTTCTGCACTGGCTTCCAGTCTCGCAGCGCATCTCGTACAGGACAGCAGCACTTGTTTGGCGGTCCTTAATTGGTAGTGCTCCTTCCTACTTATCTGATCTCTGTCGCCCTGTCTCTGTTTTAGCCTCCCGTAGAACTTTGCGCTTTTCGGCCAATGGGAAGCTGCTGGTACCTCGAACCCGCTCTTCTACCAGACAGCTTCGAGCCTTCTCGGTTGTTGGTCCGTACACATAGAATGGGCTTCCGCTTGCACTACGCTTACTACCTCGGAATAATTTGCCTGCTTTCTACAAGTTGCTCAAGACCTATCTTTTTGGCTGTGGCTGGACTGGGAGCGCCTCTAGGTAAGTTTCTTGAAGGGGCGCTATATAAGTTTTTGGAATGAATGAATGAATGAATGAATCTTTGCGGAGTTCTTGACGCGTTCCAAAGGCTAATCTTCCCATATCAACTCCAATGCGCTCATCAATTCTCTTACGGCTCTTGGTTTTGGTTGCAGATTGTGGTATTTCTCCAGCATAGCTCTCCACCATTGATTATCAATCCATTGGGTTCAAATCCGGAGATTTGTGGCCATTAGCATTCTAATTAAAACCCGAACAATCGGCATTGAGCCGATCTCCGTTCATTTACGGCAAATCACTTAAATCTCAGCATAACTCGTAGTTTTTGCGCTCTCACTGTTTATCAGAGTAAACGTTGCTCATAGACTTATATCTCAAGGATCTTGCTAAAGAGGTGTCTGAATATACATTTTGTTTGTCATTGACACCTTGGCCATTTTCATTTTTTTAGAAATTTGAATTTCATTGCTTTAATTGCAAAATTATGAATCTGACAGATTCCTTATTTACCAATTTGATTGTCATCTTGCTATGTGACTACACAGTGGCGTGCAGCTACGCTGGTACCCTATTTCTTGTTAAAATAATAATAATAATGATCATCTATCAATATCAAAGCTATTTGATAACAATTATTTGAGATATACCTTGATAAAATCACGTTTTGTTACTTTTTGTTGCGTTACGTTTTTGAATCGTCAAAAAACGGTGGGTGGCATCACTAAAAGTGATATAACATTTGTTCTGTTTGAAATATTTTGATGAAATTAGGCCATCATGTCTAAATATGAATTGTCTATAAGCCTGTAAAATTTCATTAGCAAGTTCTTACTTTTGGTCAAGATATCGGCAAAAAACCTAGGGGTCTTTTTTTGGCCCACCCTGTACATGCATTGCATACAAATATAGACATGATTGTATGGGTGTCTGTATCTGTGTGTCTGTGTGTGTGTGTCCGTGGGTGTCTGAGGGTGTATCAGTTTAATTACAATTATAATCATGGAAATATATTTCAAAGGAGCATTCTCTAATATATGATTATGTACCTTTCTATATAGTTTACAACCGGACGTGTGGTGGTGACTGGCCGTTGACTGATCGCCAGATGATGACACTCAACGTCAATCAGGAAGTCTTCGTTGAACTGATGGATATGTCTCCAGAGCTAATCGACAAACTCTATTCCGCAGATGTCCTCAATAAGAGACAGAGAGACTTCATCTGGGGTCAGCCATCAAAACTCAAGAAAAGCGAAACTTTCTTGGACATATTGAGACGACGCAGCTTCAGAGACTACAAAGAAACAGTCAAGTGTCTTCACGCATCAAGTCAAAAACACATCGCAGACATTTTTGAAAGAGGAGGCAAGTAATAGAAGCAGCAGCAGCAGTAGTAGTAGCAGCCGAAACAACAACAACAACAGTAGTATTGTATTGTAACTATACATTTATATAGCGCTCTCGCAGAATGACTATTCAGAGACTCTCAAGAACGAGCAGTCCTATTCATGGGAACAAAAAGATCAAGACGATAGGCAGATCGCATTGAGCGAGATGAAGATGCAGATAAAGGCTTTTGCATAATAGTTTGAGAGATATTTAGGAGCACTTCCCAGCTGTGCTTTGGAGACCAGATCCTGTAGTGAATGCATGAAGTAATAGGTAGCCAGTGCGATCGTTCAAGCATATTTATATTGTTACGAGCTGTGCCCCCTATGTTAAGGTCCCTACTAAGTTCAGCTCGATTAAAAGACTCGTGTTTAGTTTAAAGGTATAATTCAACATAAAAGGCGAAATGATACAGTTACCACACTGCAGTCCAGTGGAAAGTCGTCGACGGCGTTGTCTCTTCCGCGACGACCGTACGAACCAACATCTTCGAACAGCAACAGGCTGACGACGAACTGAATTAACTAAAGACCCCAAGTCGAGGTGTAACGAAAGAAAGCTTAACTAAACTTAATCTAACGAGACATCTGACAAGAAGACTGCCATGCAGTCACCCTGCAGCCGAAAACATCAGAGCCTCATCTTATCTAACGTACAACTCAGTATCTCTTAGTCTCTCTCCCCTGACGCCCCCTGAAGCCAGACCATATATAGAGCCAGTCTGTCACCAGGTGTCACCCTCCAGGTTACCAAAGTCAACCGTCCGTGGCAAAAACCCATCCCAGGACAAGAACCAGTCGTCGAGAGTCGTGGAACCTAACATACCCCCGAACGACCACGAAAGGCAGAAACCAGAAGGGTTTCTGACTTAAAAACAATCAGTTAAACTATACAAGCGAATCGTCCAAGTACGTTCCCCCTAAGCATTCTACTCAAGATTTCGAGAAAAACAGTTCGAAACAAAATCAAAATGAAGTTTCCATAAATATTTCACATGGTGTATGAAACTCGAAAAGTCATTACAATTTTACACATCAATCGCCAAAAGAAAATCTGCACACCACATCAATTAACGAAATCGAACAAAACGATCGAAGCCGAATGTTCCAAGAACACATTCTCGAAACTATCCAATGCGAAAGTTCCAAACCATCGTTCGCAAAATTTCTTTTCAGTGACTGACAGAAACTGAAGAACCAAGGCACACAGCCAAACCACAGTGTGAGCAGACACACCATAGCGAACATCGAAGTCGCCGACTCGCAAAGAGCCAAGAGCGAAGACACTGGCACGCTCGACAGAATGGACGCAAGCGACAAGCCATCGTACTCGTCGCTCGCGAAGGAAACGCGCGAAGTCGTCCCAGAAACCGTCAAAGCCAAGATGGTGGTCACCATCCATTGAACCACGAAGGCGCTCACGTTCCTTCTCCGAAGCCTCGCACAGTTGTAGCGCAGACTCCCACCATTGAAGACCAACGATTCCATGCCGTCAATCTGCAAAGAACCGCTCTCACAAGACAAAACAAAAGAATTAACGTCATGTCAATTCAAATCAACCTCTGGCATCGAAATACCAGCGAACAAATCACTGCTCTCAGGCACAACAGACCAGAACGCATCTGCAAAATCTTCATGCAAAGAAGATACACTCGCACCCACAGACAAACTCACAGAGTCAAGGGCCTGAAAAAAAACACCCGAAACACAACACCTGACCTCATCGACTGAAGAGTCCATCACATCGATAGGCAGAAAAATAACTCTTGAAGCAGTAGAGTAAACGCAACTCAACTGAAACTCAGATAAATCTGACGAAGCATCATGATCATTCAGTAAATCATCGAAAGAATTTGTCACAGTATTTCTCACTGCACTAACCAGAAACATGTGAAAACGGACAATGCCATCCAAAAACAACTGCCCCGTTCCTGCAGAATTCACATCCTGGTCCACATGAACAATAACATCAGTCAACATAAGTTCATTCGACCCATGTTCATAGACGAAACAATGCGTAGACAACACAACCTTATTCACCTTAGTCATTCGACCACCTAGCTCAACATTCATTGACAACAGTGCAACCGTAGACACCGTACAACACCAACCCATCATCCATCTTTTCTCGTAGACAACAGTCGTTATCATAGACTGCACCTTCATATTCTCACTGGCACAATCATGCAACGAGACAACAGACAGCAATGACGTGTCACACACAACAGTTGTCCCACTCAATTGCAACACCAAAGATTCATTCACGCTACAATGCGACAAATCAACCACCGAAACCGGCGAATGCACAACACAATTCATGCCTGATTCAAACTCAACAGTCGCTTCAAAATCATCCAGTGAATCCGAATTCTCTTTCGCTTTACTGCGCACAAACAATTTCGCACCATCTTCAGCATCCAAGTCATTATGCCAACATGCAATCACGTTGCGAACGAAGTCATTCATCCTCAAGAGACCTATTTCCGCCAACAATCTGTCAGACATATAACTTGTAAGTTGTAAGCCAACTTCGATTGTCTTCCCGCTCATACAAAACATTCAAACAAGTCTGATGCAAGTTTCGAAAAACTAAGCTCCTAATCCACATGAACGTTAAACCGTGTGACACAAAATCAAAGACAGAACAAATACTTTCAACTTCATCACCCATAGACGTATGCACAAAATCCAACACATCATCAAACAATAAGTTCACCTCATGCGTACACTCATAACATACAGTCAACAACACGTTAGCCTCTGTCTGGCAGCCAACTTCAACAAAAGAATCATGCACGAAATGAACACGATCATGCACATCCGACCGTACACTCATACCCAAGTCCAGTACAGACATACCTTCCAACGAAATGCCTAAGTCAACAGACTCATCCGAAAGATCAGAATCACAAATCACATCATGCACAAACTCAACCTCATCCACAGTGTCATTCAACGAACCCAATACAGAATCATGCTGTACGTCGTTGTCTTCAAATAAACAACACTCGGACACATCGTCAACAGCATCGTCGTACACGTGCATCTGTTCCCCTGTCTGCGTATCGCCACTGACATGATGTAGGTCAGCTCGAAACACACCTTCGGACTGACTACTTAAATTCTCATCGACCATGCAAGCAGAATTACTCCGATAAACTGACACGCCTTCTTTAACCTCTGAAGAAAATTTCCCACGTTTCTGACCCTCCTTCGAATTTTCCCAACATTTTCTACGTACATTCTCTGAAGAAATTTGCAAAGAACGTAATCGATTTTCATCGGCCAATCTCTTCCTAGCAATTTCATCCCAAATTTCACTTTCAACCTGCCGACTTGACGAACGAAAAAACCCGTCTCTTTGTTCACGTTGAACAAGACGATCCGAAAAATTTGCAAATTCAGCTATTCGTCTATTTACTGGGCTCAATTTCTCTTCCAATTTCCTCTGTTTTCTCCTCTCTTTACAAGCCACTTGCTTCGCACGTTTCTCCTCTAAACTCTCCCAAGGTTTCATTCTCCTAAGAAATTTACACCCAGGCAATTTCAAATTTCCTTAGTGTACGCTACTCTGGCACACCCAACTACGCAGAAAAATTTCTCTCCGACACAGAACAAAATAGCCTACGCAGAGAATTTGTCTCTCCTACGCACAACAAAATACGCAGAGAATTTTTCTCTCCTACGCAAGACAAAATACGAAATACGTCAAATTTCAACCTCAAAAATGTCAACCGGAATTCATACCGTATAGCGCATAGAACCGGAATGGATACCGTATAGAACATAGAACCGGAATGGATACCGTATACGAGAGCACACACGCCTCTCAAAACTCGAAAGTCAAAAATGCAACCCGGAATGGATACCGTATACGAGAGCAAACACGCCCCTCGAAATTCGCAAAACTCTCAAAACTTCCTCCAAAATCAAGAGCCATTGACCTATCTTCACGGCCAACCACCAATTGAACACTGTCAAACGGAATGTCTACCGTATTTCAGAGCAGACACGCCCCTTAAACATTCTCTAAATTTCACGAAAAACGCCCACTTGCAACGCAAAATTCCGACCTATCGTGAAAAAAAATTCCGCGAGCCCCCATTCCTTAACGAAAAAAATTTATCCGGACGAGCCCACATTTGTTACGAGCTGTGCCCCTTATGTTAAGGTCCCTACTAAGTTCAGCTCGATTAAAAGACTCGTGTTTAGTTTAAAGGTATAATTCAACATAAAAGGCGAAATGATACAGTTAGCCTACCACACTGCAGTCCAGTGGAAAGTCGTCGACGGCGTTGTCTCTTCCGCGACGACCGTACGAACCAACATCTTCGAACAGCAACAGGCTGACGACGAACTGAATTAACTAAAGACCCCAAGTCGAGGTGTAACGAAAGAAAGCTTAACTAAACTTAATCTAACGAGACATCTGACAAGAAGACTGCCATGCAGTCACCCTGCAGCCGAAAACATCAGAGCCTCATCTTATCTAACGTACAACTCAGTATCTCTTAGTCTCTCTCCCCTGACGCCCCCTGAAGTCAGACCTTATATAGAACCAGTCTGTCACCAGGTGTCACCCCCCAGGCTACCAAAGTCAACCGTCCGTGGCAAAAACCCATCCCAGGACAAGAACTAGTCGTCGAGAGTCGTGGAACCTAACAATATTATGTAGAAATATGCACAATGCAGCAACAGCAACAGAAGTAGTAGACATTTTGTACTGCTGATTGAGCTGCTTTCCATGATCAGCCATTTTTGCAAAGACTCAGAGATACAACAAAGCATTTTCGACCTTCAATAGTATCCTTTATTACTGACTTTAATTAATTTCTCCATTGTAGCGTCCACAGTCCGCTATAAACGACATTATTTTTAAACATGTAGCTCCGATATACATATATATTTATATTGTATATTGGGTTCTAGGACAATTACCCCCTGGACAATTGCCCCCGGACAATTGCCCCCGGACAATTACCCCGGGAACAATTACCCCGGACAACTGCCCCCCGGACAACTACCCCCCGTGCCAATAACCCCAGGACAATTGCCCCCCTGTACCAAAAACCCCCAGACAATTGCCCCCGTGACAATAGCCCCAGCTAGCTGAGAGGCAACTGAGTGTTACAGAAAATGATGATTAGTGTTAATGAGTTTATTCAGCCTCAAACTATGTCTTTAAGTTAGCGTTAAACGTTAAAAAACCTATTAAATATTAAATAAAGTCTAATCTAAAATCGGTTCTAAACTTATGTGTGAAACGTTCAAGAAAACATCAACGCGTTAAAGATTAAAAAAAACATCTACGTTCTAAACTCTAAATAAAATATTTCAATGTTAGCGATAGTGTAGGCCTGCTGAGTTCATTTAGCTGAAAAAGCAAGGTTATGACCAACTCTGTGAAGATGGTCAATGTTTAACACTGACTTATAGCAAGCTGGGGTTGTTGTCATTGTCCGGGGGTTATTGGTACAGGGGTAATTGTCCGGGGGTTATTGGCACGGGGGGTAGTTGTCCGAGGGGTAGGCCTAATTGACAGATTTCCTGATTCTGTTCGCGACGGATTATATTTTTTTTTAGATAGTATGAACAAATTAATTATTAGAGCAAAAAATCTTACCAGACATTTGATTAAACTTCGGATTAATTATTAACTAACACGATCCTTTCATCCACATTTTCTGTCAAAGCAACTACCGAAGGATTCTACAGGCTAATACACCTCTGAATCGCTAGCCTTTGAAGTCTTTGGAGATATTATCACCAAGGTTTTGCCGCAAGTAGACCCCACTCCTGGGAATTCGCATGTACAGTTATGATACTATAATTATGTAGTTCCTGTGTTACAGTGTACCATAATCTTACTGGAGATTAATTTTAATTATTTCGTTCAATGAATGTAGACAGTATACTGTACAAAAAGAAACTTATAATTTTTTTAGTGGTTGGTGGAATATTCTGCTATCTCAGAAAACCTGTGAAGACTTCCAATTTTACTGCCAACAGAATTGTGGATAAATGCTCCGAGGAACTCTCACGGTGGTCTGCGATGGGCGGTAACTGCAATCTGAAGCTTACCACGAATGGACTGATTGATGTTAGATATGACAAGGGTCTTGTTCTCTACTTCCACTTTAAGAATAAGGAAGAGCTGTCGCAAACGAGGGAAATCTTCAACTCTGGTAAAATGAAGGCGCTAGCAGAAGCCGATTTCAAGACTCTACTTCCAGCTGATTGCAGGCCTATCCGTGCCGAGCTAGAATGGTCTTCCGACGACTTCAAACGATGCGACAGTTACTTACGGAGCAGGCCCTTTGCAGAGACAAATGTATGAAACAGTTTCTATTCAATTTCCTATAAGAATCATTTAGAAGTCTTAGAACATACAGTATATATATATATTTTATGAAAACCTGGTTAACAATAGCAACACAACTCTAGGAATAAGCACTGGTTCAATTATTGTCTAATCGCTTCATAGGATTCATAGGATAACGATTTTTTAGCGCGGTGCTCCCAGGTCATTTTCAGAACAGTTTACTTCAAATTTCAAAACCCATCTATTCACCTCCTTCGTGATTTTATCCATACATTACGGTAAGCCTAACCATTTATTTAGAACACTTTAGAGCATAATTAATCCAGGATCAACGCAACATTCATTCATCGTGTGTTATCGTCTTCAACAGATACAAAACTGCTCAAAGGTTGTCTTGGAAATCATTCTGTCGAAAGCGTATGCTGCTCTCTACTTTTACGAGTTTCCTTCACATCCTCCAGAGAATAAATTGTTTGCGTCGTTATCTTCAGTTTCCCGAGATTGGTACCAAACCATTGCAAGACGATGGTTTAAAACATCGCTAACGAAATGTTTGTTTCGTACGTTTAATTGTTTAGTCTACTGTCTCTTGAATTAGACGAGCGTTCAAACCTGTCAACGAGGTACATTAAGAAAATTATTGAGTAGAAATGCCATAATAATAAATTATTCAGTAAAGAAATCTTGTTTTATGAGCATTTGCAGTTAGGCCTAATAGGCTATTGTTGTCAAGTGATAATAAAACGATCATTAGTCTATAGGCTACTAATTGTGTTCACGTCAGTATCGCGCATACTGCGCTCTTCATGTTGCCAGATGGTTTATCATTTCGCATCAAATAATTGTAACTGTAACTGGACCAATAACAGTTAAGCTAGCATGTGGTGGTTTTAATTTTCAACTTGTAAATTTGTTGCGTCTTGATTGCAGCTTATTTTCAAATGGTAAACAAACGAAATACAATCATCAGAAGCAACAGAAAATATCTGCTGGAGAACATGGAGCCGACTGACATTCTCATCGACAGAATGGTAAAAGTCGGATGTCTGACTAAGGAGAAGTCAGACTTTGTTGCACGTCTTCAGCACAATACGTCGAAGAATGAAGAATTATTGAACATTGCAAGGTCGCTTAGTTTCAAGAAGCACTTTGCCTTCATCGAGTCGCTTCGCTTCTGTGGTCAGCTGAGAGTCGCAAATGTCATCGAAAAAGGAGGCGGTAAAAATCTCATTCATTGTTTTTCTGGCAATATATTAACAATTACATTTACGTTCAACGAAGTTGACTCTGTACTATGTAGTGCAGGTCAGCAGGTGTAGCCTAAATAGTAAAAGCGTGTTTAGACTTAGCGCTTACACTTGTTCCACTTAGGCTAATCAACTAGGCCTATTTAGTATTTATAAATGTTGTTTCACCTTGCTCTAAGGTCTAAACTGATCCCGAAAACAGTAAATGTAAGTGTAATTTATTGTGAATGTAACTTTTCTACTAAAATGGTTTTTAAGGGAGTAAACCACAGGAAAATAAACTGAGACCAAGTAATTGAGATGCTTCGTGCGAATTTTACTATCGACAAACTTGAGCTATCTTGACTATAATATGCTCCACGCTGTTTGCGCAAACCCGGCTGCCCTGCGGTCGTATAAACTGCCGGGGGGAAATTGCTACACATTTAGATTTTCTGGGGACGAAAAATGGTGTATTTAGGTATGTAAACCTCGCGATTTTTTCTGGGGGAGGGAATAAATTCCTGGGGGAACTTTACCCCCGAGACGTCTAAATTAAACGCTGCTAGTGGGGAGATTTTTGGTCCCTCGTGCAACTGGTCAGTGTCGTGCTTTTTCAGTCGTTGACCCTTCTGTACGGAATGATCTCCCTTTGGAGGTGAGTCTGCTGCCTAGAACTGATTTGTTCACGTTGCAGAGTTATCTGTATTACACTGGTCGGACTGGATCTCTGAGTAGGTTTCTTGGAGGGGAGCTATATAAATTCTTGAGATGAATTAACGACTAAAGAAAATATTGATTGAATTGATGATGCAATATTATTGTTTTAGTAGTTGTGATGGCAAAGATTATTCATACGAGAGTTTCAGACTCAGCAGAGTTTACAGAACGCGTGAATGCGAAAATTAGCGAGCTCAACGAAAACCATTCGGAGGATTTAAACGAATTACTGGTACTGGATAAAGAGGAAACACTGGAGATGCTGGAAGTTAAGCCGTTAGAAAGAAGAAAACAAAACCAGAGCAGTATGATTTATCTCTGGTGCAAATCACAAAGGGCTCTGCGCAACCTTCAGAAACTGCTGGAATCTGATGAACTTTTAAACAGATTTAACTTCCTAATCAGCTGCCTGAGTTCGACGAAAGAAAGTTCCCTTTACAACCTTAGTGCCAGATTTTGTTACAAGACTGTTCCTCAGTTCCTGAAAAGTCTGACTATTAATGCGTCACAATTTAAGCAAGAAGTTGGTAGGTTGGATTTCAATTATTTACGTGTAGCGTATATGCATGTGTAATTGTGTATGTAGGCCTATATTATGTGTTTCGTCTTCCTAACCCACTGTATGGGTGTAGGCTACATTCGTTTATTTCCATAGTACAACAGACAAAACCGTAAGTGAACAGTGATCTATACGGTGTCCCGATGAAAGTAGACCCCAACAAAAAGTGTCATTATCCGGTCAAAACTTTTAGTACCGGGGTGGTATTTGCCTGAACTGTCAAAAGCCACAACAGTAGCCATATTACCACCTAATCCTAACTACGTTTAGAAATGTTCGTGAGTTTGTCAAGTTTATGAGCGTTTGAGATGCAGCGCCGAAAAAGGATTTTTTCCCAGCATACGAAGGCTGAAATGGAGTGAAGTTCTGGTGTTCAAAATGTCCTCCTTGTTCACGAACACACACACGGCCATAGGCGTAGTAGTGCAGAATGTAGATGCTGTCCCGGGATACAACCAGCTTCATATCCGCATGTGTGGCTGACTAACAGTCCAGATCTCGATCCGGAGTGTAGGCTGCTATGTACAGTGTAGGCTACTGGAGGAGCGCGTTTTTCGTTCCCGTATTCATGACATCGGTAACCTTAGGTAGGGCGGGTCCAGGGGCTTCTATCCGCCCTAAGCAGCCGGGCGCAATCCATCTTCTTCCCCCCACCTTTTCTGAACCGCGGCCCTCTAGCGCATGCCCTCATCTAGTGTGGGAATGAAGGTTTGTTTGGATTGGGACAAACGAGCATCCAGCAGACGATCGCCGAAGTATGTGTAGCACCGAGAAGGGACCCTGGCAGCGGCGCCCGCAGGCGTACGCACTTACGCAAGTGCGTACAGCAGCGGCGTCCGCAGACGTACGCACATAGGTAAGTGCGTACAGCGGCGGATAGAAAAGGTATGTTTTTGGAAAATTCCTAGTCGATGACTAAAAAAAAAGGTCATCAGTTTTTTCGGCGGATAGAAAAGGTTTTTTTTTTGGAAATTCGAAATTCTAGGTTGATGACTAAAAAAAGTCATCAGTTTTTTCGTCGACCGAAAATTTTCCCCTGTTCGCCCCTCCATCGAAAATTTCTGTGCGTACAAGAAAAAAATCCTGCGGGCGCCGCTGGACCCTGGTATGGGGAGGAAATGTGCCCCTCCCCATAAGAAATTTTTGCGATTTTCGCATTGCAATTTCAGCATTTTAAGCTGTCCTCTTAGCAAAATTACTCTACTATTTCAATGGAGGAATTGCTGCCAAAATTGGGCAGCCATATGTTTTGCATCCTTGGTCAGTGTGCGCTCGAGAGGCGTTACATAAATTTTTAGAGCACAATTCAATACAATAAAATACAATGTAGGTCATACATTGTAAGCCCACGTAATGATGATGTTGCTTTACTAAGTGTTCAATGACCAAATTTGACTGTCTGAAATTTGAAAGATACATGTAACATTGGAGAGAAGCCATTTAGTTGTGCAGAATAGTATTTGTATTAGTATTATTTTTTTCCAATTGTAATATGATTGTATTATTTATTAAAATAGTAAAAACATAACTATAATCATGTAATAGGAAATTTTTTATTATGGTATATTATAGCTGTTGTAGCAGTTCATGTAATTCAAAAATGCAGAGAGTAGGCTAACCTAACTAAAAACTCAAAGTGTATAAACAGTATACATTTTGCTAAAAACTATTAGGCCTACCGTTTTGTCCAAATTTATATGGAGGGGAAGTATTTTCTGGGGAGATCTTCCTCCTAGTGATGCCTAGTATAGATTGAACGCTGCCCTCGATGTCCGACCTTCCCCCCCAGCCGACGTGAATTTTTGCTGTCTTCTGATTCCCCCCCTATTTTTCACTGGGCGCAAGCTGCGCCCGCCATGTATAGGGATAGAAGCCCCTGGGCGGGTCTGTTTGAAGAGTGGCAGTTCCTTGACCACATGTTCATCGACCGGACCATCAAACAGTGGCGTCTACATCTGCGGTTGTGTGTCCGTGAACAAGGAGGACATTTTGAGCACCAGATGCAGCTGAACTTTACTTCGTTTCAGCTTTTGCATGTTGGAAATCTCCCTTTTTCGGCGCTGCATCTCAAATGCTCATAAAATTTACAAACTCACGCATATTTCTAATCGGCCTGAGGATCAGGTGGCTCTAATAGGCTAATGTTTTTTTTTTAAATTTCAGTGCAAATACTTAAAGCTTTTACTGAATTAGGCCTATGACACATCTTTCTAGGGCAGCGGTTCTCAACCTTTTTGGTGCGGCGACCCCTTGGCAACATTTCGAAAGTTGTGACGACCCCCGCAGCGAAATTTATCAAGTTTCCCCCTTCACTTCGTTTTTGTTACCATTGTCCATTGTTATGCTGTTTCACCGGAATTCACCCTCAAAATTTAAAAACTGCTTTTGGCAATTGTGTGAGATTTCCTGGCTCTTGCAATTCTGAGAGCTACCGGCTATTCGGAAGTTTGCACTGCAAACTTTGCAGTTGAAGTTGACTTCAACAACAGACTGCTGCCGCGTCTTGCTGTTCAAACTTTCCAAACTCTATGTCTCTAGCATGCCTTCTTGGAGTCATCAGCTTTCGTTTTATACATAGGCCTACTTGTCATGTTTCCTGTATAGTTAGGATGTTTAGTATTTTAATGGCGCTTCAGTTTATTTGTTGAATTTCACTGATTTGACTGACAAAATGCAAGTAAAAATGAAACGTTGTAATTTTTCTATTCATGTTACATCTATTAAACAATAGGCTACTCTGAGAATAGGCCAATATAGTTCTTCTTTTCTTAACACTCATTTTACCTATCTGACTCAATATGGGTGGGTATCAATTTCATAAAATTTGTTTGTGATCTTTATGAATGCGCCGAACATGGTATAGGCCTACGGTTTTGGGGAAGGAATTGTGCTGCTCCTCATTGTAGCATTTTAGTCTGTCATTTTAACCAAAATATTCTCATAATTTCAGTGCTGAAATAGTTCTACATGATTTAACAGTTAAATAAATCGCCCATTGCTTAATTTTTCTGAAGTTTTCACATTATAATGACTTAATTTTAAGCTGTCATCTTAAGAAAAATAGCTCGTTTTTCAAAGCTGATAGTCATGGTTTAAAACTTCTGAGTGTCGACACCAATGTTTAAAAAGTTTTGGATTTCTCATTGTAGCCTAACTGTAACATTTTCAGCTGTCGTTTAAACAAAATTGCTCATGATCTCAGTGCTCACAGACTTCAATAAATACTCCCTAGCCATTGTTTTCTAGAGGAATGGTAAAAGTGAAATTTACATTTGAAAACCAAAATGGCAAATTTTTTATTTAATCAGCTGCCTCAAACTAACGAATTAATCATAGCAAGATCATCAGTAAAAAAAATTATTTTAAGTTGCTGTCGCGTATACAGTAGATATCGTTGAAATTGCCAATACGTCTTTTACACATTAATTTTCTGAAGGGCCCAGGCGACCCCTGGCAAATCCTCAGGCGACCCCCGTGGGGGTCGCGACCCACAGGTTGAGAACCGCTGTTCTAGGGCTATTTTTCATCGGGACACCGTGCATAATGCATATAGGCCCTATCATCTTCAAGAAAATATATATTTAAATATCGGGCGATTTTAACTTATTTTAAAGTCTTCTTCAAACTTCAGAATTTTCTGCTAAATTTATTGACCCCCAAACTCGCGAGATAACTATACGAAAAGAGCTTACTATGAGAACGATTACAATATTATTTTTGGTTTAGCTTATTTTACTAGAATTCCAGCGAGCTCTCCAGTGTTCACTCAGCCATTTACTCAAGTAATAGTTATCACTGTAAAATAAATGGGAGGTGCTTATTTAGATTTCTTAGAAACTTGTATACGGCAACATGGACAATGCCGATGCAGGTTCTGGAAAGGGACATTCCTTCACAGGTCTTCTCACCCGCTTCCTATCTCGCTCCCATGCCATACAGGGTGGGCCATAAAAAACCTACGGTTTTGCCAATATCTTGGCCAGAAGTAGGAATTTGTTGATCAAATTTCACAGGCGTAAAGACAATTCATATATACATAATATGATGACCAGATTGCATGAAGACATTTCAAGCTGCGCAAATATTATTTCACTCTTATTGAGACCACCCACTGTTTTTGACGATTCAAAATCATAGCACAACAAAAAGTATGCTATCAAAAAGCGATTTTGTTAAGTCACATCTCAAATAATTGCTGTCCACTAAATTTCATTTTGACAGATAATCATTATTATTTTTTATTCAGAATAGAAACATAGTGCAGCGTAGCTGCTAGTCACTATGAAGTCACTAAGTAAGATGACTATCAAGTTGGTAAATGAAGAATTTTCAGATGAATAATTTTGCTATAACAACAATAAAATCGAAATTTCTAACAAATTAAAATACTCAAGGTGTCAATGGCAGACAAAATGTGTATAGAAACACTTCATAAGCAAGGTCTTTGAGATAAAGCTGTAATCATCGGCGGGGATTCATCGCTTACTGTGATAAACAATGAGTGCACGAAAATCAAGAGCTAAATTGAGAGTTAAGAAATGCGCCTTTGATAAAATGAGATCGGCTCAATGGCGATTTTTCTAGTTTCACTGAGAAAAGTTAATGGCCCCAAATCTCCTGATTTGAACCCGATGGATTATCAAGTGTGGAGAGCTATGCTGGGGAAATAGCCTGTCACAATCTGCAACCAAAACCAAGAGCGAGAAAGAGAATTGATGGTCGCATTGCAGTTGATATGGGAAGAGTCACCTCCGAAACACATCAGCAAGACCATCAAGACCTTTACAAAGACACCCATAACATGTGTGGGCACATGTGGTGGACACATTGAACACAAGTTATGAAGCACTATCAAGTTTATTTAATAACAATTACTTGAGATGTGACTTTTAAAATGTTTTCGTTACTTTTTGTTGCGCCATGTTTTCGAATCGTCCAAAACAGTGTGTGGTCTTAATAAAAAGTGGTATAACCTTTGTTCTGTTTGAAATATTTTGATGAAATCTGGCCATCATGTCTAAATATAAATTCCCTTTACGCCTGTAAAGTTCATTTACAAATTCTTACTTCTGGCCAAGATATTGGCAAAAACTGTAGGGTATTTTTATGACCCACCCTATAGTTTGGTGATATCTGACAGCTTGCTCAGGTCTTAGCCCGGAATCTGATTAGCAGACTCAAATATTTAATATCTGGATTGATAACCCAGATCGTTAACGGGACAGAAACAGTGATTTCATAATTATATCTACGTCCATGTAATACATGTATCAAGGTTTTCATTCGCAATTCGCCGAAGATATCTTAAATGCAATTTGATGAATGTTTCAGCCGTTCGTCGGATGTCAGTAATATGGTCAGGAAATTTAGTTCTACCGCAGTCTATGCTGGCCCTGACCAGTTTAGGTGACAAAATATATGTCCTTTTGGATCATCTGGTATCCATCCATCAAGACAACGCACCGTTCGCCTGTGTGTCAAAAATTTTCTTTCCACCTCCAGAAACTACATTAACGTTGCGTAACCGTCGGTATTTGATGGTTCCTTGTTATGAAAGAAAATGCATTTACATTGCTAACGACGACGACTCACGCCTATGGAAGCTTACAACATCCGACTTCGAACTCAAACTATGGCTGTCTGACATCGGCAATCCGTTTTCTTTGTATGTGGCTAGGAATGGAAACGTTGTACTCTTGAAAGAAGAAGATGATCAGCAGCATCGCATATGCATGGAAGTATACAATCAGGATGCCTCCCTAGTGCATGAGTTTGGTTTACCACTTATCAATGCAGGACGGGGCCTATACCCTGGCTGGGCGATGGAAATCTCACCGGGAGTATTAGCCTTACATCTTGCAGGCAGTATATTAATTCAAACAGTTCACTTTAAAACTGTTATCGCGGATCCAGATATTACTTGGCTTACTAGACGATTTAGCGGATGGAATGGTGGAAATATTTCTAGCGTGACATCTTACTGTGAGGGGCAATTCTTAACGATATTATCAGGAAAGCTTGCAGTTTTGGACTCGCTGCTAAACGTGGATATTGTACCGACGTCTGCCACTATAGATGAAACGGAACTGCACTTCAAAAAGGACAAACGACAGTTGATGTTTTGGTCACGTGGTCAGTGCAGAGTTCAGATTTATACTCTTGCGTATAAAGCTGAAGACATGTTTGCTGACAACCCTTGACTTCTTATGACATACTGCGCTACAAATGCACTAATGTGCACAGTTGAATTAACTTACAAACCGTGAAACGTAGCATTGCATATTTTAATATTGTAGCCTATGTGATCAAAAGAAGCGGATTCATGTCAATTCGTTGACGCAAGAATGGCTAAACTGATTTCTTGGTCAGTCGAGAGTTTTAAAATTTAGAGCCAGACTTTGTAAACAAAGTTTCTTTTCAATTTCACGTGTGAGTGAAACAGCAGGCTATTGGAGTGAACTGGTAACGTAGGCTAATTCGAACTCAATTATACTAATTGCCTAAACTTATTTGCTTAGGAATTAATGTCAACAATAAAATTATTATAAGTGCAATTAGTGCTTGTTACAAGTACAATGAATTGCAAGCATGAAACTACTTCCTAAACTACTCCACGCATCTAATATAGTAGTAATCAGATCGAAACAAAAGGAACCAGATGAAAAACACTATAAGCACCATGGTAACTATGTATACATTTTAGTGAGCAGGCATATATATCTAGTCTGTCTGGTTACGACAATGGTTTTTTAACTTTTAACCCTACACATCAGGTATAAAAGTATGTAGGCCTATGTTCAATTTTGCTCATTCGTATGTTTGTACGTATAAATGTATGTGGGCCCTATGTAGGCCTATTGTTGCATTCTTAGGTCTACGTGTTTGGCTTCAAGAATTATTTTCTGTTTCCTGTTAACTTAGGGAGGCCTTCATTCACACAGGCATGCAATTTGTCTAGATTCTGTTCGTTTGTCCGATTCGCTCGTTTATTATCTCTGACATAACCTACTGTGACATAACTTTTGCGGAGTGATTGGCTATAATTATACTCGGCTGTAATTATTGTCAGCAATTGCCTGAATAGCCTACGATAACTTTCAATGCTAGTTTATAATCGTCATCGTAGACTTTAAAGTTTTAAAGCGACAGGCCTACATCAATTCAAAATAATAGAAACAAATTAATTGCTCCCACCCAAAGCAATTATCCTACACGTCACCGGTATGCATTGTAGGATGTGATTACTCATTAACATAATAGTTAAATGAACAGACTTAGACGATTCGGCTACTTACATCCTGATACTCCTACGGCAGAATCGCATTCGTTAGCACAAGAGGCTGATGCCGTGTTCTTTAGAGCTAGTCAGGGAACGAACTTCATTTCCTCCGTAACCTCTTCCCACTGCAGCGAGATTCATTAGCCTATATAACTTTAGAAAAAGGGCTCACAATTCCACCTCCCGAATAAAAACTACGAACTTTATCTCAAGAATGTTATTTAAGAACATACATACTAACAAACTCAGCCATGAGTACAGTACTAAGTAGCCCTAGTGTGGATCAGTGGCGGATGCAGAAATTTTGAAAGTTTTTAACCTTGAGTCGAAAATTTTTCGTTAGTCTTTCGCCCGAAAATCTGATGACCTTTTTAGACAGTATATGCAACTTTTTCTGTTCTCTTCCCGCTACACTGATTGAAAGCGTCTTGAAATCTAATAGGGGAGGGGGCACGTATTGTGTAAAGCTCTCAATAAATCCGCCTCTGCTGTGTATTATGCTACTGTAGGTAACAGTGACCACATACAACGTTTTGTCTGGTTTTAGACGAATATCGGTCCTACATAGCCTACATAAATACGTGATTATAATTTTTGCGGAAAGTAGGAAGTAAGGAAACAATAGGTGCTTCCGGAGGGAAGATCCAGCTGGGTGGGGTTTTGTATTGGCTCTAGGTAGGCCCTACTTGATTGGGCTAGCAAAGATGATGAATGAATGTAGACCTACTTATGTACGTTTCATTTCACGGTTGAAAATATGGGAGAATTAAGCCCAGGTGATCGTTAATGAGAGTGCATGAAAACAAATTCACACGCAGATAGACGACCCGGGGATAGTGAACTCGGGCAAAGTGCTACCGGTTCACGTGACATAGGCGCTCTGGGCTCATAGCGCAATGCCCAATCAGACTGGACGCTTTACTTACATGTAGGTCTTCACTGACCTGGTGAATCTACTCGATTCACAGAAGTCGTTAATATTCGCTGAGTGGACTGGATTAGGAACATTTTAGAGCACGACGAAATGAAAAGATATGACAACCATCAGTGGCTGGACAAGGTTTTTGGGGACCTCTGTGCAGCGCATCGGTGGTGCGGCTCGTCAATGCTTGAACACCTCGATTTCAAACAATATAATATTGAAAAACATTTTTTCGTCTATTGAAGCAGCCTATGAATTATTCCTATACGATTTATCATCATCTGTCAAAGAGTAATTAAGTTGGGTTAGCTAGTTGACTAAAAAACGAAATAATATAATGAATTGATATAACGTGAAGTGATTCGAGTCTCAGTTGCAACGGTAGGCTAAGTCTAAAAGAAGAATATAAAAAAAACGCTCACTTGGGCTAGTTCCCTTGGACGAACTTCCTTGCGCAAAATTAATAATTGAGATGCCTTCCTTCCTGCATCCTTTGGTAATGTAACTGGTATAGCCTAACCACAATAGTTTCCGAAGTGCTTCTCTGCTCAATGTCGATATCCATATCTACCACCATCTCAGCACTGATCAAACGGATTTCAATTCTGTCTCCATGCCTTATTCAGTCATCGGCATAGCCTACATGCGGAAAGTTTTTACAATTTTTCCGACTTTTTGACCGTACTTTGCGTGCTTGTCGCTTAGCAGCGCCACTTAAATAAGACCTAAGCCTAACCGAGGCACGGAGGAAGCATTTCTAGCGCTCGTGAATAAGCTGTTGCCCTGCTCTTAGCTTTCGAGAGTGGCGCTCTAGAAATTTGTAGATTACGATTTCTAAGTAATTTTAGCAAATGTCAATTTAAATTGCACAAAGCAATACAAAGCTATAATAGGCTATTATATAAATCCGTGACGCCATATTATATTTCGATCCCACCAAAGACTGCAAGAGTAGGTCTAAAGATAATTATTTGTTATGATGGCATATGCACATCGCACACGGGCTGTGTATTGAATCTCGCGCTTGGGCGTTCCTGCTTAAGTCAGTGAAACAGTATTGAGGGTGTAAGTTGTACAATTGTACATGTAGACTTGATTACATTCTGAATATTCTGAAAGTAAAAATTGAACGACCTATTTCTACGCCTGAATAGCCCGTGTAATAGGTCTAGCCTACATGTAAATGGCAAGTGTAGGCCTATTAATTGCTCGCTGGCCTAGATCTGTCACGCTACGTCAATAGCAAAGAGCAAATAATTCTCTTGAGATTGTTTGATAAAGTGTTTTGAAGTGTTTTCATGTTGACCTACGTGATTTAGATAGTTTAGTTAGTGTTCTTGGGCTTCCCTGCAGTGTGAACACAGATTCCAAAATGAGAGCTAGTAATTGTTGCGTAATTGGATGTAAGTCCGAAAAGAGAGGAAATGCAGATCACTGGCGATTGTTCCTCGTTCCAGTTCAACCAAATCGACGGAAAGCTTGGCTGACTGCAATTGGTCGAAGCAGATCGACTCAGAATCAGACGAATAAGACTGCTACTCGTCTCTATGTCTGCTCAGCACACTTCATAAGCAGTAAGTGTACGTCTAAATTATTAACCTTCACACATCCTGGAACATCGGCTTGTTGAGTCTTGAGCTGAATTCAATGCTGGTAGCCTAGAACTTGACCTGCTGGTCCTCAACTTGAAACATAAAATCAATCGATGATTCGATGACCATTAGAGTATTTAGGAAATTTTAGGTTAGGCTATGTATGAGTGGAAGCGATAAGTTTAACTTATGCAACTAAATTCGAAATACTAAAGTTTTATCCGATATCTATCTGTGTAAAAAAAATTCAACCACCATTCTATTAACCTATATCCAATTGATTTATATAGGCCTAACGCTTGCATTGCCATGTCACGAAATCGACCAATGGTCAGTGACCAATGGTCACTATAAGGGAAAACGTAGCTAACGACCCGTTTGATAGTCCAGAGACTCATGGACGGAGACTTAGGGGGACAGAGGGATGGTCCCCCTCAATGTATGTGGTGGGGGGGGGGGAACTTCCATGCATTTGTTCCCCAATCGTTAAGTGTTAGGACATGGACACTTCATAAATACACTGGTGACGTTGCAACGTTAGACGAAATGACTAAAAAAGGTCATCAGGTATTTTAGCAGGGAAAATGGTAAGTTTTTGAAGAAAATTTCGATAAAATGTCTAAAAAAGGTCGTCGGGAAAAGATGGAAAACTTCGTCGGCGACTCAGTCGTTCTTTCCTTCGCCCACTCATTTGTCCCCCGCAAGTTTTAAACCAAGTTTCCGCCCATGCAGAGACTAGAGATGTGGATTGGAGAACAGCTAATGCTTCTCACTAAACTGCCCATCACACCTTAGACTTTTCATTCGGAATTAAAGTCAGACCTCTTCAAGAACTCTTGAGTCTTGACCTGTTTCACCTGATCCTCGATCTTCCAATTCCCGTCCCAGACGATGTCGCCTTCAACCGCTCCGCCACTCTGATCCTCTGGCAACCGGACTCGGATCTCGTTGGAAAACACTTAAAAAAACACTTACCACGATATTCCCGAACATTGAGAAATAATTGCCGGAGCTGATGCTGGACTATTTCGTAATATTATGCTAAATGTCAATCATGTCCTGAGGAACATTTTTCCACCTCTTGCAAAAACAACCTATAACTTGCGACCTAGACCACATCCTTTTGTTCTACCAGTTAAAGATGTTAGAATTAAACTTTATTCCGAGGGTTCTCTTTGACACCCACTAATGACATTGTTATCTTCACATTATTTTACTGTTTACTTTTTAAGTGTATTGACATGTAACTGGGTGCGGTGTGTCACCCTGATTTGTCTAATTAAACGAAGATTAATAATCAATTTTGAATGCTTTCAACAAATGTATAAATTTCAGAGGCAAAAAGCAACATCCCAAGAAACCCAGATTACGTGCCAAGTGTAAATCTACCAAGAAGTTTTTCATTCCATATTGACAGTAAGCGCAAGAGGACCTCAGCGAAAGCTAGACGTGATCTACAAATGGGTATGGCATGTCATCATAATTCTAGTAACAAAACTGCTCTGTTTGTGGTTATTTATTTAATTAAGCTTATTTGGCATGCGTGAAAAAGGAGGACGAGAGAAGACTGCTGGTGGCGGAGTTGGGATGGCTACGAGGTCTACTGAATAGATCACGAAGAGAAAAGATACGGAATGAGGTAACACGAGAAGAACTAGGACAGAAGGAAACAGTAGTGGAAAGAATAAAGAAAAGAAGACTAACATGGTATGGACATGTGATCAGGATGGAGAGCGGAAGAATGCCGGTGTCACGAAATAAAGTCTCCCCCGATACAAAGTCTCCCCCCGAAACAGAGTCTCACCTGGCTGAAACTCTGCATTGGAAGAAATTGTTTGAAGTAAAAGTATTATATATTTTCTTGATATATAATCTGACAACGTAAACTAACCGTTTAACCTGCTTATATCTAAATTTGATGCAATTGTAGCCAATTTTACGCTGAACGGGGGAGACTTTATTTCGTGGACGGCGGAAATATTATCTCCCCCACGGAGACTTTATTTCAGAATATACTCTCCGGGGGCGAATTTATTCTAGAACAGATCCTCCGGGGGGAGAATCTGTTTCGAAACAAAGTCTCCGGGGGGAGACTTTTAGGGGGGAGACTCTGTCACGCGATACCGGCAATGGCGCTGCACGGAGAAGTGGAAGGAACGAGGAGCAGAGGACGGCCAAAGAAGAAATGGATAGATAACGTACTGGAGGACATAGAAGACAGAGGATTAGAGCTAAGAAAGGCAATAGAACTCGCAAGAGACCGGCCGAAATGGAGAAGTTTTGTTAGAGCCTCATCGTCGGTGAACACTTGACGGAGGAGAAAGAAATTTGGCATGTCTGACTTTTGTTGAACTCAACATTAGGCCTATTGGTTGCAAGGCATAAGGCGCAAGGATCAAATTTTCGTCAAAGCTCACCAATAGGTATACTTGTGACGAATGCAGATTTTTGGCGACAGTCTTGATGATGTCTTTGATAAACACACGTGAAACATTATCAGGAAAATAAACGTCGGCCGACATCAAGCAAAAATTCGCCAAACTCTTATCGGGTTAAGTCGATAAGATATAACCTAAGCTTTTTGTTTTTTTTCATAATTGCTTGTGACTCAGCAGCGTTGAGTTTTTCAGTTTCCCTTTATTTTGTTGTGCTTTCTTTTTCTTTTCCGTTTTCTAGCATAAGTTGCTTGATTGTGCTTTGTCAGTCACTAGGCCTATGTTGATTTTGCAAAGATTTCGGGATGGCCACCTCACATAGTCAACCCAATATATTAGTTGGTGTCCCTAGAATCCTAGATAGCGGGATTATTTTTCCCTTTAGGGTCTCCCCTTTTTGTAACCAATGAGCAGGATGTGTAAACCTGTCATGTATACTTTGGTTGCAGAATAAAAAAAATTGATTGATTGATTGATTGATATCCAATCTAAGACATCCAATCAATAGGTTACGCTATGAGCTCCAAGTTATATAATAGTAATCGGCCCTAATAGGCAGTGTTTAAAAGTGTAGAAAAGAAGTCCCTGGACGCTCCGTACACCTTTTCCTGCTGTGTTCGGGTTTTAAAATAAGTGCATCGACGGCCGACGCCGTCCATGACCCTCATGTCACACTTTAAGCTCTGCTAATTGATCTACTTATTCTCCTATATGCGTCGTAAAGCATAATGGGCTTTTTGACTTTAATAGCCTATAATTATCATGAATTTCTTGATCCGAAGCAAATGATTGTCTGATTCAATGCAGTGAAAATGACAGATGACCGCGATTACACGTACGAACTCCAATCCAGCTGTTCTACTTCCAGTCGACTAAACGCAAGCACTGACATCAGTCGTCAACAAGATCGAGGCTGGCTGTTGTTTGAGGAACGTGTTGATCTTAGTTTCGGCCTACTGGATAAATTGCTTGCCAATGGAGTGCTGAACGAAGCGGAGTACGGCGAAGTTAAAGGCTGTCGGTCGACTATAGCAAGATACAAAAAGCTTTTCGAATACGTAGAACCTGCAAGGAGGAAACCAGCTGATGTCATTAACAAAGTGGATTTGGCATTGAAGTCTACGAGACAACAGCATCTGTTGAACTACTTTTGGAGCAATGGTAGTAAGTATATCAACGTTGATTTTGGCCACAGTGTGTTCATGCTGAACGGAAAATGTCCTTTCCTCTGATCACTTGCGTCTTCCTTCACCGACTTTTAAAACTTTCAGACTGCACGACGTGCCTATGTGGCTCTTTTTAAGTGCACAGATTGAATGCTGCTAAAACTTGTGAAAGTTTGCGTATGTTGGCTTCGTCTAAGGGTATTATATAGGGTGACCTAACATAAAGTCGGACATCAGGTAAAGTCGGACAAAAATTTTGCCGACCTGCCACGCAGAAGAGACTTCGATCACCAGATGGCTGTTTCATAGATTGTATTTGCAGAGGGTCCAACTAATGATAAACACTTCACAACCTTGAAGATATCGTTGCCTAAATTTTAAGATGTCGCCTCCTTTCGATGCATGTCGATTTCTAGAGTTTTAAAATCTGACATAGTGAAACCCCTTTTTCACTGCTAAGGTTTTATGTCAATGTTAATTGTTCAGAGGAAGAGTTTCAATTTTTTTTCCATAGAGATTACAGTATAATATATGGTTTGCGTAACTTGTTTGAGTGATATTGAATTAGTGTCATGGTTTAAACTGCAGTTGTTTGCTGTCCGACTTTACCATATATGCGTGTGCCAAACTCGGACAAAATTATTTTACCCTGCTGAAATGTGTCCGACTTTGCCATAACTTTGTCCGACTTTGAAACATGCATATTTAACATGCGTGTGTCAAAGTCGGACAAACTTATTACACCTGCTGAAATGCGTCCGACTTTGACAAACAAGGTCCATGTCAATGCTTCATATTTGTTATCTTTTGACGACAACTTGCCTGATAGCAAAACCAGGGCAAAAAGATTAACAAAAATATAGAGATATTAAAGGCCGATGGAAACTGCTTTATGTGTATCATTAACCTATGCCTAAATATGGCAATTTTTACGATCCTAAGAGGTCAGAATGAGAAGTGTAGAAAAATAAGTGGGATTCAGACTTCGATTTATGCGGAGTTGGAGTGTGCAATTAGGACTTTACTATGGGATCCTAAGAAAGACTAGTGGCGGGTTGAACCCCTATTACTCTCACAGCAATTCTCACCATACCATTGGTATAAATGTGAAGGTCGACGCTACATATGGTTTTACCAAAAGTATATGCAGAAGAATGTGGGGTCTTTGATGATGAATATATTTTCACTTGTTTGGAATGTTTCATAAATTAGAAAAGTTCATGTCCTATTCGACTTTTCGTGGATCGAACCACTAGTCGAGTTTAATTTGTGTATAGGCCTGCCTGTGTGTCTTCTGGTACGAAGGTCCCATAGTAGGCCTAGTCTAGGTCACTTACGTTGCTACAGCCTTCACCGAGTTGCTTAATAAAGGTCCTGCAAACGGCTCTTAAATGTTCTGTCAACTGTTACAAACATTGCTGGACCGAATACAGTGGCGGCCTGTGACGATTGAACATTTAGTAGGCCCCTCAATGCAACCTTTATAATAAATGTAGGTAGGCCTACTGACGTTTGGTTGATTTATTCAAGTACTCTTAAATTAGGCACAGATCTTGATGAAAATCGTTTAGTTTATTGATTGTCCGACTCTAACAACATAAGATCATATAGGCATATTATGTTGTCCGAGTTTACCAATCAAAGTGTCCAGCTTTACCTGAAAAATCGAAAAGTCAAATTTAGTCAGCTCGCTTTACTTGGCACACTCTAGGTCGCGTTTGTATAGAATTGACCAGGTCTAACTGACTGCATTAGTTGGATGAGATGATAAGCTACACAATAAACTTTAAATTTTCTAAATACGACGTTCCATTACGGTGTGGCATCGGTCAGAAGAAAAGGTGTCCGACTTTATGTTAGATCACCCTATTATAAACGTTGAGCTGAAATTAGCATACACATAGGCCTACTTGTGTATACAGTAATACATGATTGTATATTGCTGTTCAGTTTACAACCCGAGGTTTGGAGGTGAATGGCCGCTGTCAGATCGCCAGATGATGACACTGAATATTAATCAGGAAGTCTTGGTTGAGCTGATGGAAATATCTCCTGAATTGATCGATCAGCTGTATTCTAAAAATATCCTGAACAAGAGACACAAAGACTTCATCTGTGGTCCATTATCAAAGTTTAAGAAAAGCGAGACTTTCTTGGACATATTGAGACGACGCAATTTCAGAGACTACAAGGAAACCGTTAAATGTCTTCGTGCAGCAAATCAGAAACATATTGCAGATGTTTTGGAAGGGGGAGGTAATTTATATCCAAGTCAAACTCATGTAGCAGAATTTCCAATTGCTTTGGACCTCGCAGATGTAGGCCTATGGATGCAAGGACGGATGAAGCTTTGAAAATTTAATGTCAACAGTGCCAGATCTGCATCCGTACTTGCTGTCATCTAGCTATAAAACTGCCTCCTCTACAACTATAACCTCTGTGTTTTTTTATCATCTAGGTTTATCTGGGATTTTTTTATGGCAAAAATTCGGAGGAAAATGTCACGAGTTCATTTTATTGAGAGCATTATCGTAGTATTACGAAGGCATCGCATATTGAGCAGCCATAGGTGCAACCACCCTATGGAACCCACGGGACGCGTCCGCCAACTTCTGAGAGGTTTGGGACGGTCCACCAACTTCCGACGAGAGGCTTGAGACCTCCCACATTTGCTACCGATTGTTCCTAATAGCCGTTTCAATATTGATTGGCATATTAAGAACGTAGCTTCTCAGTATTAAAACTGAGTCAAGAGCGTTTTTATCCTGCATGTAGCCTACATCATACCCCGACAATTTCACGTGCAGTCTGTGTTGGCGTCTCACAGACTACACGTGAAATTGTTGGTATGCGTGTGAATCATGATGAATGATGATATTATATGATTCTAGTGTTTTGACTTTCTTTCAATTAGCCTATTAATTTTTTGTGTCTGGTTTGAAAGTTTTTGTCTGTTCAAATGCAAAATACCAGGTCATTTGCAATCAATTGTGCAGGAAGTTATCATTATAATAATATTACTATTCTCTTTATTCAACAATCCGGTTGACAGAACGCAACCGGTAACAGTGTACAATTATGCAGTTTAAACGGAGATCACAGAATACACAAATCTTAACTTCATGTAGGCCTATACTGAGCAGACAGCCTGCAATAATCGGCGCTAACAGCAGCCTACAAAGCAAATCCGCCCAACGGTGGCTCGAACTCACTACCTCTCGCACTCTACTCCAGCGTGTTATCTATTTCTATACCAGGCTCTTGGTATTATAGGATTCATTTAGTTATTTTTTCTCAATAATTATTGATCTTTTATTCTTATTGTTTTGTTACTGTGGAAACGTATGTCTACACCACGGGCGTAGACTTAGGGTGACAGCAGGGGACGGACCCCTCCAAGGCTAGTGGTGGGGACGGAGGTGCTCATGATCCTCCCCAATATTTCAGAAATATTTAATAAATAATCATAATGAATTTCTGCAGAGTTACCCACTGTTTATACATAACGAGCAATTTTGTTAAGATGACAGCTTAAAAATGCTGCTTCCCTCCACATAAGCCAGCACAAAGTTTTCGACTATGGTCTATAGTATGCACTGTTAGAAGATGGCAATTGTCACATATGTTTATCATTCTTTAGTTCTACTCTGGGCTGAATTATAATGTCAATTTGAATCAATGGACAAATTGTATATTTGTTGCATGACTATAATTTTTGTACCCTTTCACAGATTCTGAGAAAGACAGGTTTCTGTAGCGCATAATAAGCGGGACATCCATTTCTGGTTAGATGGAAATGGACACTTTTGATTCTCATTCGCTGGTTCCACTGTGTCTCAATTTATATGTACACTAACTGTGGTACCCGGCGTTGCCCGGGAAATTTCTATTATTTTGCTCAACCCCCGCCCCATCCTATCCCCGCCCCAACCCACCAATCCCATCCAGCCCCACCCACCGTCCACCTTTCTGGATTACCCGTCGTGCTGGAAAATGTTTTTTCCCTGCCCACGCATCCCCCTCCACCCAAGTCTCACCCCTACCATCCCGTCCACCCATCATCTACCCATCCTTCCCTTCCTTCTCACCCATCGTTTTTCTCTGCACTTTCGTTCCGACCTTTCACGTCCGACGCTCATATAATAATAATTTATGCCCTTCTGCTTGGAATGACTTTCTCCTCCTATAAATTATGCGGTTTAAGCTAGTGTATGAGGGTTCTTTTCGTCTACTCCCCTGGCTTCTGCGCCGAACTGAAAGCGCCTTGGATAGCTCAAACGTGATGTCAAGAGCAATATGGAGGGTAACGTATACAAATAGGGGCGCGCAAAGACCGTACATTTAGGGAAACCCCTTGGGAAACCCATCATGGGCAAAAAGAGCAATAATAGTCGGTTCTTATTTGTGCAGCGCAGAAAATGAATGGCTTCTTACTTTCGCGTTGATTTCCACATCGAAATTTAAATTGTTCACAACTCTGGATTTAAAGTGAATTGAGAGTTGACTTACAAATTCGCGTGAGAACATGTTTAAAAAATGTTTCGTCATTCAAATGCATGCGGTCTCAGAGCCTTTCCTGGGACAGAAATACAGAATGAAAAACTTTCATAGATAAAGTATCTATAGATAAATGCTCAAATTTGGGTCGGCTTCTGGAGGTCCGTCCCAGACTCCGATGGGGCAGCGTACGACGTTATTCTGTAGTGCCCTCTTGCCTTCGTCAATCGCGGCTTCGCGCGTTTCGCGCTCGCTGTTTTTCTTTCATATTCTTTGTGATGTCTGCGCTTTACAGACTACAGTGTTTTCTCAAAATCATCTTCTTTAAGATGTCTCTGACGATCTCATTATTTTAACTTTGTTGCCTCATGATGTAGAATCTACCAAAGTTGGGGTTTAGGGAACGATCTTCATCGTACTTGAGTGAGTGGGGGTTAAGGTGCGTGTTGGACATGAAACTTGGGTTGTTGCTTTCCAATAATTTGAGTCGGCCAGAGTGATGGTTAGTCTCCCAATCTAGGTGGGGTCAAACGTCAATGTAGGCCGACTCCCTGGTTTGTGTAGGCTACTTTTCCCGTCCATCATATATCGTAATTGTAATCTTAAAATTTCTAAAGCTCCAATCAAATGTCAAGCGCAGGGCATCAGCTTATTCATGACCGTTATGTCTTTGCGTCTTTCAGCTGTGATGCGAATGTTCTGCACGTTAAAAAGATCAAACCGTTGTATGATGAACAGAACCGCAACGGAAACATTGGTTGAAAGATTCTCGGAGAAACTCAAGAGAGAGTCTGTGGATGGTGAAGATCTGAAATTCCAACCGACAAAGATTGGACTGATTGATGTTAAGTTTGACAATGCCATTGTTCTCTACTTCAAATGCAAAACGTACAACGATTTAACACATCTGAAGCAGACTTTCGCTAATCATGAAATCAGAAACACTGTAGAATTGGACTTTCGTCAGCTGCTCTCCAGTGACTATCGACCTTTTACCGCGAGGTTCGAATGTAGTGGCGATGACTACAACAGATGCAACCATTACCTGCACTGCAGACCTTTTAGTGATACTCGTGTAAGCGATAACCATTTTCATTATTCAGCCATAATAATAGTGCCATTATGGGTAAGGAAATTTATTCTTGTGTATTTCTCCTCAAATTATAACCAGAAAGCGCATGCCTACTAGTAGATAGGGCTACGCTGAGATACGTAGACTAACCTTGTACCGCGGTGGGTCTATTATGGTGTATGGTCACCACCACTTTCAGACCCGTGCTGAGATAGTTTCACTAGGCCTACATGTACATCATGGTGAAAAAGGACATGGTGTGCGCACTTGGTTGATATTTGTGGCTAAAGGCGCTAGATGGCGATGGCGTTCTCATTTGACGGACCTCGCCCTTAAGCCTAATGGAATTTTATGATATTGTATGGCATACATACTTATGCGCCTTCATTGCACGTCCGTTCCTTAGTGCCAGTCTCATGTCTGGACGAAGGAGGGCGACACAAGTTATCTTTGCTATGTTCTGTTCCCTTTGCTCTTTGTTTCCTTTTCTCCTGTGTTCCATGTTCTCTGTTCCATGTGATGTTATGTGTTCCCTGTGTTCCCATGCTTCTATGTCCTCTGACCCTGATGTTCCCATCTATGTTCCGTGTTCCCTTCTTCTCTGTGATGTGCCCTCTGTTCCCTGTTAATTGATGTTCCGCGTTCCATGTGTTCCTTGTTCTCTGATATTCCCTGTGATATACCAGGTTCCTTATGTTCCATTGCCTTTAATTGTTTATATCCCTTGTGCTCCACGGTCCTTGTTGCTTGTTTCGCGTCCTTTGTTTTCTGATGTCGCTGGTGTTCAATGTGATGTTCCATGTTCCTTGTGTTCCCTGGTGCTCCTTGTTTCTTATGTCCCACAGTTCTTGTTACATATTCTGCGTTCCATGTTCCTTAATATATATGATGTTTATCCTGATAATTCATGTTCCTTATTTTTTCACGGTCCTAGTTGCGTGTTTCGCGTCCCTTGTTCCTTAAAGTTTCTGATATTCCCTCTGGTGCTCCATGTTCCTTATGCTCCACGGTCTTTGTTGCGTGTTCCGTATTCCGTATTTTTAAATGCCTCTGAAGTTCCCGCGATGTTCCTTGTTTCTTATGTTCCGTGATGTTCCTTGTGTTTCTCATTCCTTGTTGCACATCCCGGGTTCTATGTTCCTGAATGTTTCTTGTGTCCCCTCTTGCGTTTCTTGTTCCTTGCGTTCCACGGACCCTGTTGCGTGTTCTACATTCCGTGTTCTTAAATGTCTCTCATTTTCACGTGATGTTCCAGGTTTCGTATGTTCCATGGTCCTTGTTGTATATTGCTTATGTTCCACGGTACTTGTTGCTTGTTCCGCGTCTTTTGTTTTCTGATGTCTCTGGTGTTCCTTGTGATGTTTCATTTCCTTGCGTTCCGTGATGTTCCCTGTTCTTTGCGTTCCACATTCCTTGTTCGTCACTGATTCTGGTTTTCCCTGATGTTCCATGTTCCTTGTGTTCCAATTCCTTGTTGCACTATCGGTATTCCATGTTCCTTAATGTTACGATGTTTCCCCTGATGCTCCATGTTCCTTACATTCTACAGTCCTTGTGGCGTGTTCCGTAATGCATGCATGTTCCGTCTTCCTCGTCTCTGAACAAATTTCCCTGTGATGCTTCATGTTCTTTACGTTCCACGCTCTTTGTTGTATATTTGCTTAGGCCTATGTTACCTGGTGTTCCGTGTGATGTTCCATGTTCCCTGCAATGTTACCTGATCCTCATGGTCCTTTTATATATTTAAAAGTAATACAGTGATACTCCCTACTATGTTCCTGCCCTCTCCTTCTCCCTATGTTCCATGTTTCGAATGCTCCTTATACTTCTTGCTCTATATTGTCTATGCTGCCAACGAGCAAATGGGGACAGCAGCGCCACATGCAGAAATAAAATAATTCTAGCCAAAAACATTGTATGACTAGTATAAGAAGTGCGCACACCATACCTTCTTACACCATGGCCTACGTTACTTTGTAACCAGCGTTGCCACTCCTTTGGTTTTTTTCACAAGATCTTGGGTTTTTCGATCCGAACTTGGGAAATGGGTTTCTTCGGGAAGAACTTGGGTGTTTTTGCTTGGGTTTTTTTCGACAAAACAAACGAGAAACTTAGAAAATCTTTCGAGAAATTTTGGACATTTTCGGGAAATTTTGGGCATTTTCGGGAAATTCTGGACATTTCCGGGAAATTGTGGACATTTTTGAACGATTTGTGCCGGATGACTAAAAGAAAAAAAGGTCATAAGAAATTTCGGACGGAAAATTGTGAACATTTTCGAAAGATTTGAGATTTTCGGACGGGAAATTCAGAAAATTCGGGCCATTTTTTAAGGATTTTCTGAACTTGGGTATTCTTGGTTTTTTCCGCCTTCCAACTTGTTTTTTTTAAAATTTAGAGTGGTAACGCTGTTTGTAACGACAAATGATCGCAAACTGTCGCTGTCCGGCCAGCATGACATTTGACAAGATAAACAAATTTGCTAAAACTTGCGTAAAAGAGCAATCGGAAAATAACTTGTCACTTGATTACAACCATAGAACGTAGGCCTCTTCTTCGTGTAGCCATGCACACAGTTTCATGCAGACCTATTTAATATATGCGACATAGCTAAATGTGCATAAATTATCTCCTAGAGTCCTAGACCCTAAAGAGTGCATGGGGTCACTCGATAAATTTTGTTGTTGGAGGTCGTCACAACTTTCGAAATGTTACCAAGGGGTTGCCGAGCTGTTCTAGAGATAATTGCTCAGCGTAATAGGCCTACCATTAGACTTAGTTCAGTTACTCTATTGCCCTCGCATAGTTTATGGGCCTATATTACAACTGTTTCATAGGCTGCGATTCGAAATGCAATTGCATAATCCTAATTGTTGCATTCAGATAAATGAATTGCCCATGGAAATTCTGGAGAAAATTCTGACGAAAGCGTATGTTCTCTATTTCTATCGCGTTCAACCACGTCCTCCTGACAAAGAACTGTTTGTTACTCTATCGTCAGTCTCTCGAGCCTGGCAAAGAAATGTGGCTCGACGCAGGTTTAAAAAGGCATTAAATCGTCCAAGGTTAATGGCCCGTAAGTAAAATAAATGTGTTAAAAATTTCGATATCTTCGTCTAACTAAGCATGTCTAGTATTATTGTCTACTAGTCTAGCCACAACTAATTTGTAGGTCCAATTATGCTTTCCATTTCTAAGTCATTATTAATTTTCTGCTCGTAGGCATATCATCTGTTGAAAACGTGTAGGCCTAGGACATAGGTTAATCGTAATTCTTATCTTGAAACAGGTGCGGCGCCAGGGGGCTAGGGTGGCTAAGCCCCCCCAAAAGGACTTCAGGTTTTTTGCACAGGGAAAATGAAATATTTTCATTATATTTAGACTAAGCCCCTCTAAAAAAAAGGCATCAGAAATTTTGGGAACAGGGAAAATTAAATATTTTCTTATTTTCTTGAGATATCGACCGAACGCCTAAAAAAGGTCATCAGTTTTTTTACTGGGGAAAATGAAATGTTTTCTTGAGATTTTGGCCAAATGACTAAAAAAAAGTCGTCAGAAATTTTGGCGAATGAAAACGGAAAATTTTCTCCGCGATTCGTCCCTCTCAACAAGCTCCCCAAAAGTGAAATCCTGGCGCCGCCACTATCTTCAAACTTCCAAAGCGCCACTTAAAAGCGAAACGCAGGTCACCAGCTTATGCAAGAGTTCTACGTCGGGGGGTGGCGCAGAGGTGTCATCCGAAGAAGGTCTGAGTCCGGCTTTCAGAGGATCACAGTCTTATGGGGAAGACTATTATAGGCCTAGCTGTTCAGGTGGGTGTTGGCTGGAAGGCCGAGGATCAGATGAGGCGGTGTCAAAGTTCTTGAGGAAAGATGAAATAATATTAATAGACGGGGGAGAAAGAGAAAAGACGAGCGTTCTGGAGAAGTTTATTGGGAGCATGTAAAGTAGGGTGGTTCGAATGTAATGGACAAAAAACGTTTTCTTGAATAGATCTAAATGCTCGTAATAGCGGGGGAAAGTTGCACAATGGTATTAACAGCACAGAGTAATTATTTGGAAATTTATTGTACGGCATCTTGAGGCTCCCCAAAGACTTTGAAGTTTTGCTTTATGGGGCCTGTATGAAGGCATTGGAAATCTTATGGATGATCGTGAATCATCGACTATGACAACGTCTTGTATTACAAGTACAAGTAAGTTTAACATATTATCAAGTTATTGAGCATACTATTTTTAGGCATAACTCATGTGCACAAATGTGTATTTGCCTCAACGTTTAAGCAACATGACACTACAGTGTATAATCGAATTATCAATCGAGATTCTGAAAATATTGCGATTTTTCTCCACAAAGCGATGCTAACGATACCTAACTAACTGAACGCAGTAGGCCTACTCCAGAGCCTGTGTATGATAAGTAAGTTAGAAAAGTCATCTAGTCACAAAATATAATATAAATCTACTATGGCCATTCTCACAGAAGAGTTATTCAGAGGTGCTCCCAGTAAGACGAGCTGGTGAAAAAATTAATGAGAAAAGCAGCGAAGAGATGCAAGTTAAATCCCCTCCAGAATCCTGCTATCGATGATCGAGGTCACAATAGTACTTGGTCGCTACTCGCTATAGGTACTTTTGGAACTTAGTAGCTTGGAGCAGGACCATGTATCCGATCCCAGTGGAGATAGGGAGCCAGTGAAGATCATTAGCCTAATCATGTAGCTTCCTATATTTCTTCAAAAGTCAGTCGTCAGCGGTGGTTCTGCTATGCGTATGTATTTCCAGTCGATTAACTCGTGGATCTCACGTACATCAGATTTGAGTTCTGGAAGGTCTAATTTGATTGGTCGCGCCCCCCAGAAAATGCTCAGGACAATGAGCACATATTAAGAATGTGAGAAATTCCATGTTTGCGCACATTCTGACAATCGTCTGTAGTAGCAGGGTTTAAAGTGGGTGGGAACGCGTGGGAACGGCGTTCCCACTGCTCTCGAAATTCTTGGCTTGCGTTCCCACTGCTCATCATGAAGGAACTCTAAAACACATGCATCTCAATAAAATTCTGCATCAGCGTTCCCACTGCTCACTCAAACCACTTTAACCACTGTGTAGTAGGCCTAATGGAAAGAAATAGGTTTTCCAGAGGAGCAAAAGGGCATTACGCTGACTTATAGGAACGATAGTACGTTTATATTCAGCTGCAAGATGACTGGAAAGCTGGTTGAAACTAAGCAAATGTATAATTGCACCATGGCAGTTTTCCTGCGGAACGAAGAGGTCAAGCCAACTCAATGGATCGAAGAAGTATCAACAAAGTGCACGACGGCTTAACTTTTTATACTGAACCACCTCGATGCGACATCTCCACGATGTTTGCTGCAAGAATATGTGGTTTTATAACTTCACGCATGGATGTATTTACTATGTAGGCCTATGTGCACTTTTAGTAGCGCCCCTTCAAGATTGCTAATCAGAAGCTCTCCCCACTACAGCGCGAACACTGAATCGGAGTTTCACGCCGAAGCGCTGAGCAATTGCAAGTGAAGGACTTGCCCAAGGTCTCTACGGTGCGGCGTGAGGTGGATTCAAACCTGCAACACGCCGGCTGCAAGGCAACAAACATACCCACTACACGACCGAGCCCAACTTCTCATAGTAAGCACGAATGAGCTACAGAACTGGAGCATGTAATGCAGATGATATTTAATCATGTTTAGGCTAATATGGACAAAATGTCATTTTTCTCGTCTGGGCATGTGATCAGAGAGAGGTGAGGCCATTCTAGACATTTATATGTCGGTACAGCCTTGCATGCTGACTCTGTGTAAAGGCTATAATACGAATACGACAAAGCAGTTCTTCAACATAGGCTAATCTGAAGAAACGTGTCTAAAAACAAAAAAATTACCATACTACGGCGTCGGCACCTTGTAAATTCACATTCATCACTCAATTCACATTAATCCTTAGCCTAAGGCTTAATCGGGTCTTGTTGGTCTGAGGCATCTCTGCAATTTCATACATCGCCTCTCTCTCTCTCTCTCTCTCTCTCTCTCTCTCTCTCTCTCTCTCTCTCTCTCTCTCTCTCTCTCTCTCTCTGCCATTTTTCTGATCCTTCTTCGATCCTCTGAGTTGGCTTGACCTCTTTGTTACCGCGGGAGGACTGCCATGGCTCAATTCATGCAGATGCTTTGCTGCATAGATGCTCTCTATATGGACTTCCACCATCAGTTATCTCCGCCTATCTCTCCAGTAGTCTTTTATCATCTTTGTCTCATCTCAAATCCTGTATTTCTTTGGTGTTGCACGCAATGCATGGGGCGGGGTTCTAAAATACTTTTGCTGAGAATAGCGCTTTATAAATGGTCAAATACAACACAATATAATAAAATAGAATCATGCTGTTATAGATTCATACTATTCCAGCCGTCATATGAGGCAACAATAGCAAGGAATAAACAGGCTTAGTTTAAAAAAATTGCATGCGAGATGTACATTTTCTGCTAATCGAATACACACGACTTATGATCTCGTTGGGGAGCCTCGAGATGTTCTCGAGATCCAACAACAATTTTACACAGTCATTTACGTATACAAAAGGCAACTTTCCCTCGCTATTATCTATACTTATAAAGCAGAGTCATTATTCTGTTTGTATTTTTTCTGTTTGTATGGATGTATTTTGAATTTCTCGCCAGAGCCTGCTCGGAAATGACAGCGATTCGTTTGACCAAAATTTTCAAACTGATTCTTACCCAAATTTGACGTTTAACGCGACTATTTTCAGCTGTCAATAAACTTTATAGCCCGAGCTGTCAACATTTTAACTTCACACGCGATAAGCGATTCGAAAGCCATTCGCGTTCATCGCCTCCATTGCCTACAAGAATCCTACAACCAATGGCATGACGGTTTGAGATCACGTGATATTTACTTATATCGAAAATATTTCTGATGATTATTCTGGCCTTATTTCTTCTGATCCACTCGACAAAAACATAAAGAAAGCGATCCAAAAATCTTTCCATATTTTAAATTTCGCTGTTATAAAAACGATCGTTGGCTTTATGTTCACTAAACTCATGACGTCATTATTTTGAGCTCAAATCTTTACGCCGCGCAGCAAAAAATGTTATGGACGCAAATAATGCGAATATAACTGCAAATAATTTGAAAAAATTAGCGTAGATTTCACAAACTTCCTTTATCGAACAATTTATGAAAGAAGCAGGTTACGGTGAATGGTAGCGGCTTTTCAGAAAAAGTCGTTTTTCTCAGTTACGTGTCGAGTGGACTTAACGGGTTTTGCTCTTCAATTATCGACCAGACATGTTCACCTAACGGAGAGGTTCGTTACTTCTCCTTAACGCGGGGGTCGATGAAAGGCGGGGTCAGAATGGTGAAGTCGGAACGGGGTCAGGCGTGGCTGGGGACAAAAACATATTTCCCGGGCAACGCCGGGTAATTCAGCTAGTGTACTGATAAGACGAAAGAAATTTTTTCGATCCACCCTAATGTAGAGCCTATATTTACCAAAGAGCTGAGATGCAACGCTGATGAGAGGAGCGACTGCAGAGAGAAAGAAATGAAGAAACTGGTCTAGTTGGTTAAATGATTAAACTTCCTGACACTGCCAGAGACTATTTTTGATTAGACATCTACACTCAAACTCAACAGAGATCAAGGTTGTGGGCAGATTTTTTCCAGGGGTGTTTGCTCGACCTTGATTGAGCAAGCCGACAAGCAACTGAATCGACTGACTAAGGGGTGTGGATGATGATTTAATCCACTGTAAATGTCATATAGAAATAAGAGCTTCAAAATGAAGTACTAACTTAGTCCTTAGGCCTACTTCATGATTGTGTTAGTAAATGCATAATTTCATTATAGCATTAATCCATGTCGGAGATGTTCAAACGCCCAAAACAACCCCCTACCCAGCTACGGCCTTGACAGAGATAATGACAGTAGACAGATAGGCTATAGGTCTAATGAGGAATCGAATCCTGCAACTCTGGTAGGTCTATGGGTAACATGAATCTGCTATAGCTTAGGCTAGTCTAAGTTATTAACGGAAGAATAACTTAAGCGACTCAATTTCTTGATTTACGCTAGATGCAGCTTCTGAGAAAACTCTAAAATCAGTGCATAAAGTGTGGAAAATACGTGCCTGGGCGCACTTACCTTTCCAAAAGAAGTGCCTGGTCGCCCCTTACCTTTCTAGTCTGTGCTTGCCAATAAGTGGCAGAACGGTGTTCAGATTTTAAAACAAGTGCATGGACGCCGTAGGCCTACATGACCGTCCACTGGCGTCCAGGCACACTTTAAGCCCTGTGACTAAAATAATTGATCGTGTGGATTGTTATTAACTGTTTTAAATGTCTTCTTTAGCTTATTTCCTCTCTGTTACGAAGAGACAGACGATCATAGGAAGCAACAGATTATTTTTCTTGGAGAAGATGGATCCAAGCAGCCATCTGATCAGGAGATTGGAGAAAGTTGGATGTTTAACTAACGAGGAGGCAAATTATATCGAAAATCTTCAACACAGCAGTGATAAGAACCAAGAATTGTTGTTTGTTGCAAGTGATCTGAGCTTCAAAAAGCACTTTGCCTTCGTTGAATCCTTACACGTGTGTGGTCAACTGAACGTGGCAACTGTTTTAGAGAAAGGAGGAGGTAAATACAGTCGGGTATTGTTATCATTGATACATTCTCACTCTATAACGAAATTCTTATGAAGTTAACGGATCAGTTATCGTGTTGCTATATACTTCAATTCAGCAATGCTGTGGTTTAAATGTAGGCCTAGGCCTATACAAATAGCCTATAATTTATGCAATATTATCCCAATGATATTCATATATGGTAGGATTATGTACATTAGACCTGTTGTGCAAAGAAGGCGAATTATAGTTGCGAACTTCTCTCATGAGCAGAAGTTATCCACATGGAAACAGCACCATGCTAAGCTAGATTATTGCAAGGCACGCTTTCTTAAGATTGGCGCCACCCAAAACAACCGACTCCCGCGGCTGTCACTACAACTCCAAATACTACATGTATATACTAAGCTTATATAGCAGCATTATTGTTCTCAAATCACTTCGCTAGCCAAAAACACCTGAACATATTATATAGCCTAAGTGTTGTGCTTAAGTTATTCTGTTCGGTAATTATGAAGTCATAGTAACAATGAATATATAGCCAACGTGAATAATGTCTTGCTGTTGTAACTCCAACGGTCCAACCTAACATCGAATCGTTCTCTTTTAATACCAAATCACTCCGCTGTCTTAAAACATTGTCCCTACTTGATCAATTATGTTGTGGTTCTACTGCATAAAACTTACGTTGCCGGTGTTCTATCCTACCTATGTTATGTTATGTTATTGTGAAGTCATAGTAACAATGATTACCAGGTATCAGTGAATGATGCTTTGCTGTTGCAACTATAGTGGTACTAAAGACGATGGCCGCTTGTGCTAGAGCTTCTGCCGACGGTGACTTTGTTAAACGTGTAAACGACAATATTTCTGAGTCACAGATGAACAGGGAATACAGAGAGTTTTTAGAATTTGATAGGTCTAATTTCGAAATATGGAAGAAACTGGAAATCCTGGAAGTTCAGCAAATGGAAACAAGAAGGGGAACAAAAAACATTGTGATCTGGCTCTTGTGTAAATCTCAGGAATCGTTCAGTCAACTTCTTGACTTGGCCAATTCAGATGAACTCTTAAAACGAATGGACATTCTACTGAAATACATCGAGTCGAAAGACATTAAACAGTTTCGGTTAAACTTGAGTGGCAGACAATCTCTCCAATTCTTGAAAACGCTTACCTTAGAGACGACGTCGTCTCAGAGAAAAGTTGGTAAGTCAGTGGCGGATCCAGAACGTTTCGAAGGGGGCCAAAATTTTCGCTCTTGTTGGTGGGACAGGGGGAAACTTTCGTGTTATTCGTCGCCAAAAAAGTTGATGACCTTTTTTAGTCATTCGTCCAATTTTTCAGGAAAAAGATAGGCCTACCAAGTCAGCCGCCAAAAGGTTGATGACCTTGTTTTAGTCGTCGGTCATCATAGTCGGGAGTGTGGTATATCAAAGGGGGTCATGTCCCATGCGATTTCTTTAATGGAGGGGGGCTGGTATCCTGTTTTTGTCACCCGCTGCATTTATTTCATGGCTTGTTGAAACCAAATGGGGCGGGGCACGTCCCATGGAATTTTTAAATTGGGGCCATGACCATTTTTGCCCCTGGATCCGCCCCTGTGGTAAGTATAAGCCTAAATGCTACATGTATATGTATATACGACTAATTACTTTGTTGACTTCTAGGAATAGTGTAATTGCCGTAGGTGCTCAGTGCGTAATCTAGTCCTCCTTCTCGGGGGATCCCAATTTCTGGGAGACAATCAAGCGTCCGACAGACGATCGCCGAGTCGCGTATGGGAGGGTATGAGAGGGGTGAGCTCTTCCCATCTGAAATGTTTGAATTTCCACATTGCAATGGTAGCATTTTATGCTCTAATCTTAACAAAATAGCTGTACTTTTTCAATGCTAATAAGAGTGACCTAAGACATCAATAAATATAGGGCTATAGGATACAGGCTACTTGCAATAATAATTCCTTTTTGAGTGTCCACATTGTAGGCTAATGATACCATTTTAAGACATTATTTTAGCAAAATTACCCAATTATTTTAGTACTGATAAAAAGCGCGTTATAATATTTCAATAAATATACGCCTAATTACAATTAAAATAACAATTTCTCTAAGCTTATATATCGAAACTAGAAGAAGTGCAAGATCTGGAAAGCAGAGCAGCAAAACTGACTGCGGCGATAAACAATGCAGTAGAGGAGGCAATACCAGAAGAGGAGAAGATCAAGAAAAAATGGATAACACGGAGGACTATGATAATGGTGCAGGAGAAGAGGAAACTAAAACTCAGGAGAGACACATCAAAGGTGGCAGAACAAAAATACAAGGAAAGCTGCAACAATGTGCGGAGAGCAGCAAGGGATGATAAAAGGAAATGGCTGGAACAACAATGTAAGGAAATTGAAAAGCATTTTGGAGAAGGTAAAAGTAAAGAGGTTTATAAAATGATCAGAAGCATAAACAGGAAGTGGCAACCACGACTCACAGCAATAAAAGACGAGAACGACAAAGTACTGACGGGAAAGGAAGACATAATACAACGATGGACAAGCTATTGTAGCAAACTCTACAGCGAGCAAACGAATCAAGATCTTGCCAAGGAAGCAATAAAGGAGCTGAAGGATATATCTCCGACGACGACGGAGACCAATACAGACATACTGTTAGAGGAGGTCAGGAAAGCGATAGCAAAACTGAAAAACGCCAAGAGCCCTGGTATTGACAACATTACAGGAGAAATGATTAAACATGGAGGAGATCTATTGCTGGAAGAAATACACAAATTATGCAACATGGCCTGGGAGCAGGGAAAAGCACCGGAAGATTGGAAGAAGTCAGTTTTGGTAACAATCTACAAGAAAGGCAGCTCACTGGAATGCAGCAACTACCGCACCATTGCGCTGATTAGTCACCTGGGCAAGGTAGGCCTACTGATGATGGTATTGGCGGAGAGACTGCGAAATCAGGTGGAGGAACATCTGGCGGATGAGCAGGCAGGATTTCGGAAAGACAGAAGTACCATACAACAAATCTTGGCACTAAGACTCATAGCTGAAAAAGCAAGAAGGAAGAACAAGAAAGTATACAATTGTTTTGTGGACTTTAAGAAGGCGTTCGACAGTGTAGATCAGAATGTGACATGGGCGGTCTTACAATCGTATGGTGTTGATAACAAACTGATTCAACTCCTCAAGGACATAAATGGCACCTCACAGGCAGCAGTCAGAGCATGCGGCCAATTAGGAACATGGTTCAGAACCAACGGAGGTATGAGGCAGAGGGATCCAATATCGCCCACCATGTTTATTACAGATTTAGAAAGGGCAATGGATAAGATCAAGTGTGAAGAAAAAGGAATATCAGTGCATGGAATACGTATAAATAATCTGCGCTTCGCAGACGATGTTGATATCCTGGAGGAAGATGCAGCAGAGTTGGAGCATACAACACAGATGCTAAACGATGAAGCAAAGAAGTATGGATTATTCATAAACTTTGACAAAACGAAAACGATGATATTTGGCGACAAAGATATCACCCAGCGAATTGTTGTGGATGGTGTACAGCTGGAAAATGTAGAAAGGTTTACTTACCTTGGAAGCAACATGACTTATGATCTAGATTGCGGAAGTGAAATAAAGATAAGAATAGCCAAGGGAACAGCGGTGTTGAAAGCAATGGACAAAATTTGGAAGAGCAGTGCAATCAGTATGAAAACCAAGATTGGAGTTTTAAGGACATGTGTGTTCAGCAGTATGATGTATGGGTGCGAGACATGGGTGCTAACAAAAGATTCGCAAAGGAGAGTGTTAACATTTGAAAGAAAATGTTATAGGAAAATTCTGAGAATAGGATGGACTCAGAAGGTAACCAATGAAGAGGAAGATCAAGACCCTGATATTTGGTATTATGGAAGGCAAGAACAGAAGAGGCAGGCCGCATAAAGAATGGACAGACGACATTGAAGAGTGGTGTACAACAGATTTGCAGAATTTATATCATGCAGCTCAGAATCGTAATCGTAATCGTAATCGTAATCTCGAGACTTCTACAGCGCCCACAAAAGCCAAGTCGCGGGAACCAGCTTATTCACAGGCGCTCAATCAAAACAAAATCGATAGGCAGGGGGTCAAGTCCGGAGAGTCAGGCAGGCAGATAGATGGACGACTAAGGTGGGTGATGTTTAGAATTGAAGTGGCGGGGGATGTGAGGAGAAGAGGAAGAATCAGGATAGGATTTGTGAAAGAGCAATGTTTTCAGTTTTGAGTGAAAGACCTGTGGGGAGATAGCGAGAGGTGGAGTTTTGGTGAGTTCGTATGATGGGTCGGAAGTTTGCCGAAGTGCTGGCGGAAGTTTGTTCCAGAGAGGTGGAACGGCAATGGCTATGGAGCGGTTTGCGAATTTCAGTGATGAAGTGATGGGAGGGCGAAGCAGTGTAATGGAGGATGAGGAGCGTGTTGAACGAGGTGGCTGGATGGTGAACAACTGACGAAGGTAGAACGGCTGGGATGATTGAAGTGTATTGTAAGTGAGTGAGAGGACTTTGTATTCGATGCGTTCAGGTATTTTGAGCCAGTGAAGTGATTTCAGGACAGGAGTGATGTGGTGACGTTTGGGGGTTTTCGTCACTGCACGGGCGAGGGCATTCTGGATAGCTTGGAGGCGGTTAATTTGGGTTATATCAATGTTTAGGAAGAGAGAGTTGCAGTAATCAAGTTTCGCATGAACTATGGATGTGGCTATTGTGGATGCAGTTTTAAAGTCGAGCATAGGTCGGATTCTGCGGAGATCTCGTATGTGCATGAAACAGGTGCGGGAAAGTTGGGTTATGTGGTCGGAGAAGCTAAGATGCTGGTCAAAGATTACACCTAGATTTCGGACAGGAGAATTTGCGGAGAAAGTGTGGTTGGAAGAAGAGTCATTGTTGAAGGAAATAGAGGGATCAGGAATTTTCTTGAGTTGTTCTCTGAGGCCAATTAGTATAAATTCTGTCTTGGAGGGGTTAAGGCAGAGGAGATTTGAGGTCATCCAAGAGGTGATTTGGGTGACCACGGAGAGAAGATTATCTATGGAGTCAGAGAAGCTGCTTGGAGAGAAAGAGATGAATAGTTGGGTGTCGTCAGCATATAGATGATGGTCGACTGTGGATGCTTTTATGAGTGAGCTGAGTGGAGTGGTGTAGAGGATGAACAAGAGGGGCCCGAGGACAGAACCTTGCGGAACACCACAGGTGAGAGGGCATGATTGAGAAGACGTTTCAAGTGTTTTGACTGAGAAAGAGAGTGATGAGAGATAAGACTGAATCCAAAGGAGAGCAGTGTCGGTAAAGCCAAAGCAGGAAGACAGTCTTTGGAGTAGTATGTTATGGTCGATGGTGTCAAAGGCTGCAGAGACATCAAGGAGGCAAAGGCAGGAGACTTGTTGATGAGAGATGGCAGAGACAAGTTTATTGTAGAGCGAAGTGAGAAGTGTTTCGGTGGAGTGCTTTTTAGTAAAGCCGGACTGGTTTGGGTTAAGGAGTGAATTTGAAGTCAAGTAGTCATTGATGCGAGAGAGTACAACCCGTTCTGTTAGTTTAGAGATGAATGACAGGTTGGAAACAGGTCGATAATTAGAAAGGATTTCCTTATCAAGTGATGGTTTTTTTAGAAGTGGAGTTACCAAAGAATGTTTGAAGAGGAGGGGAAAGTTGCCAGTGGATAAGGAGAGGTTGATTATTTTTGTGATGATGGGGACAATGATAGATGCGCACTCTTTCAGTAGGGAGGTAGGTATAGGGTCGAGTTCGCACTGCTTGTTTGGGAGAGATTGTAATAAATTGGACACTTCAGACTCTGATGTTGGGTTAAAAACAGATAGTGATGATTGAGGTGGGGAAGACGGAAGGTCGTGAGTGGAGGAGGGTGTATCTGCAGGTGAATCGATGGTAGATTTTGAGAGGAGTGATTGCAGAGAGAGACGGATAGTAGTTACTTTGCCAGAGAAGAACGAACAAAATGAGTCAGCGATTGAAGAAGATGGTAGAGAGTTTGGAAGTGGGCTAGAGGAGTTCCGATGTAGGAGTTGGTTTACCGTTTTCCAGAGAAGACGAGGGTTACAAGATCGTGATTGAACTAGTGAGGAGTAAAACCTCTTCTTGGCCATTGCCAGAAGGTGATGGTATTTGTTTGTAGCAGCTTTTAGAGCAGAGAGGACTTGAGGGTCATGGGTTCGTTTGTAAGTACGCTCAAGGCGTCGACGGAAAGATTTGAAGGCCTGGAGGTAGGAGTTATACCAAGGGTTGTTAGAGTGAGAACCAGATTTGGTAATAGTAGGAGCGTGTTTGTCAAGGATCATGGAGAGAGTGGTGTTGTAGGAGGACAGGAGGTCATCGAGAGAGGATGGAGAATTTAGAATGAGGTCTGAGGAGGCAAGATCGTGCTTGAAGGCTTCAATGTTTATGGAGCTGATGCGGCGGAAAGAATGAGAGACGGGATCAGGACGCGGAGTAGGTAGTATGTTAAGTTGTGTGAAACAGAATAGAATGGAGAGACATTATGAGGAGGGCATCGGACTCCTACGGGCACTGTGTCCATGGTTATTGAATTGAATATATATCGAGTTCATCAGCTCAGTTCGACTTCTGCTGGGCTATTTAGCCTATAATGAATAACTGCAGACATGAGTGTGATGATTAAAAACTGACTGTGCAGCTCATCCCTGTTGCCCAAGACAGTCCTGAATTGCTGACTATATATAGGACACACTGCAGAAATCATAACAAATGGTACACAAACCAAACAAGAAATAATAAACTACCAAAATCGGGGAGCCATGTAGTAGCCTAATGATGTTGTTTTACTACGTGTTAACAAGGAACAAAACATTCTGATATTTGACAGTTTAAATATTAGAAGATAGCACTGGAGATAAGTAGCCTACAGTAAGTGTCTTGAAGGGCGTTATAATAAGCCATTTAGTTGTAGGCCTACAGAAATAGTATTTGCACAAAATTATATGAACATTGAGTTATACTCATTGTAATAGCATCATATATAATAAAGTAGATAGCGACATTTTAATCATATAATAGTAAATAACATCACGGTACCGATATTTTAAAACCCATTATGTATGGTAATACGTAGCCTACAATGACGTAAACAGAAACTAAAAACCATTATCACATTGTCAACTTTTTCTGGTGGAAAAAATGTCATTTCTGAGGGGAACTTTCCCCCGGAAAAAGTGTGCCAATTTGGGGGCCGTCCATAAAGTACGTCACGCTCCAGGGGGGGGAGGGGTGTAAGAAGGTGTGACAGTTTGTGACAGGGGGAGGGGTCAGGCCATGTGTGACGTCACACATTTATTTTTTAAATTCTTTTTTTATTTTTTTTGGTTCTTAGTAGCCTACCTAAAATCCGACACGGCCCGGCCAGGCGTGTCTAAAACCCGACCTGGCGGGATAAAAGTTGATTTCCCGTCACTATCAAAGCGTTTAGGGACACACGTCACTATCAGAGGGATTAGGGATAGTATCCTAGGGTTTAGAGGGTTAGGTAAATGGTTATGTTTAAAAAAAAATTGTTCGAAAGTGTGACGTACTTTAGGGGAGGGGTCAGAGATTTGTGACAGTTTGTGACAGGGGGAGGGGGGTCAAAAATGGTCAAAAATAGCGTGACGTACTTTATGGACGGCCCCTTGTCTCTAGCTGCCTTGCCGTTCTTAACAAAGCAGGTTTATCTTACCTACTGAACTTGGCCGGCGACACAGTCCACCGACTTTAACCCAAGATTTTAAAGAGGCATTGGAGCCTGTAGCCTATACTAATATGTTTTAGAAAATATGAATTTTCTCCACATAAATAAATAGCACTTTTTAATTATTAAGGCAATTATATAGCATCGTCAGTAGTGGCATTGTACAATGTACAAAGTCAACACAAGTGCTAGGAATTTCAATTCGTTTTAAAAGTTGAGCATGTTTGGCCTTCAGAAAGGATAATCATAGGCCTACCGCCATTCGCTAGAGGCTAAATAAAATAGCTGAGCAGTTTTAACAAAGTAAAACTCTAATATCTTTGGTTTTAAGTAAGAAATTTGAGGAAAACGATCTACTTATTAACAAAATTAATGAAGGAGGAGAATTAGGATAAACTGGTATTTCATCCTTTGCATAATATGTTCAATGTTCAATTGTTCATACATGCACGGCTGCACGCATGCATAGCTATAGGCCTATTGTAAATGCATGCACGCAGACATATGACACGTTATGTAGGCCTACTGATGCAGTACCGCGTAGCCTACGCAATTCTTTGTGTTGCAATGACATTATAGCCAGTGGTTCCCAACCCGTGGCCCGCGGGCCAAAAGCAGGGCTGTTAATATCGCGATAAAGTATCGCAATACTTGGAATCGCTGATACTTTTTCCAGTATCGCGGCGAGTATCGCGATAGTTTAATTTTGTTGGTATCGCATGCGTATCGCCGATACTTTTTTAGCCTGTCAGCGATACTCGATACCAATACTTTTTCACAATAATTTATATGGTTTCTCATCCGCTTGAATAAGTGACTCTTTGGTGCGATCTCACCGATCTGTGATCTTTGACCGGAATGGACGGAAATCGAGATCTATAAATAGTCAAATGCATTGATATGTACTATATAGTACTGGATAGCTAATTGCCTATGAAAGTTTGGATTATCGCTCACTCAGGGATATTCCAGGATTCTTTGCGGCAAATCCCAGGATTCTCTGCGGCAAGTCCCAGGATTCCTAGAGGCAGACTAAAGGATAGGCGGCACAACACTCCGCTTTAAAACGCAAATTTCTCAGCAATGATACAAAATTGTTTAAAACCAGCCTGGGGTTTTTGAGTTGAGTGACATACAAAACAATCAATCTAAATGTATTTAGCGGCCACTGATCAGATTTCTTGAAAATAGTCTTTAAAGTTGACGAATTTAACATGGGTTTACATATGACCAAGCACGCGCCTCCCTGACAGGAAGTCACGTGTGATTCGCCATCGGCCATAGACTAATAGCCGAAGCTTTACCTATCCAGTAAACTATAATACATATCAATGGTCAAATGACCGGAAACGTGTCCTTTATTTAGATTGGAATCTTTGCAGAGTTAAAAATGGACACTAATGTTGCCGATGCGGACACTAACCTTGCCGATCCGATACCAGCACAAAGTGATAATGATAGAATAGCTTTGCCAGAAGAATTTTTTAGATACGTTGGCCCAGGCGAAACCTTGGGAAATTTATCGAAAAGTATTGGTAAAGGTATTGGTATTGGTATTGCAATACTTTTAAGAAATAGTATTGGTATTGGTATTGCCAATACTTTTATTAGTAAGTATTGGTATTGGTATTGCCAATACTTTTTTCCAGTATTGTTAACAGCCCTGGCCAAAAGTGACCCGCCAGGCTTAAATTAAAAAGGCTCTTAACGTCTCAAAGAAAAAAAAAATATGCACAAATTTACAAATTTGGACATAATAGGCTACATAATTATTTTCAATTGCAAATTATTTTATTTCGACGTTTATCAAATGAAATCCTGCATTCTAATTTGATTCAATTTTAGCAATTTTATATATACTTTCAGTAGCCTAAATCTCTAGTCAAATAAAGCCTAAGATAAACCGACAAATGCATCAGATTCGCAAGATGGCAATGTTCGAAATCAAAATAAGCCTACTAAGAGTCCATCATCGCTGTTAGTAGCCATCATTTTACAATCTAATTGTCATTTTCTTTTGTCTGAAATGATTTCTAATTTATTTTTGTGTTGTAATTTCACGTTTTTATGTCAAATTTTCTTAAACGAGCAAGGAATAAAAAAAAACAACGACATAATTATATAGGCCTATAATTATAATCACTGTAGGCCTACCAGTGTAGGCCAATCAGTTGACAATCAAATTGAAACTAAATTTTAACCGTGCGGCCCTCATGTCCTCCAACTGAGAAAAATTAATGGCCCTGAAGTCAAAAAGGTTAGGAACCACTGGCCTACAGGCTACACATTGTAATTAGCTATAGCCTAGAGGCCAGAGTGTGCTTATAAGAGATTCGCTCTTTGGTGTGACCTTGCGCAAGCTACATACTTGGGCTAATAATTAATTAATAATGATAACTTTAAGATAGTTAATTTAAGGCGGATCCAGGGGTACGTGCCAATCCGGCCATACCCCATCAAAAATGCGCGTAGGACGTGCCCCCCCATAAGGTTTCAACAAGCTTTCGACCAATGCAGCGGGAAAAGTAGGATAGGCTAATACGACAAAAACCGAATTATTTAGCATTGGCTTGGGAAGATCGTTCATGTTGAAGAGATAAAAGTACGGTAAGCCTAAATAAGATATGTTTCCAAGACATTTTGGCCATAATGACTAAAAAAGGTCACCAGATTTTTCGGATAAAGATCAACGAAATTTTTTCCGACCCAAGGTAACAAATTTTGCCACCCCCTTCGAAAACTTCTGTATCCTCCCTTGAAGATAACTAGGCTACATGTAAGCTTAAGCAGGCTACTAATTTGATCAATTATTTTCATGCAATTATGATAGCTAAGGGGCCGTCCATAAAGTACGTCACGCTCCAGGGGGGGAGGGGGTGTAAGAAAGTGTGACAATTTGTGACAGGGGGAGGGTCAGGCCATGTGTGACGTCACACATTTATTTTTTAAATTCTTTTTTTATTTTTTTTGGTTCTTAGTACCTAAAATCCGACACGGCCCGGCCAGGCGTGTCTAAAACCCGACCTGGCGGGATAAAAGTTGATTTCCCGTCACTATCAAAGCGTTTAGGGACACACGTCACTATCAGAGGGATTAGGGATAGTATCCTAGGGTTTAGAGGGGGGTCAAAAATGGTCACAAATAGCCTGACGTACTTTATGGACGGCCCCTATACTCCTTGTGTAGTCTAGGCCTGTAGGCTAATATAGGCTAAGACTTAGGTCTATAGCCTATATCTGGGTGTGAATTAAATGTATTTTAGCGGTTCGGCAAATGTCAATGAGGTTCTCTGGAGAGTTCAACGTTCCTCCGCATTCTCGAACCTTCACCATTCTAGACGACAAAATCTACGTTCTGACCGATCGTTTGATTTCGGTTCATCGGTGTACGGCGCCTTACGATCGTCTATCCAAACTTGACTTTCCACCAGATCCTACTGAAGCGCAGAAAGTTGATCTTGGTCATTATGACGACTATAATAATTGGTTCATTGAAGCTTGCAATCAAACGAAATGCGTATACGCTGCTAGAAGCTATAACCCATGTGTCTGGAAATTTGCGCCAGAAAAAAATCCCGAAGTTTGGATGCTATACAAGGGCACTCTGTGCTCTCTTTCTGTAACCAGGAGTGGAGGTGTTTTGATTCTAAAATTCGATGGACAGCTAAATCAACTTGATGGCGTATATTGTCTGGAAATATACACAAAAGATGCCGTTCTGGTACATAGTATAAATCTTGACGTACCTATCTCTAACATGACACCGGATCTCGAATCTCGCTCTGCTCTGGAAATTTCTCCAGGAAACTTTGCCATTAATTCGCGAAGTATTATATTGGTGAAATCAGTCAATTTTGACACTCAGACTACTACGGATCAAAATCTTATTCAGTATTCAAACGAATGGCCACATGCAGCTACTCCCATTACTTTGTATTCCGAGGGTAGACTACTTGCAGTATTACCCAATAGATTTGCAATATTTGACTCACGGCTAAATGTAGAGATTATTTCGAACCCTTTGACTGAATTTGCAAAAGCGTTGCACTACATAAGGGACAAAAGACAGGCAATGGTCTTGTCGTCTGGAATGCGCTCTGTTCAAATCTACACTCTTCAGTATGAAGGCGAAGACATGTTCGCTGACGACGTTTGAAGCATTCTTACCATCGACCTAAAGGCTACGTCGATGATTCTTACAAAGAACTTGATGAATGATGATGTCTTGATCCTACAGACAACAGGTCCCTAGTTGTGTGGCTTAGCCTACTTGAATGCTCTTTGCTAGTGATAAATTTGTTAATTATGCAAGACCAGCAAATAAAACACCAAGCCAATAGGCCTACCAAGACATGAATTCATTAATTAGAAGTAGGCCTACTCACATAAACTTAGTCAGTGGACAGCGCGGTGGCGTAGCCATGGGGGTTCGAGGTTAAAACCTCCCATTAGCTTAGGGACAGTTTTTTAAAGGTTATTTATCCACTTAAATAAGAAAAACATAACAATTGCTTGTAGTAACAATTGTTTTTCATACTTTATTCCCTTTGTTACTTTATTCCCTTTTTATTTACTGTAATACTGTTGGGTTGGTGTCTGGAAGGGCATCCGGCCAGGTCATAAAAACCCAAAAACCCCATCATAAATTTCTGGCTACGCCACTGGTGGACCGTGGACAGAGACCAAGACCGTTGGCAAATCGTCCAGGATTGTCCTAGACTGAGAATTTTAGTAATAAAAGTCAGAGTTGAAAAATAAATTCCAGTCAATGTTCGTAGTCTATTATAACCTATCAATAAAATTCAATTCATTTCCTGAACCAGCATGATATCATTATGACACTGTTTGTAGTTACCAAGGATGAGAATCAGAATGGAAAAGAATCTCGTTAATAATTGTAATCGTAAGCTCCATAGCCTACTTCCAAAGCGCCATTCGAAAGCCAAGCGCTGGGCACAGCTTATTCACGAGCGCTGCGTTGAGTAAGAAAGCCGCAATAGTCCGATCAGAGGGGCGAAGCAGCTGATTTGTGACCAGCGGTCGAAAGTGAGACAGACGGACGATGGGGTGGAGCGGGGTGGTGAATGGTGGAGTTCACAAAGATATCTCCGCTGAGAGTATTGTAAGGAGTTGTGACGTAAGGAGGAAACTTTGCTAGATGCTTTTATTCATAAGACCACTCTAACACTAAAACTTAACTTATCTAAAACTTATGCTTACTTATGTCTGCAATAGGCTGCTCGATCTGAGCCAAAGTTTTCAATTCTCTTCCTATAGGGACCTAAAACTGATGCATCCACGTTAATGCACTTCATACATTATTGCATTTCATACATTTTGCATTTCATGCATTAATGCATTTCATACATTAATGCATTTCATACATTAATGCATTTCATACATTAATGCATTTCATACATTAATGCATTTCATACATTAATGCATTTCATACATTAATGCATTTCATACATTAATGCATTTCATACATTAATGCATTTCATACATTAATGCATTTCATACATTAATGCATTTCATACATTAATGCATTTCATACAGTAATGCATTTCATACAGTAATGCATTTCATACAGTAATGCATTTCATACAGTAATGCATTTCATACATTAATGCATTTCGTATAGAGCATTGTCCGTTCAACTGGTATGACATCAGTAGCCTATAATGTACTATTCTGCACCATTAGGGCCTACAGTGTGTCATACAATCATAGCCTACCTATTTCCTTTTGGCTACTTATCACACTTGCCTTTGATAATTATTTTTATTAGACCTAGGGCCTACTATTGAATAACCGTTGGATCACTTGGATGTACATAATCATTAGGCTCTATGCTTGCATTTTTCTATGAATGGTAGATCAATAAACGATGTCAATCACATCATTTAAACAGCATAGCCAAATAGTACGTAATCATAAACTCCAAAATTTCTAAAGCGCTACTCGAAAGCCAAGCGTGGGGCACCAGCTTATTCACAAGCGCTGCGTTGAGTCAAAAGGGTTATCCGTAAGAGTAGTTGTTTAAATAGGCTACTTCAAAAGAAAAAGACAATTACAGATTCAGTCAATTTTATAATTTAATTTCTCATCCAGCACACTTTTAAAACAGTTTTAAAAAGTTCTCAATGCATCTTAGAAGTAATTTTATCGGGATATGATATTATGTCTGCTCATATCTCTAGTTGATTCTTCTTCAAGCGTGTTATAAGTAATTTTGAAGGTGAGTTTGTGAAGTTTATTAAACGGATTCAAACCGTTGTAGTCACGCAGAAGAGCCATCCCATTCCATAGAGCAACGTCTATTGGGTCGACAGCTACCCCTCCATAACGCCACTAGAGACCCCTGCTTGTTGGGATTTTGGGTCCGATATGGGCGCAACCAATAGGCCTACAGGTCTACTATGCACACTTATCACCAATAACAAGCACATGCAATTTTAAAGGCAGACAACAAAGCATTCATTAAGTCTATACGAAAACAAACAAAGCCTAACAAGAGAATGGCTAGCAACAACAAAGTACGCCTGTGAAGTAACACACTGCAGCAAAGGCTAAACTAAAAATGCCTCTGGTAGCAATTGCACAACGCAAAAATATTGTTACACAGACTTTTACTTATAAAGCACAAAATGTATGCCAACATTTCAATAACAAACGCCAACAACATTATGGAAGCGAAGGGAATCTAAATCAGGCAGTCAACAATTTAATGCTTATTACAGTGTAACACTGTGTTGCCTCAAGAGAGAAATGCTGTTGGTGCAACAGAAATGGTAAAAAAGTTCACAAAACAATTCCAGGAAAGAAATCACGCTCTCTGGATTTCATCAGCACCCACTAAAAGCTAATCTCTGTCAGCATGCCCACATGGACCCATATAGGACCCACATTCCCACATGAACTTTCTACATGTGACCCAAATAGACCCCATCCAATGCTCATATTATAGTATAAAAGGCATGCTACAGGAGTTGAGTGGGGCTGGGTTGGGGCCCCGATGGAAGAAGGCGGGGTGAGAAGGGTTAAGTGGGAGCATTATGAGGCATGGCAGGGAAATTTCCTGGGCAGTGCCGGGTACCTCAGCTAGTATAGTATAAAGGCATGCTGGCAGATAAGTCATGGGACCCTGTTGGCAAGTTGTTTGCACACCCTCTCTGTCACCACGAAGAATATTATTGGTAACAGCGTGAACTGGCAAGTGAATGGCAAGTCATGTGAAACGTTGGCTCTGTGCACAGAACCTGGGATTGAGAAGCAGAAAATACATTAGACATCTCCTTTTGAACATAAGAGCTTCTACACTATCCTACATAGTGCATAAATCTAAACAATTTCAGAAAAGTCATAAAGATCAAGTACCAAAGCTAAAAAGAAAATATTGACCATTGATGCTCAAGAGCACAGGTTGGACTCAAGGCAATGACTTATTTTGTCATTATATTAAAAGTTAAAATGACAACATCCGGAAAACATAGACCCAACATTCTAATAACTGAGTTCTTAATTAAACTAGAGTCCAGTGTAACTGCTATGAAGTCATCCATCATAGTTTATGCGCTCATCCAAAGCAGCAGATAAAACTCAGAAGTAACTGATTATGGCTCAAAATCAATTGGATATTCTTCACAAGAAACCAATGTAGGCCTAGCTCACAAATAACTCATACAAAACAGATACAGCTGACAAATATAGCCTAATTATTCACACGTGACTAAAATCAGCAACAAGATAACAACGTTACTTATGAAGAAACAATTAATGAGACCAATCTGTTTTTCTGGAATGCAAAGCATTTGGATGAAATCATTCAGAATCAAAGATTAATAAACCTACATCATCGAAAACATGGACACTACTACTTTCAGTATAAATAAACATTAGTAGAGTGATTAATTGATTATATGTCTATGAACCATGTTCGCAAACAAATAAAATTATTACTCTGTGCATGTATAATTAACTAAAGTTTATGTTCAATATGTTAAATATTTCGCACATATACCTATAAAATGTACATTGGTATGACTGTATATACCAGAACTTTATACTAGAATATGTATAGAATATATAATAAATGGTATATTAATGGGTGCAGCAAGGAAATTGCAAAAAGCACTATGATTTCACCAAATAAGTAGTTTTAAAATGATACTAAAAATTATAAATATGTCTTAATTTCGGAATTAATAACTATACAGCGAGAGAAAAACCAAACAATAGTGATAGAAGGAGACAATAATAGAGATACAGAAAGAGACAGAGACACAGACAGACAGAGTGATTCAGAGACAGAACAATTAAATAACAGCAAGAAATCACAGGAGACAATACTCTCAGTACCAAAACTAGCAGCTGATTGAATTAATTGACTTATCAATACTTAACGGGTAATAAACTCACAACAAACTCCAGCAATCGGTCTAAAGTATAATTCTGAATAAATTATGGATTGTACTTGGTCAACATTAGCGTCACAGAACAGTGTTGAGAAACACTTCAGCCTAAGCCAAATGCCTTGCAGTAATCAATTCCAATGCATCCTAAAAATTGTCCATTTCAATTTCAAACAATAATCATAATTTAATTGACATTTATAATATTACGCAATGTAAAGTCATTAGTAATTTCTATAAAAGCTCACTGCTCACAGCCATAGCCAATCAGTAGTACTACCTTTACGAGAGCCCCAATTAGGCCTACTATAATAACATTATCACCTTGTTTCTGATCAAATACCTGGCATGTGTAATGCCATAAATAGCAACTTGCCCCACAAAGACTGATCCCTAATCCTTCCCTTCTGTTTCTCCTGCATATGAATTCTACTATGCTTTTCAGCCACTATCCTACCTCTGTAGTGCCAGTCCCAAGTCTTGAAAAAGGTGGTGGGTGATGCAAATAATCTTTGTTATGACAGTCATGCTAAACAGCAATCAACCTTTGCTTCAAACCAACATAACATGGTCTTAACAGAGATAAATATATTTTATCACCCCTACATCAAAAAGTCATTACAATTGTCACTGCCACTTTTTAAAGTGGTGAGACCAGGGAACCACTGTCACATCGCAAAGCTATGCCCATGCTACAGTATTGCAGAGGGGAATACTGGATGACACAACTAGCCTACAAAAAGCATGTCCAATATTACGAGAAGGAGGCAGCTGGAAAGCCGAGTGAAAATTTTGGGATCCTTATACCCACACGTAACAGCACAATTCTGGAATTCATGTCAAAATGATGTATGCTATGAGGAGGATACATGTCTTCAAAAGTAGTTGTGTACATTTTTAAACAAAAGAAAACAGAAAAATAGCAATTTCACAACACCTAGTAAAAATAGAATCTTATTCATCATCCTGTCATAGTACAATTGTGTATGACTCAAGTATTGATATTCTGGCACATAAAATCACAAACTATACTCCTCATCGTCACCACTACATTTGCTATTTTGAACATGTGGATAACCTTGAAGAGAAATGGTATTTATAGTGTTAATAAATGTCACCGTTTTTACCAACATCTTTACATATTTAATGTGGGAACAAAAAAACATCAGCTTAAAGTAATTTCCTACAGAAGTATCACAATGCAAAACATTAAATGCCAAACCTACATTGAATCGTCTTCTAAAAAGCGGCCCCAAGTGGAGATTATAAGAATTTGAACCTGATCCATTGTACACATCTTGGATTGAAATGGCATAGCAGCTGACACATAGCCCTTTAAACAACCTATTCGAACCAGGTTCAAATTCTAGTTCAGTTCTTAACGCCCGCTCAAGACAATGAAATCTAAAAAACCTGATTGTTACATTTGCACATTGATCATTGAGGGTTACTAAAGGTACCATACAAGAGTGAAATTGGTGGAAAAAACGGACAGTTTGTTTCATACTAGGAAAACTGGAAAATGGCCTTATTTTTGAGACTACGGTATAAAGGTTGATTTCTACTATTATGCCACATAATGTATCAAGGCCAACTTCTGTTATTAATGCATCAGGTAGAGGCAGAAATCTTCTATGCAATTTCTTATCAAATGGCAGTTTATATTTTTGGAAAAGAATAGAATTTAATGTTTACTAAAGTGTTGAAATTTCCACATGACATCCTAAGATATAAGCGTACGGAAAATGTTATCAAGTCCATTTTCCACAAGTGTTCCATTTTCTGCCGAGATCACATACATTGTTATACATACAGTTCATTTGCACATCGCTCACATTTAAACAGCACAGACCAAAGTGCAATTAACATTACATTACTTGAGCTTGGGAAAAATTTTACAGAACCTTGCAATAGAGATAAATATGATAAAATGACCAGGCAACAATTAAAGCTCAGAAATAAAATACTCTGGAAATTACTAGAAAACAGAAGATAAAAAGACAACTAATACGGAAGTTTTCTTCTTGTGAATGACTGGTCAAATCATTGACTGGTCAAATCATTGACTACTGACTGGTTTAATCATTGACTGATTAAATTATTGACTAATTAAATCATTGACTGGCTATAGCATTGACTTGTTATATCATTGACTGGTAAAATCACTGACTCACTAAATCATTGACAAGTCAAATGACATCAAGGACAGCAGAATGTGTTAGCATTTCAATAGTCTGAACAGACTAAGTTAACAATTCTTCTAAGTTTTAAAAATCATAAATCCTTCCCAAGATTTTTTCAAATTATTACTGAGTGCGGTTACTATTTATTTAAAATGCCACAATATTTTTTTCAAAATCAATTAAATTCAAATTTCAGTTTACATATGCTGACATTTCATCTTTCAAATTTCATTCATTTCAACTCCTTCCTAAATAATAAAATATATTGCATTTCTTCAGTTCAATAGATATTACAATAAAAAAACATCAAGTTGTCTTCAACTGTAATCTACTTTTATTTAATAAATTCTGGCCATGCTCCATTGCCACAGTAGCCCACGTAAGAAAGAAACTTGAAATCATACCTAAAATAGATAAACTGCAAATTCAATCAGTCAACTGCAAAGTCAACCAGTCAACTGCAAAGTCAACGAGTCAACTGCAAAGTCAACCAGTCACCAACAGCCAACTGGTCATCCAAATCATCAACTAAACCAAAACATGTCAACCAATCACATGGTTGACGCTTAGTTATATGCAGCTGACAATGACAGCAACCATGAAGTCAACAGTAAACCACGAAATAAATTGGTCAACCACGAAGTGAACCGGTCAACCGAGATGTCAAAACATAACTATGCAGATTGCAGAACTCCTAACTTCATCTGGAGATACCTGGACGAAACCTGACTGCTGCGTGTCTGGAGAATACCTTGACCTCCATTCCGGACCCATTCCTGTTCGAATTCGTGCTCCAGGATCTCGGCTCCTTGTTTCGTTGTCAGCCCCGTCTGTGGCAGAGTCATCTCGCACATCTTCATGTCATCAACGCCTACAACATGCAATCGAATGCAAATACAATCTTGGCTCCTCCCTCTAGAACTGATTATGGATCAGTCTCAATCATTTGCCTCAATTGGTCCCTCTCTTTCAAATGCACTTTCTCTTTCTATTCAATCTGCAATAATTCTCTATGTAGTTTCTCTTCTTCATTCTCTTTTTTCAAAATCTGCTTCTTCTTGACCTGATTATCATAATTTATAAACTGTTAACTATGTGCCAGTTATAAATTTCTTTGGTTTGAACCTCACAGCTTAGAACTGCGTGACATTTGAACGTCAACCGAAATGTTAATCATGTACTAGGGACCAGGTTGATTTAAACTTTGAGCTTTCCAGCTTTCCTATAGCACAGATTGCTTGTTCCATTTACACTATCTTTTTACTTATGTTCTATTTACTTTCTCTGCTGCAATAAATAAATAAATAATCATAATATTAAATCATGTAAATAAAGAAACTACAATTACAGATGCACCTTAAAGTGCAAATAAATAGCACCATCAGCATCTCACATAACAAACCTGCTAAGAGGAGAATAGGAGGTCGATTTGGATACAATTCCATCTGTCGCGCTATCCACTTGCCGTCGAAATGTGCCAACCACCATCCACGCATCATGTTGTTTGGCTGGAAAGGGTCGACCGGACGACTGAATGGAATGCGGAAGAACCTCTGCTCTTCCATCGGCATCGAACGACCGGCTATGAACTTATCCGGACCAAACGGACCCAACTGACTGGCTGTCAATTTATTAGAAATGCATTTAATTTCGGACAGTCTAAACAATTTAAATATATAAAAGAATGTAATCGAATCTAAATGATTGTACCTTCAAATCTAAACAATTCAAATGTAAAAATGGCAATAAAATCAAAACAACTGAAGCATCAATTCTAAACAATTCAAATGTAAAAGAATGTCATCAAATCTAAACAATTTTAGCTTCAAATCCAAACAGTTGAAATATAAGAGAATGCCATCAAATCTAAGCAATTGTGATGTCAAATATAACGCCATCAAATCTAAACAATTTGATTATCTGGACATTTACAAGATGCCTCTCACAGTATGAACTATTCAGAGATACTTTCAGTGCAGAAACCCCCGTGAAAAGAGAAACATCTTAAGGCAACGATTAGATGAAGATAAGGAGACCCATGAACAAAGAGGATAAGCCGAGCAGAGGATCTAAGATGATGCAGCCAAGTAAAGAAGTTAGCACAGAACGACTATAATGTACTGAGAGGTAATAGTTTGATGTAATTAACAACTTTTATTGCACTAATGCTAATGCACAAAGCATGAAATGAAGGTTCATCAAGATGAAACTGCAGGCAATATACCCGGTAGGACAATCTTCTGAAATATAGCAACAGTCGCCTATTGTTGATAAAGACAAACTGGAAAGGTTACAGCCAGCTAAAACAGTATGCGCCAAACGAAAAAGTGAGATGACATTGAAACAGAAAAGAGCCATCTGAGTAAGTTGAGAGTCATCTGAAAGAAGTGAGTCATCTCAAGAAGGTGAGAGCCATGTGGTAAAGATAAGCCAGCAGAAAAAGATGAAAGTGAGTCATCTTAAAAGTTGAAAGTCATCTGAAAGAAATGAGAGCCAGCTTAAAAGTTAAGCCATGCAAAATAGACGAGAGACAGCTGAAAAAGTTAGAACAATCTTTGAAAATCTAACCACCATCGGAAAAAGGTGAAACAAGAAAAAAGACAAGAGAAGAAGTTTAGCAATTTTTACAAAGATTAGAACCATTTGAAAATTGCAATCACCATCCTGAAAAGCGGAGATATTATCTGAAGAACGCAAAATCCATTTTTAAAAGCGAGAACTCACTGTAAAGCTACAGCTTAAATTTTACTGCATGAAGTAAGTAACAATTATCTTTTTCTCTATAATTATATCTGCAACTACTCGCTAAAATGTTTCTACTTTACAATGCATTTTTATGCCTAATGTTAACAGTATAATTGATTTCAAGCACCCAAGTTAGCATGATAACAAAGTATCTGACTAACAATAAGGATGAGCTTTATCTCTGTAACAATTATTTAGTAAGTACTTAAGATTCTCACGGCCGCCAAAGTTCGTATTAACATTAGTCGTTCGTACCATGATTAGTAGGATTATTTGCTAAGCGTTCGATCAAGGCGAGATCATCAGCAAAAGCTACAAAGCACCAATTGTTGTAAAAGCAGAAAGCAATTATGCAATTGCAAATGTCAATCACACACGAATGAAAGCAAGTAACAACAGTCATAACAATAATAATAACACTGAAAATAATTTTTATATCTCTGGATAGTTTTTTTTTAAATCCCGAGGGATTTGAGGTACCTTGGGTAAAAAAAATGGTAGTGATAACAATAATTAATTGAAACCAACCATCTGCTCCAGCACATATCAGCCTCCTCCAAATAGGAGAAACTGTCAGTTTTAGGCACAACAGATCCGAACAGTCAAGACCAGAGAGGACAAGAACTAAATGACTGCATTAAATAATATCAAAAAAACGATCAATTCCATTAGTCTGTAAAGAAAAATCTAATTACGATAATACAATTATGCAATCATACAAGCCTATTAAGCCAATCAGTCCATTAGCAACTCTAATCATTTTCAAAGCAAAGCCCATAGCTCAAGTAGAAATCAGAAGCATTCAAGCAGAAATCAAAAGCCGACCATTTAGCTGAATAGAAATCATGAGACTTTTCCAAAGCATCTTCAGTAAGTAAGTAAGTAAATACCCATTTCCATCACAGACTGTGGCGCCCTCTGATCAAACAAGTCGCCCGATGGCTTCTTGTTCTTAGTCTTCCACTCGTGATAGACTTTGAGTCGCCGATGAAACTCTTCACGACACGCTTCTAGTAGCTCAACATCTGGAATGTAATGTAACATCACGTAATGCAACATAACATCACATAATGTAACACAACACAGTAATGTAACATAACGTCACTTTCTCGATTTCTGGAATGACCTCCCTTCAAAGTTTCGTTTATTACATCTGACCAATCAAACTTTGTTTCATAAATCTCTCAAGTCTGTTTAATTTTGCTGTGGCTGGGTTGGGAGCGCTCCTGAGTAGTTTACTTACAGGGGTTGCCATAAAAGTCCATAAAATGAATTAATGAATCACATACTGTACCATAACATCACATAATGTGGCAGTTTACATGGCAACACCTCTTTAGTATTTTCTTCTGTCATGACCAAAGACGATACCATGCCATACAATGTTATGCAAAATATCCATGGATGTATGTGAAGACAAAAGTCTGTAATGTAATGTAATCTGCACACATACCACACGAGGTGTTAATGGTGTCGCGCAGTTCAGCGTACTGCCACTTCGAGAGGTCGCATCGTTTTGCATTCGGTCTAAAATGATAAAACATTTCGAACAGCTGCAGCAGGTGAAAGGAAATTCTGAATTAAGAAGATTATTCAAAGATCAAAATATAAGAAAGATCAAAGGAAAGGAAGCTGGTATACTATGGACACATCATGACAAAAAGAAGGGAGTTGTTTGTAGGAGGAGATAATTCAAGGCACAGCACCAGGGTTATGTGCATGAGGTTGACCAAAAACGAAATGGATGGATAACATGAGAACGTGGACTGAACTCGCAATAGTGATAAAGATGGCCAAGAACAGATGGCAATGAAGAAAAATTGTGCATGACACTTGACACAACCCGCATATCGAGGATGGCTGAGAACAGCTGTTCAAACTTTATATTCACCATCTAATTATTATTTTCATTTAATTATTATTTTCATCATTATTATTACTATTATCATGACGATTAACGACATGACTTACTTGCCAAATGGGTCAAAGGCGGCAAATTCATTGCTTGGTGTCATGGGAGATGGGGTCATTGAGGGCGGTTGACCCCATCCAGGTGACGTCTGCTGACGGATGGATTGCGAACCAGGGGGACTCGTTAGGTTCATTCCACCACCTGGTAACGGAAGAATGCGCTGGCTAGAAGAGAACAAAACAACATCCAAGACATTCAATTTATTATACTTTAATTGACTTTGATTTTATTACAATATTTATGATTTATTTATTATATTCTATTTCATTCTTTTAGTATATCGTGATTCGTTGCAATATATTTAATTAATATATTAAACATACAATTTATTGTACATTATTGCAATATAACTTTATTACATATTCATTATTTTGTTATAACAATTACAATATTTTGTAACATTATAATTATGCTATATTAGTCATCAATCAGTCAGTGAACCAATCAATCAGTCAATCAATCAATCAATCAATCAATCAATCAATCAATCAATCAGGATCTGTTAATCAGCAAGTAATTAATTGATGACTCACCCCGGAACCCTTTGCACCGTCTGCCTTTTTGGAAGACTGTAATCGTATCTGTAACAAGTTTACGCTTACACCATTACAGTTGCAGAAGAACCCATGTGAAGGACAGTAATAATCAAAAAAAAACTATAGCATCTGATATAACAATGGCTAATTTTGAAATAATTCACCACATTGTACGATAGGATAATGGCATTATGTAGATTTGAATACATTACAAATCCTTGAATTACCGTATTGTACTACTTTACATCATCTTAATACATCAAAAGAGATGAGTAACTTTTCAAATGACCATGAACCAAGTCAACCAACCTGGTAAGGTCTTCCACTTGGCTCTGGTCTTCCGCTGCAAGCCGCAGAGCCAGCTCCCGATCGCGTCTCTCCTGCTCCATTCTCTGCTCTCTAAGTACGTCAGAAGACAAATACAATTCACTACCTTCTGAGTGATAACGAGAGAATGACAGAGCAACATGACCACCATAGCCACAATGATAATAATAACAATTAGAATCTCAAGAAATTTACGATCTTGCGCAATGCAATATTATTTTCACGCAAGAATCTAAGTATCGTGCAACAGCGTAAAAATTGGCAATGTGACTAATTTTCGTGCAAAATCTGCCAAAATCCTGCCATAATTTTCAAAGGCCTCTCAGAGCTATTCACAAATCTGTTTCATCTTCGACCTCTATATTGTTCATGACTTTGTCCTTTCTCGAATTGACTAATGTAATTCTGTCCTTGTTGGCCTCCCTAAGGTTTGGCTATCTCCTCGACAGTCTGTACTCAATGAGCTGCTAGGCTCATTGCACATCTACCTGGATTCTCCCACATTTCTACATTCATGGCAGAACAACTTCACTGGCTTCCACTCTCGGCTAGTATGCAACTAGCCAGAACAATTCTTATTTTGTATTCAAGTCTCAATTGGGTCTTGCTTCGAAGTATCTCTGTGATCTTATACTTCATTACATACATCCATAAATGTAACTATAATTCTCAGAGATTCTTTCTCTTAAATCTCTGACTCACTGTATGATTAGAGCTGCAGCTTCAGCCTCTCTCTGCTTCTTCATTTCCTCCTGAAAAAATACACAAAGATAAAAATTGAAGACAAAGTTTTAATACACAAAAAAACTCCATCTAAAAAACTGAAAACTCATTTGAATGTGATTTTTCCTAGGACTCTAGAGTTCCAGTGAAGTCTAAATTTAAAAAAAAAACAACATTGTAAGTGAACACAGTCAAATGTCAATCTCTCTCATTCCTTCTAGTGTTACGACAGTGTGTAAACACAGTCGTTACTAATTACGAAAGTGCGTAAACCAGATTAGATAGCCAGAAGTGCGTGAATCGAAAGTGTGCAAAACTGTTTGTACGCAAACTGGAGATGCATAACCGGAAGTGTGGAAACGAGAAGTGAAGTACATAAACCTGAAGTGCACAAACGATACGATGCAACACTGTTTCCCATAAATGAGAAAATGCAAATCATCAAAAAATTTCACGAACACCAACCATTTTCACTTTTTCTTCTTCTTCCTTTCGCTTTCGCATTTCCTCCTCCATTCTCCGTCGCTCTTCCATCTCCGCTTTTCTGTAAGAACAACATGCATTCCACTCCATTCCTTATTCACACTAAACACCATAAAAATTCTTTCCGATTTTTAAAATCATTAAACTATATGCAAAAGGCATCATTAATCGTTATCTATAATTTCATATTGCGTTCTACAGATCGTCTTGATCTTTTTTGTTCTCAGGACTTGGACTGCTCCTGCCCAACATCGGACGTTTGCTGTGGTTGTTCCCTCTATTTGGAATGACCTTCCTCCTTATCACTACGGGCTAAACTAATGACTAGTTTTCCCTTGTCAATTTCTCATTCTGATATACTACTTAGAAAGTGCATCATTTAGCCTAAATTTTATTTGCCATTTAATAAAATGTGACTAAAACAGTATTTCATTGCCTTAATATAGTCATGCACTTGTACACACAAACATAGATAGCAAACATAGATTACGAACATACATTAAAACATTACAAACATACATCACAAACACATATTAAAAAAAAACAAATTACAAGCATGCACATACATACATCTATTCGTGACGCATTGTTGGCTGCAGACGTATGTTTTACAGATATGCATGCATACAATGCATAGTACGCATAGTTGTATAAGCATCTACAGACAGATAGAATTACATACGGAACATGCATACATAAAAATATATGTAAACAAAATACATAAGCACAAACAAAGCATTAACATACAATCTTTTTTCTTCTTCTTCACGTCTTCTTCTTTCGTCCTCTTTCCTCCTTCTTTCCTCTTCCTCCTGTCGCTTCTTCTCCTCTTCCGCTCTCCGGATTCTTTCCTCCTCGTCCTTTCTCTTCCTGTCCTTCTCCATCTCCTCCTACAACATGGAAAAACAAAACATATACATGTTGCACTAATTAGAAATAAGTAAGTAAGTAGCCTTTGTTTGCTTCTGACAAGTGCACCATGCATTACATTGCATAAAAAATCGATACCATATATCCTAAAAAATATGCTGTGACGTTTTACATCAGACTTTAAAGTCACTCATGCATAGCTAAATATAACTGAAAATGCTGATAAAACTATTTTCAGACAAATTTGATTTAACGAGAGGCAACATGAAAGGATGTCCTCTCTTGTGGAGTTGACACTTGTCCTCACGAAGAGGTGGCAAGAGCTGATGGACGCAATGGCCAAAGGACTGCGATTTCTGTAGTAGCTTCTTGTATGCTAGAGCAATCAGCTCTACCGCAGTATGAATCATTTAAGATATTTGCCATCTGTGAGCCTCTCCTGTATCAGGACTGCATTGACACACACACAGTATCATGTGACGAATAAAATTAATATTGCCCTCCATCCAGACCATACAGCACAACATCAATAGTGACTGTGCAAAAAGGACTTGATCAACGCCCCTATTCAGTAACTGTCTGGGTATGGGAAGGAACTCATTCTCTTCACATCAGAGGCCAATGGAATGCGCTTTCTCCTTCTGTTCACTCTACAATTCTGTCTGGTATTATTTCTTCTCAAAACCTGCTTCTTCTCGCAGGGCCTTTCAAACACTGAAGCACTTGCAAACGGTTCACCCTAATAGATGCACTTTATAAACGCTTAAATACAAGTCAATACTATACAACATAATTGATCTAAACATGGCATTCCATTGACCTGTATCTTGCGCATTTTCTCCTGTTCCTCGGCCACTCGTTCCTCGTTAACCATTTCCTGCAGACGAAGCAGAGTTCCATCCATTGTCTTCATCAGATTGTTGTAGAAGCGGTCGATCTCACTCTGCGAAACATGTTTCGTCTTCTGCAAAATGTAAAACAACAACGTGTAAATTTATTGAAACCAAAATTTCCTGAAAAATTAAACACTACATAAAAAAATAAATTATGCAAATCTGAAAAAACAGGTCAAACCAACAACCAAATACACTTAAAGCCACCTTAAAAAAATTAATCAATCTTCAACTTATCTATGTTTCATATTAATCAATAATTAGACCAACATCGTAAAAACCTGAATGAATTCAATTCAAATGTCGAGAAAACCGTTTGACCTTTTTAATTTGCATATGGATCTTAAATCGATACCTGTATCTTGTCGATCATTTCGTTCATCTCCTTCTGAAGGTTTGCGACCTTTGCCACTGCTTGTTCCTTGTCTTTCTTCAGTTGACCAGCCAATCGGTGCATTGGTTCCAGCTGGATGTAAAGCATGCGGATCTTTCCCATGCACTTGATTCTACAGCACAACATGGTGACAATTTCACATAATTATGTACACCAAATGTAGCAATTTCACATGTGTACACGAAATGTAGCAAACTCACATATGTACACGAAATGTAGCAATTTCACATGTGTAAACCAAATGTCGCAATTTCACATGTGTACATCAAATGTAACTAAAAGAGAAGTTCCAGCGGAGGGAAGAGTGGCGACATTGGACAGCCGAACCTGCCTAGCGGCAGAGAACCAGAAGAGAAGAAGACACCACATGTAGCAATTTCACATGTGTACACCAAATGTAGCAATTTCACATGTGTACACCAAATGTAGCAATTTCACATGTGTACACCAAAGATCCCTCACAACACACTTCATAATAATACAAACTCTGATATAACTTGGATTCCATATTACTGGTATGTGAAGCTTTAGAAAAGAGTCTTGTCATAAGCATGGTCATAAACTACAAACTGCTAAGGATCCATACAAAAACTCGAGGACACCATCTTATTTATGAGAGAAGATTGGTTCACTGATAAACACATAATTCTGTGTCATACCTTGGTCCGTATTCTCGTTTCAAACTCCACGTTCGAATGCACGACTGGATGGTTGAGAAGAACCTCTTGCGATATTCGATCTTGTTCTTCACTGCATGAAATTCAAGAAGCAAATTGAAACTAGGTCTGAAGTAAAATCTCGTGTTTTATCTTAACGTCCATTTTCTAACATTTAATTCAGTTAGCGGAACCTTCTCATTTTCTCAGCATCCGATGATAATGTCATTTCTTTCCACTGTCATCTAAACATTCCATTGACAATCTAGGTCAGCGCATTCAGTTTCCAGTCGATTTTTCTAACAGGCATAACTAACACAGAACTCTATACACCCTTTACTTGGAAAGGTTTTCAATACTCAACCCCTGGCCTGGGCGGATAATTCAGAACACTATTCTATTCTACTCTATTCTGTTTACAGATTTTTAAGCACCTCATGTTTCCATTCTTTCTAGCTCTGTTCCTACATCTTTGTCTCCCTCAAAACCTATGGAAGCGCTACTTGATGTGGTCACTGCTGCGAACAGCACCATATACATCTCAAATTACATTACATTATAGTAGAGTACCTAACTAAAGAAATAATAGGTTATAATTTGAAACTGATATATTTAGCGTAAAGGCACATACGTTTGATGACAGAAAGTGCGCACCATTGGCACTTTCTCCAGCGCGTTTGCAGCAGCCACTTCTGCACTTTCTTGATCAAAAGTGCCAGATGTTCAGGATCGGATTTCATCATTTGATCGAACTCAGCAAATCGTCCGGGACGGAAGAAGACTTTTGTCAAACCAAACTTAAAATCATTCTCGTTCAGCCCGAGAGCCTTGAATAGCGCCTGACGGATGAAAACAGATTACTATTATTATTACTGTTATTACTATCATTATTATTAATTCTTATTCTCATTATTATCGTCATCATTATTATTATTATTACCGATTACTATCATCATCATTATAATTGTTGACAGTTGATTTAATATTCACGTAAGGACATGTTTATTTTGCATAGGGCGGCTAGTCCTTGGTTCTACCTTATTATTATTATAATATTAATCATTATGGGAAGACATGATGTAGCAGTAAGTTCGGTGCCTTGTGACAGAATGGTTGCAGATTCGAATCTACCTCCAGACACTGCGTAGCGGATATAGGAACTCATGAATGAATGAATGAATGAATGACTGAATGAAATACACATACTGGAAGAAGAGGAGACAACAGACCTTACAGAAGAGCCTGGGATCGAGTCGGGCGATGTTTGGAGGCATGTAGCCTTTATACATTGCGTAGAGCTCTGCGAATTGCGTCCTTGACGGAAAACCCTGATGCATCAGATCCAGCACACTTGGCATACCTAACCACATCAACAATAATGCGAAATGTAATGATTTAATTTTAACAACTGAATCTTATGATATTTACACAGATCAAACATGCATCAAAACCTAGCCTTGAACAATTGGGTAATATAAATAAACTCCATCCATCCGTCCAGTGCCTTAAAGTAAAAAGTTTGTTACAATGAAAAACTAGTGGTCAAGAAATAGGTTAAAATTTCCAAAGGTCCCCCTATATGTGGCATCCATGCTCTGAACTTTTCTGTTTCTTAATGTCAAACTTTTCTTAAATTCCTTTGAACATGTCTCTAACCAACTGTTACTGTTTACTTCTCACCAGAGCACTGAAGTTGCGTCAAGATCTGAGTTCCTTCAAATAAGTGATCCACCATCTTGGAATTTGGTTTAATGCAACGAATGAAGTTTGTTCCCTAATGACACAAAACACATCACCATTGAATAAGTAAATAATTTTTCAGTAAAGTCAAATTCTAAAATTAAAATTAACATGTAATTTATACCTAAACCATTAAACAATATTAATTTAGAATTCCTCAAGCAAGTTGAATTATAACAAAGCAAGTTCAATAAATAATAAAAATAAACAATAAAATTCTTGAATTACAATAAATCTACCAGAATTCAGATTGATATAAAATAGAATCATTATCAATCAATCAAAGCCTGACCAAGTAATCACCAATTATAAAATATCCATAATTTGAGATAAAGCAAAGTTTAATTAAAGAACCGGTATACAATTTTAACTTAATTTTAAAATAATCTAAACGACTTAAAAATTTCACTAAATTTAAATTTAATTAAATTTTTAGTAAAGTCAAATTCTAAAATTTAAATTAACATGTAATTTGATTTTAATTTTTATACTGGATTCAAAATTTCTAACAATTTCACTAAAACTCTTAGCATATGGCTCTTGCTATCAAGGACAACTGCATCGAGTGATGCATGAAACTCTAATTTTTTTATTTTAATATAGATTTGACTGATATTGTTCTCACAGTGCTACGAAGTTTATCCATGAGGAGTGTAAGTTGCGCACGGAATTTGTTGCCAACGCTGATGAAGTTGAGTTTTCCTTGGACTTGACCGGTTGGCGCCTGTTGCTCACTTCCACTGTCAAAGATCTGTTGCAGCATTTGGCTCTTGCTGTTGAGAATGAGAACCTCGAGTGATGTATGAAGAGCGTCGTTGTTCTTCTCAATGAACTGACCCTAAGAACATCACAAATAACCGATGCATGCAATTCGTAACCATAAATATATATAGCGCCACTTCAAGAGTAACTCCTCTGCAGATGTATTCCTGACCTGACAGCACGAAACCACAATCAAGGAGAATGGCTTTCAAACACATGCGGAAAAAATATCAAAGAAATATCAAGAGTTTCATTAAGGAGGTTATTCGGTAACATATTCCAGAAAGATGGACCAACCACAGCAAATTTTTATGCAGCACTGTGGATCTTCAAACCAGGTCGAAATGCATGGCAGCTCAAAGGAATCAACAAAATGATATGAATAGCAATGAGAAAGCTCCTTAAGCTATGCGAGGGCTTGGCCTGCAAGGCAATAACTAATAAATATTAGAATCTTAAGCTTAAATGTGCCCTAGGCAGCCAGCATTTATCTTCATTAATCACACCTAGTTGCATATAACTATAACTGTAATAATCATATATTACACAATTTACATTAATAATTAAAAAAATCAATGAAGATTATAACTACATAATCATCTAATTAAGACAATGTAAGAATGAAATGTGGATACAAGAATGCATTTTCCATGCCCCAAGTCGCTTTCTATGTGACCCTTTGTGCATTACAAATTGTTAAAAAAATAAGAATAATACTAATAGTAATAATTGCAAGAATAATAGCATGAAATATTTTTCAAAATTCAAGGTTTTTGCATCTCCCTCAAAGCAGAAATTTAAAAGAAAAGTTTCATTGCATCTCTACAAGATTTTTAATGCAACAAGGCCGACGAATAATTACGATTCTTACGGTGTGGTAGCAGACGGCTCCAGCAAAATGTCGAATAAGAAATCCTTCATCATCTCGTATTTCTCTGTGTAGCTTCAGTTTAGATTTACGAGGAATCTAGACAAGACACAAACAAGTCATAAAACCTCATTCTTAAGTTACATGCATTGTGATGATGATGATGATGGTGCTCTGCCCGAAGGCAGGTTCATTGGCTTTACGCCTCTGGGGATGAGATGAGTGAGGTGGTTTCCCGTTGCCTTCCTCACAGACAATGATGGGTAAGCAACTTGCCCAAGGTCGCTCCGCAGGAGCTTGCGCCCCTGCGTCCCACACGTGCTAGCCCGAGATATCTAAATCTCTGAATGTCAACTCCCAGCCCGGGGCTTGAATCGCAGTCCGTTGCAACCAACAGACGAATGCAGCTGCCGCTTACCGGTGTAGCTAACTAGGCCACACATGCATTGTGTGCTTAACTTAATCATAAGCTATTGCAGTCAACATATCCTTACATAATTGTGACTATCTTAGGCTATTGTGGTTAGCTTCATATTCACATTTCAGCTTTACAAATCTATTTAATAATAATAGTAATAACAATAAATTTTGACCGTTGACTCCTGAAGACAAAGCACTTTGTAGTGTTTCATAAAGCCTGAGGGATCATTTTTACGTTAATAATGATAATAATAACAGCTCATTCTTAAATTATAGTGTTTAACTAATTCCTATGTAATTTGCAGTTATCTTAATCTATCGTGGTTAACTTAATCCTGAGCTATTGTGCTTAACTTATTTTTTGAATTATTATGATTATCTTAAGTTATGCTCAAGTAACTGTGGCCAACTTACGCTTAGCCTATAGTGGTCTTTATTCTTCTTATGAACTTCGGCTGTGAAATGCTCCATCAATGGACGCGGCAGTTTGTTCTCTTCATCCAATATATCAAAGATTCCCGATCCTTTGCCTTCAATCAGATCTACAGAAGCAACAATTATTATCTTCACATTAATCTAAGAATGGGATATCCTAACCAACTGGTTAGAGAGCTTCTTATGCAACATGGAGAGCATGGGTTAAATTCTCATCCACTGAAATTGCTATTGTGTAGAGTGCTTTAGACCAGCATTTGAAGATTGGTCATTGGATTATGGTGTTTAATAAATGCTTGAGTTTTATGATGGCAACGCATTAGGAGCAAACGGTCGTGTCCCAAGTGAGCAAATACTCTCTTAAATCAAAAGGACACCCTTGCAACTTACCATTTGATAAATCTAAATTTTCCTAAGTAAACAGAGACTAAATGTTGCATTATTAGATGAGGTGAGGTTCTGTTGAGTTCATAAGCTGTAGAAGAGAGATAGCAAACCGATGCAATCCTGGTTGTCAACGTAGTGGATTCTCTTCACTTTCAATCCTTCCTTCTCGTACAAAGCTTGTTCCTAATTGCAAAAAAAGACAACAATCAATTATCAATGACAGATCAGAACCACGCAAGCCAACATAGGTCAATGCCTCATCAGTTCTGTCTATTGCCATCTGGCAATACAATCTGTCCATCTATTTCACATGTTGGCTGATTGATCATCTGATCTCTCTCCTTAACTTTATATTTATCTAACAAAAGTCTTAATTTCATATGCAGTCCTACTTGCCTGACCTAAATTCATCACTTGACCTATTTACATGCATTTTATTTAGTCTGACCTAAATTCATCACCTCATCTCTTTACATGCATTTTTCTAATTTGACCTAAATTCAATGTCTGACCTCTTTAAGGATCCTTTCATTGAAGAACTGCTGTAGTTTCTCATTGCAATAATTGATGCAGAATTGTTCAAAGCTGTTTGTCTGGAAATATTCTGTTAAATCAAGCAAAACAACAGATAAAGCTGTTAAGGCAATGTCCAACCAACTATTATAGAAATGTCTGGCTTTACAGCACATATTTCCTAACACTGATATGAATTAATTCACCCGGTTCAATGCAAAGCCATTGTAGATCCAGAAATTAATCAAATCCAAAGTGTTTTCATGGAGATCACAATAGAAAAATCTGAGAAGACACAGAAAGAATGAACACAGGAAGACTGAACATGCAGTTAGGATCTGAAGGCCAACAAATTTCAGTTTCCAGCAACAAACAAAGGATAGTTTCAGAGTCTAAGGCCAGCAGGGTTGGAAAATTCATGAATATCATATTTTAGGTCCCAAATTTCTTAACAAAGACACGAATACCCTAGAAAAGTCACACAAAACATTACAAAGTCATGACTATAATAAGAGAGTCCTGCAAGAGCTGCTCACATTTGCCTTTTGACTAGGCACCGTGAAAAACTGGGTTCCAAGAAATCATCTGTTTACGGCAGATATCACAGTTGTATTGCAAACATTTTTTATGTGCGCAGAGATGCACAGAATTGTAGTCAACTAGTGGTGAGAAACATGAATCTAAACATAACAAGATTTCAAGCCTCAAGTTAACCATAGTCATCAATAGCACTTCATAGAGTTCAATGCCAAGAAACCTTCTGAGAGCGTAAACCCCTTACCAAATCCTGCAATATCAAGGACACCAATGTACGATCTTGACGAAGTGAATGGAAGAGACTGATTAACGCGACCGACGATGTAGTCAAAGAGCCGAGCGTAGATGGCCTTTGCCAATGCATCTCGTGCGTTCTGTGCCTCGTTCATCTTCAATGGAACCCTAAAAACACAACTTTACATTGTTACAATATTCATGATTTTGTTATGATATTCGTGACTTTCTTATAATATTCACGACATGGCCATGATATTTTTGACTTTGCTATGAAATTCGTGACTTGGCCATGATATTTATGATATGAAATTCGTGACTTGGTCATGATATTTATGACCTTGTCATGCCATTCGTCGCTTTGTCATGACATATGCGACCTTGTTATCAAATTCGTGTTTAGGCTCCTGATATATTAATTTCATGCAACTCTACGTGCATTGTCCATGTTTCACATGACCAAATCAGTACGGTAGCAACATATGCAGCAACTTTAAAAACGGTCAATTGTTCCATGGTTATATTTCATAACATAGAAAAAATAATAATATCGTCACTTAATTAAAACGCATAATAATTAAAAATAATAATACAACCAAATGTAAATCTAGTGACTATCCAAATGTCGCTAGCACTGAGTATGAAGCATGAATTGATAGTCGCCTCACAAGCAACCATAGCAAGAAAGATCATGACCTCTGGACAAGGCAGGTTCAAACGTGTGACTAGTCTAGACCAGTGGTTCCCAACCCATGGCCTGCGGGCCAAAAGTGGCCCGCCAGGCCTAGAAAATGGCCCTCATCTCTCAAAGAATTAACAAAACTATATGAAAAATTAACAATTTGGATAGGATAGAACACATAATTATTTTCTGTTACAAATTATTTCATTTTGACGTCTATAAATATCATCCTACATTCTATTTTGATTCAATTATAGCAATTTGATATGTTTTTGGCTAATTAAATTTTAGCCTTGTGGCCCCCTAATGTCCTTCAACAAAGAAAAAGTGGCCTTCGTGTCCTCAAACTTAGAAAAAGTGATCCTGCAGTCAAAACAGGTTGGGAACCACTGGTCTAGACAAAGGTTCTTTTGACTCTCACATGATGGCGCTCCCTCTTCGTGCCCCGTGTGACGTCTGCATGATACGACTGACAAGAGACGCACGCAATCCATCCGGATCACATCCGAGTAAATGTGACGTAAGTTGCAACGATTCCATCGACTCATTTGTCACTTGACAACCACCTGTAGCAAGTAATTGTAATCGTGAATTTTTATAGCGCCACATCAAGAGACACTCCACACAAGCACTCCCGACCTCAGAGCACCAAACCATAAAGAAAGACAAAATGATTTTCAAACGCTTGCGGAAAACGAGGCAAAGAAAGACAAAGCAGTTCATTACAAAGAATGTCAGGTAACTTATTCATTCATTCATTTTAGACATTTATATAGCGCCTCTTCAAGAGTACCTACTCGGAAGCGCTCCCGACCCAACCACGGCTAAAGAGAACTTATACCAGAAAGACAGGACAAGAACACAAATCAAGAACAGGAAAACCTTTTTATGGGTGCATGTATGAAGTGAAGATGAATGTGTGGAGATTGATGAATGGATAGATGAATGGATATATAAATGGAACGATGGATTGATGAATAGATCGACGAATGAAAGTATTAATGGATCGATAGATGAATTAATGCATTATAGGGTACATTGATGAATGGATGAGTGTACGAATGGAAGGATGAATGGACAAATATATGAATGGATGGATGGATGGACGAATGGAGGAAAGGATGGTGGGTGGATGGATGGATGGATGCTACAATTACCAGAGAGCTCCCAGCCTGTATTAGTCGTATGTCTCTCCGTGCCTGTCTGTCTGTCGTTGTGTGCGTGTGTCTGTTTGTCCTTGTCTGTCTGGGTCTGTGTCTGTGTCTCTCTGCCTGTGTTTATCTGTCTGCCTGTCTATCAGTCTGACTAAGAACTGACTGCAGAATCCCTACACAATCAGAGACCCCGCAACAGAGAATCCTTTCCACCTGTTGTATCATCCACCGGATCTTCGAAGGTGATGTTTCCAAGATGGAGAACTCCAGCAATGATGGAATAGATGGACAGCTTTTCCTCGTTCGTCAGACCCATGTGCGACATCGCTCCATCCGTCAGCTGGAAATCACTAATGTCGTCCAACTGAATGTCACGAAGACACCCTTTCTTCATGAACTGGAAAATAATGGTAATGCAAACGTTAATACAACTGATGACGCAAATGCAAATGTTAATGAAATGTAAAATTATAATTTAGGTGTTAACGCTACTGTAAATGCAAAATTATAATGCAATTGTAAGTGCAAAATAAAAATGCTGACGTTAATACAAAATGATAATATAAATGTTGTTATCAATGTAAAATTGAAAAATAAATGTTAACGTAAATAGAAAATATCAATGTAAATAATGTAAAATGGTAATGTAAATGCACATGCAAAACAATAACGTATTTGTAAAATGACAAAATAAATATTATTGTAGGTGTAATATGATAATACATAAAAAAATTATGATAAACACATTTAAAACCAATTGCTAAATATATGAATTTCTCACCTGCTGACTTTTCTGGTTTTGATTAAGATTTCGTTCGCTGTCCTTGCGACAGAAATACTGAGTGCAGCCGCGTCTCAAATACTAAAAATCAACAAAGTTTTGTTTGAAGGCGAAAACAGCCAATTATAGCAAAACTTAAAGCAATGATCCACTAATGTTCATAAAATGTATGGAACAAACATGGCGCAAAATTACACGAAAATGAGAAATGATTGAGAAATTAAAATTAATTCAGATTTGAAAATACGATCTTTAAATGCCAATGTTTCATCTTCATATTCTCTGGAGAATCCAACCCTTGTAGGCATGACTAATAAAGATCTTCCTGTTAATGTAGCAGGCTACCTCTTGAAGGTCTTCTGAATAGCTCTGCTGCGAGAAGTACTTCACAAATGTTCAGACCAGATTACAGTAGTTCAGATGAGATACTGCTAAAACAAAACCCACAATAATAATAAGATATGTGATAGGGAATTACATGGAATTGATCTGGTGAGGTCAATCTCAACTGCTGCCTGAGGTTTGCTGGTGCTCCGGCGCACAGACGATAGAAGATGTGGTAGTTTCTTTCCTCATCGTTCTGCACACAGATGCGAGACTTCTCGAGAAGGTAATGCGAAATATGACCTCCACAGACTTGATACTAGAACAGATCAGAAATAGGTACCGGTAGCTTAATATTCATCTGTATCATCATCATCACCACCACCACCACCACCACCACCACCACCACCACCACCACCACCACCACCACCACCACCACCACCACCACCACCACCACCACCACCACCACCACCACCACCACCACCACCACCACCACCACCACCATCATCATCATCATCATCATCATCATCATCATCATCATTATCATCATCATCATCATCATGGCGATGTTGTTCTTGCTGTGGTTGATGTTGCCAAGGCTGATGATGATGATGATAATGTTGTAATGTAATGCACTACTAACCATAATTGCAAACTGTAACTGTCCTCAGTTGATACAGAAAATAGTACAGCAAAGATAATCAGATGAAAAATCAACCTTGACGTCGAAATGAATTTCCACGAATTTTCCAAATCGACTGGAATTGTTATTTCTCATTGTCTTCGCATTTCCAAACGCCTCCAGCAAAGGATTGGCTGAAACATCAAGACAGCAAAGGATGTCATAATTGTTTGAGAAGCCATCATACGATTCATACCACATTCGCAGTTTTGTGGTTTCATATTAATGCACAGCATCAGACAGAATTATCGTTCTTTCTTGATTGAGGTCTCTTTGCTGGAATAGCATCCTCCTGGGCTTTCGTTCCCTTCAACGAGACTTGTCAAACTCTTATAAACTACTCAAGACTTTCCTCTTAAATACTCAAGACTTTCCCATTTGGCCGTGCCTGAGTCGGGAGCGCCCCTGAATAGTTATCTTCAAGGGGTGCTAAATAAATTCTTCAGATAGATAGATAAATAGGTATGGAGGTGAGGTATTTACATGACAAGTGAATGTGTAACATGTGACCATGCAATTGTAACTACGAAAGCATCAAGAAGTAGAGCAATACCTTTTGCAATTTGCTGAAATTTAATTTATATTGCCGTGATTGGGCTGGGAGCACCTCTAAGTGGGTATCTTGAAGAGACACAACACAAATTGTTGAAATGAATGAATGAAAATGAACAATTGAACATTGTATGACTTGTATAATTTAAGTACATTCGACAATTCTCTGTTCGATGGGTCCAGCGTGAGTCCCCCAACATTCCGTCAGGTACTTGAGGATGTACTTCGTCGATTCCGTCTTTCCAGCTCCGGATTCTCCACTGACAATGACGGACTGACTCTCCTTCAGCACCTTCATGTCTCTGTACGCTTTGTCCGCTATTAAAGAAAGAGAAACATCAACATCAAAATATGATGTTTGTTAGAACTGGAAGGTATTTAACATTTTGAGTGTGTAATAAAGCTGAAGTAAATAGTAGTTAAAGAGTTAATGCCAGTATAATGCAGATGTGATTACCGATGATGATGTGATGATGCTAGAAATGATAATAGATAAATGGTTATAGCATCTAAAACATGTGGTAACCATTACCATGACAATTGATGATGATGATGATGATGATAATGAAGATGACAACAATGATGATAATGTGAATGATGATGATGATGATGATGATGATGATGATGATGATGATGATGATGATGACGACGACAATAATGATTACGATGACGATGATGTCATTTGCAACTGACCAATGGCAAAGACGTGTGGTGGCATGGAGCCAAGTGATCGTCCCATATAAGACTGAATCGTATTCTTCGCGTAGAACTGCTGGAACTCCATGTATGGATTAATCGCAATCAGAATATTTGCCACATACGTCTACAGCCAACAGAAAACACAACTATTAATTCTATTGAATTCAATTCCATCCTATTCAATTCTATCTTTTTCCATCCTATCAAATTCTTTTCCAATCTATTCTGAATTTTAATAACAAATTATTCACTTGGACTTATAGGAATAATTTACAACAAGATTTTAATTATTTATATTCCAGTTTAATTATGTTCTAAAACAAGAGACTGAAAATCACTGCTGACACGTGCATGTAGACTTGTGTTTGTTCGTATTTATCTTTTGGAGCTCTTTACTTTAACGTCGCCACTCTCTGTGCTTGACCTCTAGAGGCAACTATGTCATTCCACATGTATGCACACATTGCACAGCCATTAGAAAGACTCTGGCCATCTCGGTTGTGGGTCCCTCTATTTCAAATAGCCTGCTCTTTGGCCTGCGAGCCCTTCTGTGGGACATGTCTAACTCTTTTTACAAACTACTCAAGATTTTCCTCTTTGGCTGTGCCTGGGTCGGGAGCGCCTCTGAGTAGCCATCTTGAAGGGGCGCTATATAAATTCCATACATAGAAAATTAGATATTCACATACATGTATGTTTGTACACGTGTAGTTTGTATTTTGTTTGTTTGCATGCATTGTACATTAAATGCAGGTGATTATGAACAAGATAAGTCTGTGTATGTGCATTCATTTATCAGGGTACAGCACCACATAAGAGCATGTAGCCGAAGTGCTGTGCACACATTGCTACAGATAGCATGGAGGAGATATCGTGATTGACAACCAGGCTCTACTGCAATCGACAGGTCAAGGCTTAGTTCTTATTTGCTCAACATTTCCACTGACTGCTCTCTTCCTATTTCCACCCCACTCATTCCAAAACTTTCAACCCGCAACACATTGGTCCAGCATGGCTAAAGGCTGAAGCTCTATGGCTAAAGCTCGTATGGTTAAAGCCAACATGGCTAAAGCTATCAAGGCTAAAGACGGGGCTCAATGGTGGCTAAGGGTACCAATAACAAGAGGTATGATGTCCAAATTATAAAATGGTGAAAGAAGGTTCCATAATCACTGGTAAAAAATCATGGCTGAAGAAATGATTATGGACATAATATGTTTTGTATCAAATACCAAGTACATTATGGCTACGCAAGTATGGCCACAGACAAAATGACTGAAGGCATAAACAAAAACTGATTAATGACATCATAGTCAAAGACATTAAAACTACAGGTATTAGGGTTAAGGCCAGTATGACTATAAGACTTTATGGCTAAAGATATGACTAAGGATATTATCACAAAGGATCCCAAGGCCTCAACACTATGGCTAAAGATATCACCAACAGAAATCTTGGCTGGAGATATCCGCAACCAGGTAGTCACAGTGTAACTGACCCGGCAATAAGGACCGGCAGTAAAGTGGACATGCTAAAGGTCAACCATAAATCATTCACCATATTATATTTGCCACGGGATAGACAGCTCAGACCTCGATCATATGCAATAAAAAAAATATAAAGCACTCACGTAGATGGCGTTTCTCTTGTACCTCAACCTCAGATTATTCAGCAGCGTTGCCTCGTTCAGAAACATCAAAGCACCTGAAGGATTTCAAAGAATATCAAACCAAACAACACATTTTATATACAACTTAATAATTATATTCACAACATCTGGATCAAATTTAAATTTACAACCATTTAACTGTGAAGTTATTAATATTCATTTGTGTACTTCTGGTTCATTAAAGTGCAAAAGTATTTCTTCATTAATCATTTGTTCATAACTAAATTCTAGTTAATCACTTTTAATGTTTTATATCATTTATCCGATGCTTAATGTTTAGACTCATTTGATTTTTATTTCTCCATAAATTTATTTATTCAGTAATTTATCATTTATTTCAATTAATTTTTCAATCATTTATTACATTAATGCAATATTTATTATATTAACCACTGAAAATTTAATAAATACTTATAATTTCCATTTTATTTCACTACACCTTTTAATACAAATAATTGTTTAACATACATATAATATTATAATCTCTAAAATCGTAGTCGAAATATTTATAAAGCACCACTCCAAGCCAAGTGTGGGCACTGGCACAGATGAGACATGGTAAGAGTTTGTGAAAAGAAGTGTCTTAGTTTCGAATGAAAGGCCCGAGGTGTGATGGATAGAGGAACCTGAGGAAGGTGATGGTGTGTGATTAGTAATGATGGTGGAGGAACTGAAAAGGATCGGAATTCAGGAGGCAGATCATTGTAAAGGCGTGGTGCTGAGTTGGATATGGCCCGGTTGGAGAACTTGAGATGACTTTTGACCAGAGAGAGTAAAACAGGCGGATGATTGAGTAGATCGAGTTGGCTAGATGGTGAAGAATTCACGAAGACATCTAGACTGAGAGTATAATATAAGTAAATATATTTAGTAAATATATTTAGTAAATACATATGTAAATATCATTTATACGCTAATATAATTCATCATATAAAAACAAATATGATTTTAGTGAAATTATATCTTACAGTTGTCATCAACATCTTTATCTTCGTATTCCTCGCATGGAAAGACCTGACTGTAACCGGCTGTGATGGGTTTCTCATTTGGATTGAGTGGTTGAACAGTGACTGCGTCCGTCTTGATGTCTTTTATATGACCCAACCTGTACCCATCCGTTGGGTCTGGCACCCAGACCTTACGACCCTCGTCCATGACGACCTTCGACTTCTATCTCTTCGTTAGGATTTCGCTGCAACACATGATAATAATAAAATAACAATACTAACAACAACAACAAAAACAACAGCATCAGTAATATAGTAATAATGACAACCATAATTGTGCAAATATTCTTAATAATAATCATAACAATGATAATACAAACATTAATAATTTAGTGGTAGTGGTGGTGGTGGTAGTAGAAGCAGTAGTAGTAACAAAAACAAAAACTTTTAAACAGACACAAAAGATCACGTATACGTTCGTCGTGTTTACATGCTTCAATTCGTTCACAGTGGGTGAAGGTTAGATTTGGTGCACCCCAGAGATCAGTGCACTGACCTATCCTTTATATTCTTTAAGTACAGCTGACCCATTATCTGCAAATCATGCTGCAATTGGTCACTTCAGTGCAGATAATATTCAAGCCTTCGTACATGATTCACCAGCTAAACGCTAATCAACTCTCACTGATCTTGATCTTCTCAGTTGGTTCACGTGCACGTGACTTACACTTTGGATGTCATCAAACCGACTTTGTCTTAATTACACGACTAACACGCTTACACGCAACTAGTTTGGTTTGGGACAAACAACAATCACTATTAAGCTTCACTTCCCGCTGTTGATTGGTAAATTCCCTACGTTTACTTTCTTATCTATTGTTCATAATTTTCACTCTTGATCAATCACTAAACTTTACTAAGCATGTCTCATATTTGACCCACTCCTGTTTTCTTTTATTTAAGGCGACTGAGAGCCATCAGACGATCTGCTGCCCTTGCTGTCTTTACCACGGTTGTGCACGCATTTATCTGTTCTCGTGTAGATTACTGCAACTTGCATCTCTGGGAGATGCAACGTCACACCCTCCTATCAGTGTTGAACGCTGCTGCTGTATGCTTATAGCACGCCTTCCTTCGTTTTCTCACATTTCCATTTATATGGCTGAAGTCTTACGCAACCCGATCTACCCTATCACCTCTTAGATCCAATATAAGATCCGACATACATAGGCCCTACATATATGTATATATATATGAAATTATATATTATATATGTATTTTATATAATATCTATTATGGTGACATCTTTCCCTAACTTTCCATCAATTTGTAAGTATCTCTTGTCATCTTCTCGTATCAATTCCTCCCCCTCCTTCCTCTGCTTGACCCCTGCTCTCAACTCCGTCTGTCTGTCTGTTTGTCTGTCTGTTTGTTTGTCTGTCCGTCTGTTAATTTCCATGACCTAATCCTCCATCACCCATTGTCACCCACTCTCCTTAAAATTCACTTGTTTGGGGTCTCCAGCATTAACAATGCAATCAGTAGCTGGCCCATCTAGGCCAACGCGACGACAACGACAAGTAGGGGGAGGATGTAGTGGGCGTATATCCAATGCTGGGCTGCAATCTAGCAGACTAAGAATTCAAAGAATTCCGTTGAAATGACGGCATTAATTAATAAATTAGCCTAAAAATAGTTCTGACGGTATTCAAATCGCGTGCTTCTAAATTTAACGTCGATAGTTGCGTGCAAAATATAATAATGACTCAAGTGATCTAATTGCTGCTTGACATGCACAGCACAGAGTAGTGCTAGTCTGGTATGAAGTTGAGCAGTGAAGTTCAATGTAGGATGTGGCAATTAGCTGCAAGCCATCAATGTCAAGTGGGTACTGTAGTCGCTGCGGTGTTGAATAGTACAAAGTAGCCTAGTGTAGTTCAGTGTACTATGATGGGGCATACCGTAGCATGCGTATTAAAAATTTAATAGCTTATTGTAGTGCAGTGGTGTAGTTTACCCTGGTGTAATATGCTGCATTGTAGCAATGTATGGTAGTGCAGCATACTAATGATAAAAAAATAAGTAGTATCATGGTGTAGTGTATTGCAGTGAGTGTAGCATGCAGAGGGCAGTAGTGTCTAGAAGAATTGCTGCAGTAGCAGTAGTTGAATATGTTGGAGTGATAATGTAGTGATGTAGTGAAGTTTAATGACCATTTACAAAGCACTTCTGTCAGCAAAAAGTCTTTCAGAAGCGCTCCCAGAGTGATTGACTCCGAGAGAAAAGGCAGAGCGAAGTGATGGAGGAAGTCAATTGCATCATCTCAAGGCCTTGACTCGCTCTTGCTACTACCATTTGCGTCAGCTGCGAGTCGTGTCTCGCTCTCTGTCTTCCTCTTCCGCTTCCACCTTGGTTCATGCCTTTATTGCTAACCGATTGGATTACTGTTCTTCTCCCTACTTTGGCCTTCCTCAGGTTCGTTTGCGTGGTTTGGAGGGGGTCCTGCGGGCGGCTGCACGCTTGGTGGGTGGCGTTCCTAAGTTTGGCCACATTTCTGACTATATTCGTGATGTCTTACACTGGCTTCCGGTTCAGTCACGCATTCATTTCAGGGTTGCTTCTTTTGCCTGGCGCTGCGTCTTGGGCACAGCACCTCCCTATCTCTGCGAGTTCTTCACCTTGACCTCAACTGCTGTGGGTCGCCGATCTCTGCGCTCGGCCTCTAGAGGTGACTTCATGGTTCCTTATGCCCGCACTGCCACTAGGCAGAACAGGGCATTTTCGGTCACTGGACCTTCCGCTTGGAATGACCTTCCCTCTAACCTGCGTTCCCACCCTCGGAACATGTCTAGCTCTTTCTATAGATTGCTCAAGACTTTTCTTTTTGACCGGGCTTGGGTCGGGAGCGCCTCTGAGTAGACTCCTTGAAGGGGCGCTATATAAATTACATAGATAGATAGATAGATAGATAGATAGATAAGGAGGAACCTAGGCAAGGCTTTCAGGCAAAGTATCTGGAATGAGCTATGGCAACTTACGGGGAACAAAGAGGTCAAGCTGATCACGGTGCTATGAGGATCTAAGAGGATGCCTTGAAGTGGCAGAAAGGGGATGAAACATGAGATCACAAAGATACTTTGGAGCAAGACCCACTTTAGACTAAAGAACCAAAACAAGAACTTTGAACAGTATACGGACAGAGAGAGGGAGCCAGTGAAGTTGTTCAGTCATGAATGTAGAGATGAGGCTAAATAGTGTAGCAAAGTTTAAAGCAGCATGTGGCGTGATGTACATGTAGTTTAATGTAGTGAAATAATGCATGGTTCATCATCGTGCAATCTAATGCATTGAAATGTAGTTCAGTTTCATGTTGAGGGTAGAGAAATATTATTAATTATTAATGCACCATCATAAATTGAGTGGTGCAAATCCAAGACATAAATTATGAAAACATCAACAGAAAACAGATGAGAAAATAAGCAGTTAATGAAGTAATCATAGAGATAATTTGTCAAAGAGTTTAAAGATTGACACAAAGAAATGTTCAATTCAGTGGTGCTATATAAATGCTCTGAATGAATGAATGAATGAATGAATGAATGAGTGATTGAGTGATTGATTGATTGAGTGATTCAGAGATTGAGTGAGTGTGAGTGAGTGTGTGAGCGAGCAAGCGAGCGAGAATGAACGAATGAACGAACTAAGAGTGAATGAATGAAGGAATGAATGAAGGAATGGCCAACTCTGCTTTTGCAAATTGAGCAAATAAGTAAGCAAGTAGGAATATTCTCTGTTAACCAATTCCAATCACACCTTGATGTAGCCTACATGCCAATGAATTAATACAGTAATAGAAGATGAAAAATTTGAGTGTGCAGCGCATAAACGAGCTGAACAGATTCTGGCAAACAGAAACTGAAAACATGTCATACATGTGCAAGCTACATCGTAATAAACATCACTAACACCTCACAGCTGCTACTTTGCATCATCATCGCCATCATAGTCATCATCAGCACCATCACCATCACTACCACCAACACAACATCACTATCACCACCACCAACAAAAATGAATTTCATTTTTTTCAACACCATCACCAATATCACCAGCATCACCACTATCACTCTCACTACCATTATCACTACCACTACCACCATCACCACCACCACCACCATCATCCTCACCACCACCACCACCATCATCATCATCACCACCACCACCATCATCATCATCACCACCACCACCATCATGAATGTCATTTTAGTCTTGTCTCATACGAAATATCAACCATGCGCATTATGATTGCCGGCGCTATACAAAAATGATGGAGATGTCTCTTTGGGATTTATATTCATTTTCGTTGATCATGACTGAATAAGCGCTGCAGCCGAAAATGTCTCATAAGTCTTTGCTGTTCCAACGTGTAACGCCGCCTACCGCTCAAAATAACAGTCACCAGCTTAACACTGCAGCAGGAAACAACCCCTGGGGACCAATCGAAAGCCAATCCATTCTTCTATAGCCTGCCTTAACTTATTCTCTCACAGTTTCATATTTAAATACCTTTTGAAAAGAAAACTACTCACCTGAAACGTCGCAATCAAGCCCCCGTCTCACCTGTGGACCAAATCACCGCCGATAAGTCAAAGCGACAAGAAAATTAGTTCTAAGACAACTCAGCGATTAACTCGACCATGCAAAAGTAACAATAATTTATATCAATAGTTAGGAAATTATTACATTCAAAGCAAATGAAGTTAAATTTACCACTACGATCGACACAGTACTTATTGAATAAATAATTCAGCGAATGCAAACGGCCGGTGATACATCAGAGAGTAAACATAACGTGTTACCTACAAAGAGGTTATATCGCGGAGTGCGCAGTTAGTCAGACGCACAGTGGACGCGTCATTAATGAGTTACTTAATAAATAAATGAAAATTACAATGCAAGACTTGTCTTTTAATTGATGAACATTGTCATTGGCACAAAGGACACGTGCTTCGATTTTTGTCGATTAGGGTTAATCGGCTGCAGATCGGAAGCATCAATTATATAAGACGATGTAATCCCAGATCCCATGACTATGCTATGGTCCGGATTGAGGAGAGGTCTCCCTGGAACCTGGTGATATGCCTTCTATCTTTGAAAAAGTTTAAGAGCCAGTTATAAACAAAATCAGGAATGTCTAGTTCCGATAGCTTTAAAGCAAGTGAAGAGTGCCGGGCCATGTCAAAAGCTTTTGAAAAATCAAGTATTAGTATTTGCTGGCTCTCTTACAAGTAAATATTGTGAGCATAAAGGATCTCCCTGCCATTTACTCGAGCAATATCTTATGCAAAGGCGGTGCAGTGGTGAATATGTTCGTGTCTTGCAACTGGAAGGCTGCAGGCCTGCAGCTAAGCGAGGTAGTGGAATTCACTTGTTACAACGCACATCTTAAAATTTGCTGAGAGTGAGTTCAAACCCCTGTTTGTCTTAGTCTCAGGACCCTAGTGAATTCTTCTTTTCACACCCGTTATTTTTCTACAGTTCTATATACTGGCAAGGCACCTTCTCAGTATCTGCCATGCTAATATACATGTCATATTCTCCTGCAGCACTTTCATGATAATGATACATAGCATAAACTCCAAAGCATTGTTATTAAGAACTGCTTTAATGATACACATGTCGCTCAAGTTCATTCAAAATAATTATTCTTAAAACAGCACAAACTTTCTTCTCAAGAAATGTAGAATTCTCAAACACAACTAAAATTTAAAAAAATTACTTGACGTATTTTGACTTATGGCCGTCAGGCGATGCCGTCAGCACGCGCGTCAGCCGCTTTCCCATGGAAAGAAAAAACATTAACAGCACAGAAAATAGAATAACTACCATAATATTATTTATTATGATTAATATTATCTATTATGATTGATATTATCTATTATGATTAATATTATTCATTATGATTTATATTATTTATTATGATTAATATTATTATTATGAGAATTTCTAAAGCGCAAGCCAATGTACCTAAATACATCACATATTTAGATTAGTCTTTGATTTCTTTGTGAAGCTTTCAATGGCAAGTTCTTAACCACATAGATCATAGAAATGGCCACCACAAAATCTAATCCAACAGCAGATACTAAACTATCATTAAGAGAAAAATGTCCCAATAACTAACCCGAGAGACAGTGCAGATACTAATTAAAGTATCGTGAGGCATCAATCACTAAGCAACTACTCATACTTTTGCAGTGCAAGTCCCAAGCCTGGATAAAGAAGGAGGGCAATATTGATCATCTTTGATATGATATAGTGTTGATAAACAGCAACAAGGTCAATCATTACGAAAGAGGTCACACAAACTAATTCAGATAGCAGCCACTAAAGGACTTACAAAGAGTATTCATTCATTGATAGAGGTGACACAAAAGTTTTCACAAGAGTTAAACTGAAGTCCAATGCAGACTTCCGTATTTAAATTTGCTACAATTATTCGGTGCCTTAAATACCAACTGCAGTGAGTCATACAGCAATTTGTCTCACATTCAATGTACCGGTAATTTGCTGCATTCAGAATAATGAAACCACCCCACACCAAACACATCACAGAAGGTCAGGGCTTTTTTTAGCGTGCAGTTGTACACAAAATGTGCAGTTCTAAATGGATTTATGCAGTTGTAGAAGCACTACTGTACAGTTAAAACTAGCAAAAACAGGCCATTTTCCTCCGATCGGGAGTAATTTACCATGGAGGATTGGAAGGAAAAGATGGGATTGTGCAGTTCTCAAAATTCCTTAAAAACAGCCCTGCAGTAGGTCCTGCTAGATCAACAGAGTACTAGCAGAGGTATTTAGGCCTGCTCTAATTATGCACAGATGTACCAAGCTGGCAATGAAGTTGAGAAAATAATGATAAATGTGCACATGCAGAAGGTTCAAAATATAATTGTCGTGGAAGTCCCAAATGGAAGAGGGAAGGAAATACAGACCACTCCCTGCTGGTAGGTCACAGATCAGCAGAGATGGTCGGAAGAATCAAATTGTTAGTAAGTAGTGAGGTGCAGTGGTATACTCGGTGCCTTGGAGCCGGAAAGTTGTGGGTTAGAATCCACCTCAAGTCGTCATGTAAGGACTCTGAGCAAGTCCTTCACTCACAATTGCTCATGCACTTTGGTGTGAAACTCCAATTCAGTGTCTGTGCTGTAGTCGGAAGTGCATCTGAGTAGAAATCTTGAAGGGGTGCTATAGCAAGTGCTGATACATACTTAGAAGTCAACACGTAATTGTAACTTGCTAACTCTAAAACAAATCATTTCTAAAATAATATCTGGAAACATTCTCAAACACAATCAGTCATTTCAAATTATATTAGAGAAAGTTCACATGAATAACTTAGAGCAACGAGAGCATGTTCAAGCAAAATTGTCCTAATTTTAAAATTAAATTAAAATCTTTCTGCTGAAACACAAAAATTGAAAAGAAATAGATGAGGGATGGTTGGATAATTTAACATGTAAAGAACTAAAAACAACTAAATATATATTTCTCCAGCCTGCAGATAGATAACAGTGAAAAGGGATATGACATTCTGCATATATAAACAATTAAAACATAGACTGCATACATAACATATACACCTGCTATAATCATGCATGTAATGCCATACATACACACACACATAATATACACAAAATATGCAAACATACATACAAGCATAATACATACAGACATATATACACAAACAAACACGTATACGGATACATGTGCACAAAAATACATTTTATAACAAATGATTACTTTTGCCAATGCTTTCAATAAATATTCAGCAACTTCGAACAGCATGATAATAAATTTTGACATGAACTTATGGTGAAGATAAAGGCAACCCACGCATGTTGGTATATTCTATTTCAAATTCTTTCTTATAATACATTGAATTTATTTGAATGCAGCTATTAAAGGAGCTCCATAAATACCAGCTCTACAGTACACCACAAAAGATGATAGACCAAAGATGACAGAAACTATACTGCAAGAATTGTGTATAGACAATAGCAAACAAACCTGTCATATGAGAACAATGATTGTGACGCACAATCTTATTTTTCATGTAACCTGTACCACAGGTACTGGATGCAGTGTGCAAGATCTAGAATAGTCAATAAAAGCAGATACTAGATATAATTCTATCCTTGAGCATTAAAGTGATGACATCTTTGCAGGCATTGGATGATTGGAGAGTAAACATCACTCAGACATGACCCCAGGGTCGCATCGCAACATGCTATATGTAGCGGCGATAGGCTGGCATGAGAACAAGGTGATTCCTTCCATTCATGAAAATGAGTTAGATAAATCTCTACCTACATAAACAATACATAGCAACCTCTTTCATAAAACTGTCTTCAAGAGCGATTATGACAAGACTGTGTAATGATGAGGCTGTTTTCTTGCCTTACGAACAGTGCATAAAATAGGATAATTCTGAAACAGTCAATATTTATGCTGATGCTATGGTTCAGTTCTTAGAAAGAGTAGATTAACCTGCATGGCATGCCAACAGCATTGGCCTACACAACATCATGTCACCTTAAGCAGAATGGTACACGATCAAGTCCAAGCCGCAGTTTCAGAAACATTTTCAGCCGACGAAGCTATATCACAAACTGTATCATAACTGGACATAGACCAGGAGTATCAAGCAGATGCATTTTGTCGAATTTCACCAACAGAGTTCGAATATCTTAACACATGCCACACTCAGAGCGCCTCAGCTTTTGGTTTCGCATGCTTTTTACCCGGAATACCAGCGTGCAGCCGATCGTGGTACTTTACGCTTTCGCGGTTCGTGAATCGTTTCCCGCACTGTGGACAGGCGTACGGTTTTTCCCCGCGATGTGAGCGTTCATGTCGGTTCAGATTACTCGCATTGCTGAATTGTTTTGGGCACTGGGAGCATGAATAGGGCTTTTCACTCGTGTGCGTCCGAAAGTGCGTTTTGAGCGCACTGCGGTCGTAGAACGTCTTTTCGCAGACAGTGCACGTGTGCGGTCGCTGGCCCATGTGGATGCGCATGTGTGCGTTGAAGCTGCTCATGTGCGTGAAGTGTTTGTCACACGCCAGGCAGCCGTACGGTTTCTCGCCGGAGTGGATTCGCATGTGCTTCTTGAGGTTGCCGACGTCCTTGAAGCTCTTCTTGCAGTCGGTGCATGGATACGGCTAAACACAACACACCATTCACTTTCCATTATCCTTGTTTATTTATTTTTTCCAAAGGTTTAACGGCAACCTATGGCTGCCATAAATAATTATATATATATATATAATTCACCGATTCGTTTCATGAGAAAAACAGTTACATGGAAGAGATTAGTTTTACCGGTTACGCTCGCTGAGAAAGCAATTAAAGAGAGCTCTTGGTATAAAGTTTTTGCTGCGGTTTTTCATGTCTTCAGAAAGAATTAATTTGCATAACAGTTCATTTTGTTCACTGAAAACAAGCATAATTTTTCTATTTCAAATGTACCAGATACCATCTGACTGCTTGCAGTTTTTTTCATACGGCCAATTACCTATAAGGCTTTTCCTTTCCATTATCCACTCATTACAAGGATTTATGCAGCGCCCCTTCAAGGTAACTATTCAGGAGCGCACCTGATCCAACCTTGGTTAAAGCGGCCAGTTTTAAGAATGCAATAGAACGTGTCAGCAGGGACAATTATGGATGGAGCCCATTCCAGGTCAGAGGGCCAACAACAGAGAAAGTGTGTCGCTGCCTGATACAGGTATTCATCTAGGAGACAAGAAGTTCACGCTCCACAGAGGAGTTGAATGCTCAGCGTGATCACCAATGGCTGTGATTGCATTACTGAATGCAGAATGATCGTGAGATCAATTCATATCCAAACTGGTATTGAATTATTTTCTATCTGTGCTGATGATGATGACGACGACGACGATGACGACAATGATGATGATGAGCTCTTTGCCCTAAATCAGGTCCATTGTCTTTTATAGCCAACAGAGGATGAGATGAGTGAGATGGCTTCCAATTGCCTTTCAACAGACAATTATGGGTGATCAATTTGTTCAAGATCACTATGCAGCGGCTTGAGGTAGATTTGAACCTGTGACCTTCGGCTACAAGGCACAGAGTATACCACTACACCACCGCATCCGACTTCTGGGCTAAAATAGTGATAATAAGAACAAATAGAAAGCTCAACCTTGTCATTGGAATGAACTCGGAAGTGTTTCCGCAAACTGCTTAGCTGTCGGAACTGCTGGTTGCACTGGCGACATTTGTACGGCCGCTCACCCGTGTGAACTCGCATGTGACTATTGAGGCTTGACATCGCTGTGAACCGCTTCAAACACTCACCACAGGCGTACGGACGCTCGCCCGTGTGCTGACGCAGATGCGTCTTGAGCTGGTTCGCCTGGACGAAGCGTCGGAAACATTCCGGACACGTGTAACGCTTTTCCACGTCTGAGTCGCTATCCCGCTGGTTCCTCCACTCATGACTCTTTTCGTCCGAGGATTTCGAGTTTTTCTGAACGCAATTTGAGGCAGTTTGGCTAAGAGGTTTGTTTCCTATAACTGAAAGAGGTTTCTGGTTTGTTTTTAAATCGACTGGGCTCCTGTCGTTGTTTATGTCATTCTCGATTTTTATTTCGGTTTTTATAACGGCAAGGCTTTTCCGTTTGTTGATTCTATTGCATGGCGATTTTTGGTTGGTCTTCTCGTCCGTTACTGATTGAGCGACAAAGACCGATTGACAGATGTGATTGTGTTCTTCGAAGACTGTCACTGTTTGGCCATTTCCGTCGTTTGCGTCCGATATGTTGACTAAAATTTCAAAACAACAACTGACAACGAGTACAGTGATCTTGGGAGCTCCAAACAGCACCGAATTCTTAATTGCTGCATAACTGTTTAAAAGCTGTGCATATTAATAAAAGCGTTGACATGTGAAAACACAGGACAAATAAAAAGAAATAAGAATCGGATGAAAACTCTTCTGCCACTTGCCCTGCAACATCAGTACGCAAAACGATGCGAGTGAGCGGTATTGCTAAAGCTGCTTAGAATAGCAATTAAAATACCGAATTTTAAATGCAAAGAAAATCATTTACCAATGACGCAAATGTTATTTTCAGATTCTTCCATGCTTGTGAATTTATTAAAACAAATTGTATTAAATATCAGCAACCCTGCACACGGCAAAACCGGAAGACCAATTACTGGATGAAAAGCGTACTCAAGATCGGAAACTAAAACTGACATACTCATTTCTTCTCCTTTATTATGTAATGTAATGTAATGTAATGTAATGTAATGTAATGTAAATCTTCGAGAATTTCTCAGCGCCCACAAAAGCCACGTCAGGGAGACCAGCTTATTCACCGGCGCTATATCAAATCAAGTCCGCAATAGCCAGAGCTGCCGTTTTCGTTCCGGTGCCAGGTCAAAATCCGGGGAGGTCAAGCCGAGGAGACAGCGTGGTGCTACGGTGGTTGTCGGTGATGGTTGGGTGATGGAACTTGATTGGAATCTGGATAGGATAGGTTGAAAAGTTCGGTTTTCAGTCGTGAATGGAATGCAGCAGAGGAGAGTGCAAGCGGAGGAGAGGTTGAATTTGGAGGTGAGACTGCAGGAGAGATAGGAGGGTGAGCGAACAGGCGGAGGTATGTTGGGAGTCCGTTCCAAAGAGCTGGTGCAGCATAGACTTCTTACAACTGCACCATGTCCGAACTCCTCAACAAGCACGCTCCCATCGTCACCAAACCAGAAACTCACGCAAAAAATCCATGGTTCAATTCTTTTCTTCAAGCCCTCAAATCGTCGCGCCGTCGCCTGGAACGAGTTTACAGGCGTACACGCGACGACTCTATCCTGAAACAACTCAAAACCTTGACAAATAGATACCACAGTCAACTTCTTTCAGCCAAAAAACGCTACCTGTCATCTCTTGTTCATTCAAATTCATCCAACCCTCGAAATCTCTGGAAAACTGTAAACAATCTTCTTCACCGCGGCTCCTCTCACCCCCTTCCGAACTCAATCCCATCTGCGTCCATTGCTGACTCTTTCGCATCCTTTTTCACTGACAAAGTTTCCACCCTTCGTCTCTCACTACAGACTCTCTTATCGAAATCTACCAGCACGCAAACCGACTCTTCCTATTCAGACGCAACTTTGCCACCTACAATATCTTTCAACCTCTTCGAGCCTGCTACTGAAGCAGAAATTATCACCCTCATTCAGGCCTCTCAAAACAAGCAATGCGACCTTGACCCAATCCCAACCTCTTTGCTTAAAGACTGTGTAGTCCTTCTTGCTCCCACGATAACCAAGCTCATAAATCTGTCACTCTCAACCGGTACCTTCCCTACGCTTTTCAAAGACTCAGTTGTTAAACCACTTCTCAAAAAACCATCTCTGGACAAAGAACTCCTATCCAACTACCGTCCAATCTCAAATCTGTCATTCTTATCCAAACTCTCCGAACGGATTGTCCTCTCTCGTCTCAACAGTTACCTCATCTCCAACAATCTTCTAAACCCAAACCAGTCTGCCTACACTAAGCATCACTCTACCGAAACACTCCTGGCCTCGCTCTACAACAAACTTGTGATGGCGATAGGCCGTCAACAAGTCTCTTGTCTGTGCCTCTTAGACATCTCTGCAGCCTTTGACACAATAGACCATGCTATTCTTCTCAATCGCCTCTCCTCTGTCTTTGGAATCTCTGGCACTGCCCTCTCATGGATCAAATCATACCTTTCCTCACGCTCTTTCATCGTTAGCGCTTCTGGTCACTCATCTAATCAACAAATCCTCACCTGTGGTGTCCCTCAAGGTTCAGTCCTTGGTCCTCTCCTGTTCATTCTCTATACCTCCACACTCAGCAAACTCATTTCGTCATCCTCTGCTGATCATCACCTCTATGCCGACGACACTCAACTATTCATATCTTTCTCCCCTCGCTCCTTCTCAGACGCTCTAAATCAGCTACATAACACAATAACTCAGATTTCAGCCTGGATGACCGCTAATCTGCTCTGCCTCAACCCCTCAAAAACAGAATTTCTCATCATTGGCCTACGCGAGCAATTAAACAAACTAGACTATCCTTCTGACTTTTCTCAAACAGACCCAACTCTTCTTACGCCATACTCTTCTCCTGTCCGCAATCTCGGGGTCATTTTTGACAAAAACCTTACTTTTTCTGACCATATCACCCAGTTATCCCGCACCTGCTATATGCACATCCGCGACCTCCGTCGATTGCGTCCAATTCTAAATTACAAGACCGCCTGCACAATAGCCACCTCAATAGTTCATTCCAAACTCGACTACTGCAATTCGCTCTTCCATGAAATAGATTCTCTTCAAATTAAACGCCTGCAAAATATCCAGAATGCTCTTGCCCGCGCAGTCACTAAGACTCCCAAACATCACCACATAACCCCTGTTCTCAAGTCTCTTCATTGGCTAAAAGTTTCTCAGCGCATCCATTACAAAATTGTTTCTCTAACCTACAACGCTCTTCAAACCTCTCAGCCCTCCTACATTCGTCAACTAATCACCATTCAACCGCACAGGTCTACGCGCTCATCATCATATCTTTCTCTCTCTCGGCCTCCAGTATCATCCTCTATTATTAGTGTTCATCACGAATCATCAGCACAGATAGAAAGTAATTCAATACCAGTTTGAGTATTAATTGATCTCACGATCATTCCGCATTCAGTAATGCAAACACAGCCATTGATGATGATGATGATGAGCATTCGACTCCTTAGGCAGGTCCAGGATTCCAACAACACCACTCTTGTCCAGGCCTAGTCTGTGCTTTATCCTTTATTTCTTTATTATTATATTCGTTTAATGGTATCATGGTAACGTTCCTTTTATCTGTCCATCAACCAGTCCACCATCATCTTTCTAGGTCTTCCTGGTGGTTTATTTCTCTCCATATCTTTTCCTACTCATTTATGTAGCCTATGTTATTCGTTCATTTCCAAAACAACAGCATAATGCTGTAAAAATCTGCAGTAAGTATTTAGTAGGTCTACTTATGGTTTTGCTTTGTCATGTTTTAATTAAGCGTCCGTTAATAAACTGGTTCCCGTAATCACGTGGTCAGACATCTGCCACTCTTCAAACAGACGCGCCCTACCTAAACATATCTATGTCATTAATACAGAAACGAAAAACTCGCTCCTCCAGTACACTTCGGATTGTGGTCTGGACTTTTGGGCGACCACAGTTGCGGGTTATGAGGCTAGGTCTACAGTCGTGTGTCCACTGTTCATGAACAAGGACATTTTGAACACCAGCTGTAGCTTAACTTTACTTCCTTTCAGCTTTCGTATGTTGGAAATTTCCCGTTCTTGGCGCTGCATCTCAAACGCTCATAAACTTGAGAAACTCACGAATATTTCTAAATGACGTTAGGATTAGGTGGATATATGGCTAGTTGTTTTTAAAATGTCAGGCAAATACTTATGGTTTGACCGAATAGTGGTACTTTTTTTGTTTGGTTCTACTTTTCATCAGGACACCGTGTACAATAGCAATGTACAAATTCAACCTCTCCACCGCTTGCACTCTCCTCTGCTGCAATCCATTCACGACTGAAAACCGAACTCTTCAACCTATCCTATCCAGATTCCAATCAGGTTCCATCACCCAACCACCACCATCACCGACAACCACTGTAGCACCACGCTGTCTCCTCGGCTTGACCTCCCCGGATTTTGACCTGGCACCGGAACGAAAACGGCAGCTCTGGCTATTGCGGACTTGATTTGATATAGCGCCGGTGAATAAGCTGGTCTCCCTGACGTGGCTTTTGTGGGCGCTGAGAAATTCTCGAAGATTTACATTACATTACATTACATAGAGCTGCTGCATTAAACCCAGGGCATGATTCAGTCCAGCCGCTAGCATTTTCTTCGATGTATGAATGAATTGCGTGTGCTTTGTTAGAAAATACTCAAAGACTCAGTTCAGTTTGAAGCCAAGCTGTTTTATTGGAATTATTTCAGTCGAAAAATACAACCAATTCACTTTTAAAAAGTCATCAAGTAACGTACAAGACTCGTGGAATAGACGAAACATTTGGAAAAATTAAAATCACATAAAATATTTTTACAACAAGGACTGAGCAAAGGGTGAACAAATCAATCAAATAAACACACATATTATTTTCATAATAATATATATTATATACATTTACATTGCAATATATACACGAATTTTTATTATTTACATGCATGTGTGTATATATATATATATATATATATATATATATATATATATATATATATATATATATAAACATAAAATGAAAATAAATAAAGTGACCTATGAAAAGAACTTTTCGAAGCAAAGCGAACAGGTAAGCAAGCATCTCATATTATATTTCTGCAAGAAACCAAAATCTAATTGCTAAACACAAGTGCTAACTGCTAGAGCATAGGAAGCACAGAACTGAGCAAATTCTCTCATATATGAGAATCTTTGCAGGAAGTTGAGCAATTTTCACCCACAAGAATAGAGACGCCATCATCAACTCAAAAGATGGTAATAGAAAACAACGTGATGTACCCATCAAAACATTCTTCACAAATCCAACAGCAAAAGTTCTGCTAAAACAGTCGTATGTTGACATTAGACAATCAAGCAATTGCTTTTCTACACAATGTTAAAAACGCATGACATCATTTTGCTTCGGTTAAATTATTTAATGGAAAATCCTGTCGATTAGTTATTTCCAAGGAAACCATTAGTCAATAATTTTACGAGACAATAATTTCACGAGAAACCTTCGGTAAATTCTTTCAAGGGAACCTTTCGGGAATTATTTCATCTTAAAAACCGTAACTTATACGGCAACGTGAAAATTAATGCTGAAGAAATATATTATAAATGGTGGCTATTTTAAATAGGCCAAGGACTGTAACAGTTGTTCTAACAGAATCATGCATAAATGCAAGCAAACATGGCTGCAGAAAGGTTGAGCAGATGACACAACATAGAGAGCAATGGATTTGAGCAGAATGCCGAAGAAAAGCAATTAAGTATGGTACTTCACAGTAAAAAAAGCAGCACAATAAACATTCCAGCTGAAGCTTCCACGTTACACCATTTTTAACATAACAAAGAAGGACATGTTATTGACCTAAAAAAGCAAATAACTTAACACTTCTTGACATCAGGTATCCATGCTGGGATGTACTCAAAATGTGATTTATCAATTGCTTTGCATTGTATTTGTCAATATTGTGACTTGATGCGTACTTGACACAGGTGCCTAAAAGGAATGCCTGTAGCATTGTCATGCTTTTAAAATCAATGTTAAATAACATGTACATTACAGTAGACTTCTATTTTAAAGCAGTTTTATTGTTTAAATCAACACAACAGGATCAATAAATATTATGGATGCTAGTTTTACCCCAGATTAATGACACCATCTTGAAGCCTTTCAACAAATAAAATACAGAGTTAAATTGCAACAAAGATTGTCAATGCAGTAATCTCTTGGTGTTTATATCTTAGTTTTATGTGACGGGGCAGATCCAGAGGGCCAATCCAGCCCTGACCCCCATCAGAAACATGCATAGGACGTGGCCCCCATCAGGTTTCAACAAGCTTTCGATTAATGCAGTGGGAAAATTAAGATATGATTAAAAACTAATTAAAAAATGATACATTTGAAGAGATTTCGTCGATTAAATGACTAAAAAAGGTCGTCAGGGAAATTCGGTATATTTTCAAGACATTTTGACCAGATGACTAAAAAAGGTCATCAGATTTTTCGGTCAAAGATAAACAAAATTTTTCCCTGACCCAAGGTACAAACTTCCCTTTGAAAATTTCTGTATCCGCCTCTGATATGTGATGTCTGAAAGTTGGTCCAATGTCTATTGTTCTATCTGCACTACTTGCTTTGTGTGCTTGTTTACATGTCTGTCCTAATTGTCTTTCCTAATTGCATGTCCCTCAGTCTGAAAAAGTAGGCCTGTCTGTCTATCAGAGTCTCAGTCAATCAGTAACTGTCCCAAGATTGTCATCAAGTTCGTCATTCACTGAAAAATCACGCAAAAAATACATAAGAATTATCATACGTAAATGATAATATAATCAATTAGACATCCTTTCAAACACAGAATGAGGCCAATCAACCATGACATAACAGAATCAGGAATTTGTAACATGCCAATGGCACATGCACTAAAACTGCAGATGAAGCATAAAATTTAGCGTACATGAAAAAAGCATATTAATCCGCAAGCAAGCAGAATTATTGCAAATGGACACAGTGCCTATAATAGCCAGAAATAGAAAAGCGCTTAACAGAGACGGGAATGATTCATTAAGACAGAAGAACGGTGCTTATAAAGCAGGGAAATGGCATGCATGGCCACACAGTGAAACTTTGGTTTTTCCATGATGCAGGGAAACCCGAAACCACCAAATGCAGAATCACACCATTGACAAGAAAATAAAAATGTAACAATATGAGAACAAAGCAAGCACTTATTTTTTTTAAATTAGCTTCCTTTTCAGCCCTTTTGTCATGACATCTATATTATCAAACAAAAACCTTCAAAACGGCTAAAAGATTGACATGGCAAGAAAACAAAAAAGAAAAAATTCAATTGCACAGTGCAAACAGAAAAAATTGTTGAAACCATTTCGACACGCAAAACTAAAAGTGTTAAGCAAAAACTGAAACGCTTTAAGCAAAAACTGAAATGTGTTATACAAAGCACCTTAAGTGGTCAAACACATGGCAACAAGCCTACATGGCATCAAGCCAACATGCCACACAATGTAGCTGAAAGGCTTTGAAACTTCATATGTGCAGAAAATCAAAACGCCAGCATAAACAGTACGCATTGACTAAACAGTTAAAATCATAGTCAACGAAAAACTGATAAACACACACAAGAACAAAAAATTGCTGGGATGAATTTGCTCTTGGTCTTAAGACAAAATTTTCATAAAAATAAATTAACTGGACTACAAGCTTCACATGAATAGTAAAAGAAAATCTAAACACACAACAGAAAGTGGTAAATCGTTAAAATAATGCGCACGAAGAAAACTAAAGAACGCATCTTCACGGGCGAATCTTAAAAAAATAACCGAATACGATTAACGTCTCTTCTTAGCACCTATACATCTGATAAAATGACCAAACTCGCTTAAAGACAATCTTAACCTGGCTTCGCAAAAACCGAACACCAAGAAACACGTCTCAAACACAAATATCTAAAATAATCTCAAATGTCAACAATCTCAAGATTTACCGGCTTTTTTAAAAACTAGTTTCAGGATCTTCAACAGTTTCCCAAAGAGAAATTTAAAAGATAAACCAACGGCAAAACCTCAAAAATATCATCACAGCATAAGCCTAACGCAATGTAACAAATCACGTATCGAATATGTGTAGTAGGGCCAAACCAAAAACACTTCCAAGTAACCCTTAACCATGAGTCAGAAATGAGTGGGCGCAGCTGAGCAGAGGAGGAGGTGGACGTGAGCTGACCCTTATGGTTTCCGGTCCGGGCGTCGGGTCTGTGGGATCTTTGACGGGCGTTCGGCGTACCCCTCTGGATCTTCGCAGATGTGTACAACAATCGACGGTTGGTTCCCGCGTCCCGAGTGCAATTCATACGACTCCCCTGCAGAGAAAGTCAGACAATTCATCAATAAAGACAATAATTCACTTATTGGTTCAATCAATCAATCAACCAATCAATCACATGTATTTATATAGCGCCTCTTCTCTAAGCTCGCCACTCAGAGGCGCTCCCAACCCAGGCGTGGTCGGAGAGGCTATGGTCAGACAAGCACCGGTATTCATTCAGTGTTTATGGAAAGAAGAAATGGAACTGGCAGCACTGGAAAAAATCCATTCAATCAATCATTAAGTACTCTGGAGCAGTTTATTGAAGGGGTGCCATATAAGTCCACGGAATGAATGAATTTATGCATTGTTCTCTTTGTCCCTTTTGCTCATACCTCTACAGTGCAGAAGTGTGCCTTCTTTGTGGTAGGACTCTCGACTTGGAATGGCCTGCCCTTGACACTCTGCTCCCTCTCTAGAACTCCTTCTCAGGCATTGCTCTCTCACCTGAAGATATTTATATTTGGCCGCGCTGGACTTGGGAGCGCCACTGAATAGTCCCCCTTGAAGTGCTGCTAGTCCAGCCACAGCAAAAGAAAAAAACTTGAGAGATTTATGAAATAAATTTTGATTGGTCAGAATAAATCAGCTCTAAACAAGTGGTTAACAAGATCAAAGTACACGGAACAACGATTTGCACAAATTGTACTGGTTGTGTTATTATCAAGTTGCTCAGCGCTTCGGCGTGAAATTCCGATGCAGTGTCTGTGCTGCAGTCTGGAGCACCTCTGAGTAGAGACCTTGAAGGGGCGCCATGACAAGTGCACATACAAACAAATACAATCATTATAACTGAAGTGGACACAATCAGCATGACATATATAATTATACATTATTAGACATGTTGACACCTGTGGTGTTGATTGCCACTCACCTGGACCCATGCTAGCCATGGCAGCTATGAGGTCGTAGTTGATGGCAGGCTTCCGCTCGTTTATCATTTCCCATTCCGGTGGTGGTGACGCGGGTGGCGAGAGGAGGAACTGCTTACCACGAGGGGGAGGTTCTAAGCGCCGACGGGTGCCGACTGTCTCACTGGATAGAGCGATTGGCTGCAACAGAGTTTGTGCAATTCTCAATAATAATTATCCAATACGCTCGTTATACTGATGGGTAACAAAGGCTATCACCTCTCTGTTCTGCACAGAAGGGAGTGCTATTGGTTCCATCTGCATGAACTGCAACTATGCATTATAGGACCTTTTCTGTCGTGGGCCAAGTGGTTTGGAATGGGGTTTCACAGGAGCAATGTCTACTTCCTGTGGCTCTAACTGAAGCATTTTTTTAATTCAACTCAAAACTGTACTTTTGCTATGCAAGCGCTGGGAGCACTTCTGAGTAGTCTCTTTGAAGAGACACTTTAGAAATTCTTGAATAATAGAATGTCGACTGAATTGACCAATTACTTACAGCTGCAAATAATATCTAACGCCTCTGATATATATATAGTTACACTGCCATGGTAATAGTCACTGTGTCCCAGGCAAGTAGTTAACATGCAACTGCCTGATTGTTATCATAACATACTGTTGGGCACTTTAGGCATAAGCTGTGCACTGAGGATACAGTGAGCACTGAATTATTTCATTGTTTAATGCTACGTCATTACATACACTGCACAAAGTCCTCACATTAATCTGTGAAAGATTTGCACTTACGCAAGACATTCATTTACATGGCATCTACTAAGGACCTCTCCGAATGATGCTAACCTGAGCAAAGTAGCATCGAATGGGCTGACCAAGAATCTCAGAGTTGTTGACCTTCGCGTGAGCTCTCTTTGCATTTTCAATCGAAGAGAAGATAACACGTACCCGACGGAAAGACTTGAGGTACTGAAATTGAACCTCTTTGTCGTACTTCAGAAACAAATCCTCAAACGCTGTCTAAAACGGCCAAAACAAACACACACACAAACTTACAAAAATGTAATTCATACAAACATTTATGCATTCTATATACCGTTTTTCATACTCAATCTATTGTATCTGTAAATTTATAAAGTGCCTCTTGAAGTGCACACCAAGCAGAGGCGCTCCCAGTACGAAAGACCCAGATGAAAGAAATTGGTGTTGATGCAGCAGAAAGCGAAAGATGCACTTGGGTTTTTTATTGCAGACTACTATTTATTTTTTCACACATCATGTTTTCAAACTAAAATATTTCAACTGAACTGATATAATTGACTGTTTAGATCTGAAGAGAACTAAATTATAATGTAGTCAAAAGCCAATGGACGACTAGACATGGGCGGAGACCTAGGGGGGATGGTCCCCCCAATGAAAGTGTTGGAGGGACGGCCCATGCATTTGTTCTCCCCAATCTTTGAGCCTCAAGACTTTTTTTGGCGGCAAAAATTGAATTTTTTTTCAAGATTTGGCCGGATGACTAAAAAAAAGGTCAGCAACTTTTTTGGCGACGAAAATAGAAAATTTCGTCAAGATTTGGCCGGATGACTAAAAAAAAAAGGTCATCAACTTTTTTGGCAGCGAAAATAAAAAATTTTTTCGAGATTTCGCGGGTCGTCAGAAATTTTTCTGAAAATCTCTCGTCTTTCAGTCCCTTCCAATTCTCGGCCCAGGTCTCCGCCTATGCGACTAGAGGATAATAGATTCATAAATAGGACAAAGTGGATGTCAGAATTAGAAATGAAGTTATGGTGACATTTTCTTTTGTGTACGTATATTTCGCCGAAATCCCATCATGTACACAAATCGACTAAATCCCATTACCCCTCCGTGTGCATGCAATCAATATATGGACAGCCCTTAGAGCAAGAGAAGTCGGATAAGAACAAAAGAAGTAGGGTAAGAACAAAAGAAGTCAGGTTAGAACAAGTAAGAACAAAAAGAAGTCAGGTTAGAACAAGAGAAGTTGGGTTAGAACAAGGATGTCGAGTTAGAACAAGACAAGTCAATCCATATTCGCAATTGCTCTTGGAGTCTCACTCTAACATAACTTATGTTCTCCTTTTTTCATCCTCACCTAACCTGACTTTATCTCAAGGCGCAAACTCTGACCTTGGCATTTGACTCGTTAAAAGCATCATCAATGAGATTGGTGACGATTATGACGGAATTTGGAGGAGCGGTGTTACTTGTCGCAAAGTCATCATCAGTCCCGTCCTGAATTTCACCGGATAGTGCGACACTTGCGTGTTGAGGATGATCATCAACGTTCTGATCATCCCAGTCATTGACTACATTATCATCTGGTTCCTCCATCTGTATTTCCAGAACTGCAAAACAAAATCCACGCATTCGTTTCCGCAAGAGAAAAATTACAACAGGAACGTTAGAGCCTCCACTGTACTCTGTGATGGTCTAGAAACCAGAAAGATAGATGTAAAAGAGCAGTCTCTCAGGCAGCTCATACATATATTGTATTCTATAAAAACATAAATTTATAAATAATCCCCGAAAACGCTGAAATATACAAAAGCCCGATTTCCCGAAAAGTTTTATAATGGAAAGCGGCAGAATCCCGAAAACCATTTAATTAAATTGCACACACGATATAATGGACCTATTAAGTATTGGTAACATAGTTTAGTGCCTAAAAATCATCAGGTTTGTGAAAATTGATTTTGGGATCCGGTCGAAATTCGTTTCGGGGATTGGGAGACCAGGGAGATCCCGGACACACCCCGAGATAGTCTTCTATTCAATTAAGTAATTAAATACTCTAAAATGGAATTGACCGCACAAATAATGAAAGACGCTAAACCGATCTTCGAATGACTCATATTACAGGCATTATAGCGGCATTTTTTCCATTATAACATAGCACTTTGCTGCCTTCACAGCAGATCTTTAGGGGTCCTCTGCACTCGTGCACCACTACCGCAATAGTTACTTACTTTTAAATTGTATTAATCAGCCAATTTCTTTACCTAACCCTTTAAATATTACACTTTTATTAACTTCAATAAATTTAGAATTTTTAAAGAATAATTCGTTAAAATTCAAATGAAAAATGCGTAAACGAAATTCTTAAAACTTTATATGCCAATACGTCATTTCCTATTTTAAGCTCACGAAAGGTGATGGAGTTTATGTAGCGCTGGGTTTTCACGCCGTTTGCAAGATATAACCGAAGTATAAATAACATAAATAATAAATAACAAATAATAATATTTATACTGTGATATAACATTAATTTGACAGAATTTTTCGCCATAGACTATACTGACATTACAACGCTTTGCATTTAAATACTACCTTTCAAGTTCTCCAACCGAGCCATATCCATCTCAGCACCACGCCTTTGGAATGAACTGCCTCCTGAATTCCGATCCTTTTCAGTCCATCCGCCATCATTACTAATCACACACCATCACCTTCCTCAGGCTCCTCTATCCATCACACCTCGAGCTTTTCATTCAAAACTTAAGACACTCCTTTTCACGAACTCTTACCCTGTCTCATCTGATCCTCCACCTTCCAATTCCCGGCCCAAACGACACCCGCCTTAATAGCTGTTCCGCCCCTCTGATCCTATGGAATTTCGACCCTGACCACCACGGACTACTCTCACGGACAACCCTTCTAACTCAACGCATTTGATCCTGATCTTATGGTAACTCGACCCGGACCACCACGGACTACTCTCACGGACAACCCTTCTAACTCAACGCAGCGCTCGTGAATAAGCTGGTGCCCCGCGCTTGGCTTTCGAGTGGCGCTTTAGAAATTTCGAGTTTACGATTACGATTACGATTACGATTACCCAGTTAGGTTTCTGGTTGCGCTTTATCTATTCTGTGTCCTAAACTGAAATAGTGACACATATGGACCCCACGGTATTTTTTTATTGGAGTCCCATGGACGCATCGTTAAATTATTTGTGCGTCCACCCACAACTTCGGTGCGTCCATGGACGCACCACCTTTATTTTTGTGCGTCCGGCGTCAAAATTTGTGCGTCCCGGACACACACACTAACGGAATCACTGGTTTCGAAACCTCCAATGGATGGGTTTATGCAACGACCTCATATAATTTTTATGTACATATATACATACATGTGGGTTTAAGCTAATTTAATATATAATATCTTCATTTTTTATGCTTCAATCTGACACACCGCAGAACGATTACAGGTACAAGTTATACGAACTAGTAGGCCTAACTACGGCCCACTATAGCACGATACGCAGGTCGGCTTTACAGCAGTGGGTTCGGTAGCTTAAAACACTAATGGCCTAAGAGCTGGATCACTCCTGGTTCGGCCAAGCCAAAAGTGGTAGGGGTTATCTTTATTTATCTTTTATATAAGAGAATCCTGAAATCGACACATTTTATTCATAAATTTCGAGAGCTCTTGTTCTGAAAAGAATTATGAAATATCGTCTAAAATTGTAATAATAATTTTAATCATAGCGCAACAAAATGAGGCATTTTTTAAAATCTTTGTTTCTTCAACATTCGTGATTCGTGAACTCTTCAATTTTCAAAAAATGGAAGGAGGCGATGCCGCTTTGACGATTCGAGCAAAATTTGTTTCTAAGAAAATTAATAAAATTAGATGGAGACCAACAAATCAACAAATCGTAGAACAGCCAACGCTTCTCGTGACTGGGAGTTGGGACGAAGAAGATGTAGTTACTGATTTTGTTATTTCGTTACGATGGCGAGCGATAATTTGAGATACATGTGTGTATTTGTCTGGTATTTTGATTTTTTGGATGAGGACATTAATTTATCGCTGCTTTGAAAAGTTCTAGTAATTATTGTGGCGTTTTTGAAGTCATACACCTGCCAAAGACTGAGGTGTGTGTAAAACTCGTCACAAAGATTAATGCGAAAGTGCCGACAGTTGGTCAACAAGTACAGGCCTCCTGTGCGATTCTTTCGCAACACCTTATTGTTGCCATATTTAAAATAAGTTTACGAGTCAACACCATTTCTGAAAAGAACTCAGTTGAGGTTTATATAGGTCAGGTGTCGATCGACCACAAAAAATAAGTGATATGGATGCAAAGGCTCGGATAGAATAGAGCACTGCGACCTTAAACAGTCCACTTCGGCTCAGTTTCGGCGCCGTATTGTTTCTTATAAATTCGTTGATCGGTCACCACTGGATTGGTGTGAACCTCTATAGCAAATTCTTCGCGAACTTTTGATAATGCTAAAAATAACAGCTGCTTGTCTGGATATTGTTCTTAATTGGTATTCCATGATGAACTGAATAAACTGGTGCACAGTGTAGGTTTTATTGACGTGGCGATTTTGAATAAATTTTGAATTTTTCATTTTTTGCTATGTTTTATTGTGAGTTTGACTTAAACAATTCTGACTTTATTTCCTGGTCACTGTTTGCAGTTGGTCAATTCCATCGACCTCTGGACGATCGATTCGTCGGGTTTTGAAGCGTCGCAGATCGACAGCAACGACTCGAGTCTGAACGACGATTATGATATACCTCTGCAACTGCATTCTCTGCCACACGCTGGCAATGTCACAGACTTACGGGTTAGGTGGTTTCTTTAGAGATTCACGATAGTCTTATAGGTAGCGTTCTTGACTGTCCACTGAGGGTCTGGGTTGGTCAATTCCGGTAGGTACCAGCATGTGTGTGTGTGTGTGTGTTGGTGCATGTGCATGTATGACTCGAACCTTCCGGCTTCAAGGCAACAACGCCACCGCAACACCTTATTGCCATATTTAAAATAATTTTGCGAGTCAACGCCATTTCTGAAGAGAATTCAGTTGAGGTTTATATAGGTCAGTAAATATGTGATGAAATATGGCAATAAGGTGTTGCGGTGGTGTAGTGGTGACGTCGTTGCCTTGAAGCCGGAAGGTTCGAGGTTCGAATCCACCTTGCCGCGTAAGGACCTTGGGCAAGTCCTTCACTCACAATTGCTCAGCGCTTCGGCGTGAAACTCCGATGCAGTGTCCGCTTTGCATACGGGAGCGCCTCTGAGTAGAGAGAGCTTGAAGGGGCACTATAACAAGTGCACATACAAAACAAACAAACAAAAAGTATATGTTGGAGGGTATATACATGTATACTTATGCATGTGCATATGTTGTGAACTTTGGATGGGAATGTGCAGAAGGGAAGACCTAACAGAAAATGGATTGATGACATCAGGGACTAGTGTAAACTGGATCTACAAAGCTTAAGAATAGTGGCGCGGGGTCCAGGTAGCGTATTGGATAACACACTGGCATGGAGAGCAAGAGGTACAGAGATATTATCGAGCCCCGTATGGGGCGGACATGCTTTGTAGGCTGCTATTGGCACCGTGTATTGCATGCTGTCTGTTCTGTGAGTAGTTAATATTGATGTTAATTAAAATTGTTACATAGCATCATGGAATACCAACTGTACATGTACACAGTATAGTGCGGTTCATTTGCAAGCGTTTCATTAAAGAAAAAATATTATTATATTTTTATTATTATTGCTAGATTAGGGACTCCTGAGAAAGCGATAAACAAGGCAGTGGACACCTCTGGGCCCATAGATCCTGATGAGATGATGATGTGTGTATATGAATACTTGTATATACCAGACAATATTGTGCTTTTAAAGCTCATCTGAAATGCATTATGCTCCATGCACTTTAATAGTCTTAGTGCCAACAAGTTCAGCTGAACAATAGCAAATGATGCTAGTGTTTTTAAAAATTGTGATTATTTAGTGATATACTAGATAATAAAAAATTGATTCATATAAATTGACTAAATCATGACAAGTCGGCTCTTATAGACATGTAGATAAGAAAAGCACAAACTTCATATTTTATTGAATTTAATTAATTCTTCTTAAATGATATAATGATGTTGGGAAACGTTGTGAATTTAGATTGGAGCATGAGACTAAATATTTCTGAATGCGGATTTTTTCCAGTAATTGTTTCTGTGTTGATCTTTTGAAAAATTCGCCTTCGTTTATTTTTAGTTCCTTACGGACGACAGAATTCTTGCATCTTCATCTTCAGGAAGCGTAACGCTATTAAGGCACGATCCATCATCAAAGGTTAAAGATTCTTCATCTATAGAGTGTGCATGTTTTATGAGTGATGGGTGCATGTATCGTATTGTATTGCATTTGTGCGTTTGTAAGGCACAGCTAGTAGGGTGAATCATTCAAAGGTGCTCATAAGAAGAAATAGATTTTGAGAAGTGTGTCTGTATCTGAACTGTATTATACCGACTTTGTCGGATGGGATATGTCCCTAAGAATGCTCTATCTCTTGAGCTGCTGTGCTAGAGGACAGACACTTTTTAATTTGATTGTGTTCATTGTGCTGTTCCATTACTTGGCCCCAATAAAGCAATTGTAGCACTCCCTTCAAATCAAATCAATCAAATCAAATCAAAATCATTTATTGATCCCACAATAAAACATAACAAACAGAAAATAATGCAAGACAATTTATATTTAACATTGTAATGTATTCAATACAGAACTTTGTAAGATAGAGAAGGGAGCAATAGGCCCTCCAGAAGGGACAAGTCCCGCTTAGTAGGGAGCCTATATACCATGAGTAGTTTAAGCAAGATGGTGGGGTATGATTAAATGGGGAAAGAACAGGCGCTATAGTAAAGTGCATAATAATTACTATACATTATTATTTCATGAATGTTAAATGAAAGCATGTCTTAACTAAAGCTTAACTAAAGCTTAACTAATAAACAACGAAACTGGTATTAGGAGATGTAAGTTAGTGTGTGTGCACGTGCAAGGGTTTTAAAGTGGCTGAGGGATGTAACCAAGCGGATTTCTTTGGGTAAACTGTTCCAATTAATAGGGCCCTGGACTCCAAGTGAAAACTTACGGACGTTAGTTCTAGCAAACACAGGTCTAAAATCATTACTGCTTCTGGTGCATATCAGCTGCGGTGCAGGATCAAAATAGGAAAAGAATGATGGTGGAAGGAGGTTATTAATATATTTGTACATGAAGATGCAAGTTTGTAGAAATTTAATTTGGGTTATGTTTAGGAGTTTGTGTTCGAGGAATAACGGACTGGTGTGTGAATTTAGTGGAGATTTAGTTATCACTCTTATGGCCTTTTTTTGAAGGATCCTTATATCGTTAAGATGAGAGTCGTATGTGGAAGTCCAGATCATATTGCAGTAAGTAAGATATGGGTATATGAGGGTAAAATAGAGATCCCGTAAGATATGAAGAGGAAGAAGATAAGACACTCGTTTTATAATGCCTAGGTTCTTCTTAATTTTATTGCTAATTTCAAAAATGTGAGTTTTCCACTTCAGGTGTTGGTCAATGTAGATACCTAAAAATTTTGTTGAGGGTACTTGAGGAATTACGATGTTGTTTAAGACAATTTGACTATTGTCATAGGGAATGGATTTTCCTATGGAACGAAAGACAATGCAATTTGATTTTTTTGCGTTAAGTGTTAATTTATTACTTATAAACCATTCACTTGCAGACATAAGTTCACTATTAACCAATTGTATTAAGTGGTCATATGAGGTATGGGAAAAAAAGACATTAGAGTCGTCTGCAAACATGATGAAATGTAGCACAGTTGACGAGTTTGGCAGATCGTTAATAAATATTAGAAATAAGAGTGGGCCAAGAATTGATCCTTGTGGTACACCAAATAGAATGGGTAAAGGGTTTGAAAGGAAACCATTACATATAACTCGTTGGTAGCGATTCGTAAGATAACTAGTAAACCAATCCAATGAAGTACCTCTAATGCCATAGTGTTCAAGTTTAGTTAGAAGGATATTATGGTCAACCGAGTCAAAGGCCTTGGCGAGATCAAGAAAAATTCCAATAGAATATTCATTTTTGTCCATCGCAGTGGCTATCCTATCTTGGATATCTAATAGGGACATTGAAGTTGAGTGACCAGATTGGAAACCATGCTGCGAAGGGTATAGGATAGATTTATAATTAAGGTAGGAAAAAAGGCGATCATACATAACTCGTTCATAAAATTTAGAAAAAAATGGTAACACCGAAATAGGTCTATAGTTAGCTATGTCACTTTTAGAACCTTGTTTATGAATTGGGACGACTTTTGCAATTTTGATTTCAGTGGGGACAAGCCCAGTTGTGAGTGAGCAATTAATTATATCGGATAACGGTGAGACTAAAAATTCCATAACAGGAGATATGAGGTGAGGGAATAAATCATCCATTCCTGAACTATGAGTTGATTTGAGAGTTTTATTGATCGACATTAGCTCTTGCGGACAAGTGGGTAAGAGAGCAAAAGAATTTATCGAACGTGGAGACAGATAGTCTTTAAAATTCTTCTTACAAGGGGGTAAGTCAGAGGACAGAGATTTTGCTATTCCAGTAAAATAAGAGTTAAAATGTTCCGCCATCAAGGTGGAATCATAAATCGTGGCGTCATTTACCTTGATTTCTAAAATGGAAGTGTCTTGGTTATCAGCTTTGATAATAGTTTTGATTGTCTGCCAGGTCTTTTTAATATCCCCGCTATATTTGATAAATTCATTAGTATAGTAAGTTTGCTCAACTTTGGTGCGTATTAATTTATAGCGGTTACGATATTTCGTAAAGATATTTTTGTTTTCGATCGTAGGATTTTTTATGTATTTAATATAAAGTTTTTCTTTCTTTTTTGTAGAATTTAGCAGTCCTCGAGTCATCCATGGTTGAATAAATGAATTTTTCTTAGAAATCTTCAGAGATTTAAGGGGAAAGGATTTATCATAGCAAGTTTTGACTTTTTCAGTAAATAAATTAAAGGCCTGATTTGATTCATGCGCATTACATAATTCTGTTACTGAGGTCCAATCGATTTGGGATACAAGTGCTTTAAAAGAAGCAGTTGTCTGGCTATTTATGGTCCGTTTCAGCTCTATTTTACCCAAATTACGTGAGGTAAAGGGCTCAATTTTAATCCAGGTTATTATTGGTAGATGGTCCGAAATTTCAGATGTAATTATAGCTGAGGTAATAATGCAGTCAGGGGTATTAGTGAAAGTATTATCAATTAAGGTAGCCGAGGTGGGAGTTATTCTAGTAGGTTGGTGGATAAGTGGGAAGAAGTGGTGGGTCATCATACATTCAATGAATTCATTGGTAGGGTTGTGATTACCATGTGCTAGTAAATCAACATTGAAATCACCAGTTAAGAATATTTTCCTGTTCTTACAAAGGGTGAGATTGTCCAATAGCGAGTCTACTTGGGTGTTAAAGTCATCCATATTGAGACCAGGAGGCCTATACAAAACACCGAGTAGAATGTCGGCGGACTTAACAACTTTAATATTAATGAAGAGGTTTTCGAACGATGTCGTTGGTGTGCAAATGTGCATCTCACTATAATAGATGTCTTGTCTAATAAAGAATCCAACCCCTCCTCCCATTCCCTCCTCCCTATGCTTATGTACGAAGTTATAACCAGGTATGAATATTGAGTCAGCCGTTGAGTTAGTTAACCATGTTTCGGTAACCGCTAGGACAGAGACAGGAAGCTGAGTTAATAAAAGCTTAATATCGTTAATTTTATAAGTAATGCTGCGACAGTTAAGATGCATAATCGAGAATGACGAGGGATCGTTGGCAAATCTATGGGTTAACTGGGAAGCGCCGTAATATCTGCTTTCTTTTACGATATCCAAAAAATAATTAAAGTCAGGGTCTAAATCCTTATTGTTGAGAAGGGGTCTATTTGAATCTTCAGATTCATAAAGGTTTGATCGAGGTAGGTCAGGTTCCAACAGGGTCTCCAAGTGGGTAGAATTAGAAGTCTTTGTACAGTATGCACCGGCTACATACGGCCAATCCTCTGTGTTTAACTGGTCGGAGGCGTTCATGCATGCAGTATGACAAAGTGTAGTGCAATATTCGCAGGCACCAACATCTTGCCCTGGGCTAATTAGTGCAGTGCACACACAACATTTATCTAAATTAGAACACGAAAAATTAGAAAACATACACAAGGGGGAAAGAAACAGAAGAAAAAAAAGAAAAAAAAGAAAGGAGTGAAATAGAAACGAGTGGCAGCTGACCATGTAATCGACACGGTAGAACAAATTAAATTATCAAAGCAATGGCAATGGCATACATTCACTTTAGCTGAACAAAAGCAAAAGAATGACACTCGAAGAAACGGAGGACGCTACAGATTAACAGAATAAATCGTCGACAGTCGGTATAGTCATGATATACCAGACGAAGAAAAGAAAAAAGAAAAAGTACACAATGACTAGGCAAGTTAATCGATGAGTCGACAGCTTAGTGCAACAAACTCACAATCATAGGGCTAGATAAAATGACTAATTGCATCTAGTGCAGGCACATAACCACAACATAATCAAAAGATAATGTGATTACATAGGTTATGCACAAAAGCAGCAATGGTCGATCCGACCTTATTAGTGTGCACTGGAACCAATAAACAATTAAAAACAATTAATTGCATCGGGTACAGGTGTGAGTCCACAACATCAGCGTAAGATAGTTTAGAGTATATGCACAATAACAGTGGTGGTCAATCCGACCCTATCAATGCGCACAAAGTAAAAAAAATGCTTAATGCATCGAATACAGGCATGTGACTACAAACATGAGCATAAGATATATTATAGTTAAGAAAATATGCACAATGGAAGTACTAGTCAAACCGATCGATGCGCAATTAGAAATAAATGGTCTCGTCAAAAAGCAAAACGAACCAGTAGGGTCGTATATAATGCGACTACAACATGAGCATAATATATATAGTTAAGAAAATATGCACAATGGAAGTAATAGTCAAATCAATCGATGTGCACTAGAGCTAAACGATCTCGTCAGTAAGCTTTGAACGACCAGTAAGGTCGGATATAATAGAGATAACAGATCGACAGATCGATAAGATAATGGAATATGATCGTTACTTTGGAACGAGTTTGTTGAGGTCTTCCATCGATGATATCTTCATCGGAGCAGCGCCGGCCGTGAGTGACATCTTAACATAGATGTTACCACCGTATGACCATGATGAAGCGATGGTCTTCTCCTTTACCATAGCTCGCGCAGACGAGAATAGGAAGGCAGCGTTGGTGGTGAGATGTTCATTGATGTAGATCTTGGGGTATTCCGAGTGAGAAGAGTTAGAGGCTGGATGATGACTCAGAAGTTTCTTAGCTTTGAAGACTTCGTTTCTTACTCTGCGAGTAGTGAAGCTGACGATGACAGGTTTGAGAGGCGATTTCTTGTTGCCTGGCAGGCGATGGGTCGTATTGATGTCGTGATCAGTGAGATGCAGGTTAAGACGGTCTCGACAAAGTAGGATGATTCCATTGGTGAGCGCTCTTTCGCTTTCGATCTCAGTGTGGTACTGGTTCTGAGATAGAAGTCCAGTACCGATATCGTCAGAAGAGTAAACCGGTACTCCATGGAAGATCAGGTTGTTTAAGCGAGCATGTCTCTCGAGATCATCAACTTTTGCTTCGAGTATTTTCGTGGAGGATTTGATGGCGGTTACCTGGTCGCTGATTACGCGGATGGAGTCGTCGAGTTTAGCGAAGGTTTCAATTTTAGTTGCTTCCATGTTCTTGGTAAGTGAGGTGGTCACATCCGCAGTCACCTCCGCTGCGAGTTCCTTGACGAGGGATTTCATCATGGGAATGAGAAGTGTGGACAGGCGGTCAAGTAGAATATTTAGTATTTTATCGTCAACGATTAACTCAGACAGTTCGTCGACTTTAGCCAATCTTTTAGCCATATTCTTGAGTTAAACCGCAGTAGGTAGTCCTTACGTGTTGTATAGGCGTGTAAACAAGGTGTGGCCGTACAAATGCGTAGTTGATCAAAGTTCGAATTCCTCCAGCGAAGAAAAAAGATATTCCTCAGAATGTTAAAAGTATTCCAAGACTGTCAGTGTAATACAGCATCCAGACGTTTCTTACAGTTTTTCATTGCTTAATCGAGGTTTTAAATCATAATTTGATCGATTACTTCGGTCACGCCACTATCAGTCCACCGCCATCATGCCCATCCTTCAACGAAGGACACACGATGGAGTTCTCCCGGAGGCTGATGATCGAATGCAAAGAACCGTTTGCATTCATATGTAATTATTATCCGATTATTCAATCAATCGTAATTTGTATAGCGCCCCTTCAGGGTACCTACTTAGAGGTGCTCCCGACCGAGATCAAGCGAAAAAAAGTCTTCAACAGTTTGTGAAATTGAGAACAGCTTGGGATGTGTTGCATAGTCAAGGGATGTCCATTCCAGGTTGTTGGACCAACCACAGAGAATGAACGTTGTTGAATACACATGCTTCTGTATTATGCCGTTTGTAATGCACAGAATGCGGTCTGCAACCGAGAATTGAAGTAGATACTTACTAAATTTTGAAATTACTGTTTTATTATATTTAGTATAAGATGAATCATCATCAGTGGATTTGATTGTTGAGCAGAGGTTAGTGAGAGGTGAAGTCTGGGAGCGACTGCATCGCTTTCCATCTGGTTCGTCTTCCGCTTGCACTGCGATTGCATCTCGTGACGACGGCGTCTTTGCTTCGGTTGGTGAGGATGGACGCGTGAACGTCGTTAACCTTGAAATCGGGGGACCAGATGGCATCTCAACAATAGGTTTCTGCAGTGTCTTCATTCATTGCCAATAAATTCTTTTGTGTTTAGATTACTCGGTCTTGCATTGAACTTGAAATTGCTTACTTGATGCTGTTTATTTATCTTCAGCGTTTTATGAAATATGATTTTTAAGAATGTTGTTCTTTTGTAGTGACACCAAGTGACAAATCGAATCACGTAAAAATAGTCTGATTTTTAGTTCTTTGAACCTCTATTGAATGCTGAAATTTTTATTACACTTTGGCCGTATCCAATTTTCTGTATTTTGATGGTATTGTCTTCGTTTGACCTGTAGACGAAGAACTTTGTAAACATATCTCCGGATTGTTTCTTTATGCTAGAAAATGCTGACAGCACTTCGTTGACTGGCGTTACATTCCTGCGTCAACAGGAAGTGGCTGCGATCAACTCCATCGGTCAGTTCAAGGTCTGGGATCTGCGACAGTCGACGAGGGATCCGGCACGAGTTCTCGTCCTCAATGTCATGTGCGTTCCTTTCAATGCCAGTTTGTTACGGTCTATGGAGCAATGCCATTGCTCCTGCGTCGTTTTGAGGATTCCTTCTGTAATTGACTTCTTTCTGATACCGACTTCCTTCTTGAATTGACTTCTTTCTGGAACCGACTTCTTTATTGAATTGACTTCTTTCTGGAACCGACTTCTTTCTTGAATTGACTTCTTTCTTGAATTGACTTCTTTCTTGAATTGACTTCTTTCTAGAACCGACTTATTTCTGTTACTGACTTCTTTCTGGAATTGACTTCTTTCTGTTACTGACTTCTTTCTGGAATTGACTTCTTTCTGTTACTGACTTCTTTCTGGAATTGACTTCTTTCTGTTACTGACTTCTTTCTGGAATTGACTTCTTTCTAGAACCGACTTCTCTCTCAGAAACTGAATTGGAACTGATTTGTTGCAATTTCTTGAAAATAGAATATTGTCTTTTACATGAAGTTTGTAGCTTATTTTTGTATGCTCGAAAATGTGCCATATTTTAAAAAGGAACGTACTTAAGTAAGTACTTTATTGGATGTGTGTATTTTTTAAATCACACCTTTTTCATTTAGGTGTTTGTATTATTAAACCTGGAAGACAATACGAAATACTTTGTTGAACATAAAACAATTGTTGCTTGTTCAATTAGTTGAATGCATTTATTTGTTGAAAATAAAAGCTATGCTTTTAACTTTAACTGCATTGTACTTGAAATTATAGACATAATGTTCAAATGAAACGTGTTTATTGTCTTGTATTCATTGTCTTCGATGTGTTCATTGTCTTGTATCGCTATCTTTCGTCCATTATTGTCTTCGTATGTGCTCATTGTCTTGTGTTCATTGTCTTGTAGAAGTGGCTCTCCAGTGGCCCTGCGTTGTCTTGACCAGCATCCCACACAGCCGCACATCGTTGCAACAGGTGGACAGAATGGTGAACTGTACATCTGGGACATGAGACAGGACAGGGCACCTGCCACACTGGTCACCTGCCACCAGTCGGACAGTATGTGTAATATAGGTGCTATATATAATTGTACAGTTTATATGTTACTATGGTTCCTGATCACTGGTGTTGTCAGAGTTCTTTTTACTTTTCAGGGTGCATGTAATCTTGTGGATGATTAGTGCGTTATAAATCAATTGAAAGTCTTTGCATTTTTAATTCAACTGATGATTGGTGTGTTATAATCCACTGAAGATTAAGTTGGATAATCTCACTAATGATAATGCATTATTATTCAACTGCGGATCTGCGCATTTTAATCCAACTGATGATTTGCGCATTATAATCTTGCCAAAGATTTGTGTAAATGTTCTAATTGAGCTGAGATTCGTTCATGAACAGCGGTCTATAATCGTTGAACTTTTAATATGCTAATGCTGATGTATTCCAATCTCTGTACTGCTGCCCTTATGTATGCCATAATGGGACAATATTCTGCATGACCTGCTCGCACCGGTCAAGACCTCTCCCTACCGTGCCCATAACCGCACAATCCCTCCGGCAGATGGCACGATATGAAAAACTTGCATTGTTAGGATGATATATTGAATTAGGATTATATATGTGGCACTTATAATATTTGACTGCCATGATGAGGCTGTAGTGGCATAAATAGAGGTGTGTCTGCAAGTCATTTTTCTGTATACTATTTAAGCACAAGTATTTTTAAGTTGAGCACCGAGTACACTCTGTATACCTGCGTATACCCTCGACTACAGCCCTGGTCATTGGATTATGTATGTCTATTGACTTGTCTGCACATTAAAATGTGGATAGCAATTTGGCGATTAACCATTGACCGCCTACACGCCATGTTAAATGATTGGCTGAAGTACGAGTTAACTCGCACTTGGCGGCCAACGTGTTAAAGCATGTATTCTTATCTTATCTTATCTGATGGTAATTCAACTCTGATTGACAGTTATTAATCATTTTTTTTATCATTTTGTTCAAATTTTAACTAAATTGACTATATTCTATTAATAATTGATCCTTGTTTTTCCAGTTTGGGAAGTGCGCTTCCACCCAACTCTTCCCAACTCTCTTTTCACCTGCTCAGAGGATGGATCGGTCTTCCACTGGGGAAACTCACTCACCCGGCCGGACATCTTTGGCCACTCTTTGGCATCGTCACGCTCCGCAGGTAAATTTTCACCTGTCTCGAGAACGGGATCTGGACTTTTCCTTTGTCATCCTCCCCCTGAATTTCTCCCCTGGCATTTCAATAGGATATATCTCCTGGATATTTCCCTCCAAAGTTCATAAAAAGTGAACAAGTAATATCTATGGACACTTATTTATGCTAGTAAAACGGCCAGGGGAGAAATCCAGGGGAGATGACGGGGTGAAAAGTCCAGATCATGGTATGATAACAGGGGTCACATCCTTTTTAGGTCCACATGTGCATTTGTACAGCTCAGACTAGTAGCGTCTGCCCACTAATAATTAAATCATTACTAATCAATTATGAGAATTGTATATGCGCATGATATACAATTCTCCTCGGTCAGAATTTGCCATTCAGGATTCCAGGCCTGCTGCTGAGAGGGGCAAATGCCCACGAGTCCGGTAGCTGCTGGGCAGTTGTACAAAGTTTGCGATTTATGCTTGTTAACCTAACTATTGTTTAGGGGCCTGTGACTGCTCTGCCCAGGGCAGGGAATTTCTTTTGCCAGCTCTGAGGTTTCCATTTAGATGTATTTTATTTGTACAGTGTCAATGCCATGATAAATGGTTCTTGTTCTTGCATATAATTTTTAAAAATTGAGAATTTAATTTAACATCTTGATGTTGTTTTCCTTATGCGCAGGTCTGAATTCATCCGTTCGAAAGTCGACTACTGGTGCAAAGGGTCGACTGCAGCAGGGAGCGTTGGATACGACAACCATCACAGACCAGGAGCCTTCGACGTGGTTGATGGATGAAACGATGTCCAGGGATCGTCTGGTGGTAAAGGACCTCCTACCAGGTGAGTACACATTAAGAAGTCGTTGCAGCACCATCTTATGGTTGTCCACAGATTACGTATGCTGGGAGGGAGGGCAGACACTGGATGTAGGCGGTTTGCATACAGGTGTGTGTGATGGGAATATATTGTATGCGAAATAAATGTCTAATTATGAGGTCCACATGTATAACTCTGTGTATTATCCTGTAATAGTTATCTGATGGCATTTGATTACATTATAATTAATTTCTGTTTATCATTGGTGAACAGACCGAAACCAGATCTAAGCAGTAAACCAAAGGAGTTAAAAAAATGTAGCTTGCAAACATGATGTTCAGGGCTGTTTTTAAGGAATTTTTACAACTGTACAACCCCTTCTTTCCTTTCCCATCCTCCATGGTAAATTACTTCCAATCGCAGGACAATGACCTTTTTGCTAGTTTTAACTGTACAGAAATGCTTCTACAACTGCACAAATCCATTTAGAACTGCACATTTTGTGTACAGCTGCACGTTAAAAATGCCCTGATGATGTTTGACAAAAAAATAGATAATCGCCTACGGTGAAATAAATCTTTTATTGATTACTTAGCCAATTGACTTTTGTAACGTGGGTTGAGAAGCTTATTTGCACATACGCATCTATAGGAGCTGTTCCACAAAATTTGCGAGTTACAACAAGGATGGGGGGGGTAAAAAATACGATTTTGTGTACGTGATTCTATGGATGGGCGCTATACAATTAATGAGAGTATTGTTTCTACATTTTCAACATTGTGAAAGTGTACGACTATGTCAAATGTACATGTGATTTAGAGCTTAACTTGAAATGAGTTTTAACAAATATCTCATCTGTCAGGTACAGCAAGTTGTAAATTCTACCAAAACTGCCATAATACTCTGATGTTTTGCTGATCATGGTGGTATGAATAACTCTAAACCCACTTTGTAGACCCTTTTCATATACAGCATTGCTTTGTAATCATGCTGTTTGCACACCAAGTCAAAATGCTATATTATGATTAATTAATTCATATTGTTATGCTGTTGTGCAAAATAAACTTCGGTTTTAAGCTGTTACGTCATATGCGAGAGACTTGTTGTTACATGCCTTGTTGACATATATTCTGGCACGACATGGTGCAATGCAGCTGGAACATAGATCCCTGAGTTAGTTTTCGTCCTCGAAAATTGTTAATAATTATTGGTGATTGAAATGTCAATTTTTTAAACCATTCTTGTATTTAATATGGGTTGCTCTGCTACAACTGGTTTCAGTTTTTATTTGTCTCTTGATGGCTGCGTTCACTTAGGCAAGACTTTGTTTCATCAATCCGGTTTCTGTTTGACCATTTTTTTTATCAATTCAACTTCTATTTAAGTAAACATTATTTACATCAATCCATCTTCTAGTTAGCAAGAATTATTTTCAATCCAGCTAATGTGTGACCAACGCTAAAACCCAATAAATGGGGAATAATTTAGAACACCAAAATGATAGTTTACCATACACTGCAATATATATATGTTTTATAAAGTGTGACCGTTTTTCTCATAAAAATTGCATTTGATTGATTTTACATTTAATCAGGTCATGACATGCCTATCAACAGTCTCGACATCGTTGGAAGTACGCTGATCTGTGGAACGGATGCGGAGGAGATTCTGCTCATACAGAATCTCGATGTTTTCTGAGCAAAGGCCATTGACTCGCGTATTAGAGGAGCTATTGTTGTAAGCAGTGAAAGGAACTGAACTATTTTCAACAGTTTATTAAATAAAAGTTAATCATATTTGTGTTGATACTTAGAATTCTATTTGCTTTTTATGGCATTTACTTGGGGACACATTTTATTCATTAAAAACATTAGAGGCAGTTGGTAACCATAGCAATATTTTGAACTGCTCCATGAGCTAATGATCAGTTAAGCTATTTTTAAAAATTGCCTTGTTGCAAGTTTTGAGAACTTTTATTGACAATGCTACGTGCATTGAACAGGTTACATCTTGGCCATATCCAATTTTAACAAGACAAATTTCATATTTGCGGAGACCTGCATTGGACTTGGGTTTTAAGCAATCTAAATTGATGTTATTTTGAAAGTATCGGGCAAGTTAGAAACAAGTATATGGTGTGATTTTGAGATCTATAGTTTAATTGTTTCTTTAAAATAATAAGATGTCACATTTTAAGAATTTTATTACAAAAGTTTAGCAATGTGAAGCTACAAGTATCAAGACTCGAATTTGAAGTAACTAATCTATCCGTAAATAGACCGAAGTTCGTTGTATGTCTACATGACCAGGAAGTTCAGACATGGCAACCTCCGCTGAAGCTCAACCGACTTCCTTCTTATATCACATAATATAATATGAAACAATATTATACTATACGCTATAATTACAGTTGTATTTGTCAGTATAATTATAGCCGATATAATTGGATCGCAAGAACCGGGTAAACCCGCGCTGTTGTAAATGAATTCAGCTCGTGGATAGGTGGCGCCGCCCTAGCTGTCGTCGTTCCCTCTTTGTCGAACACTAGTCGTTGTTTTAGTCGAGGATGGAGCGTCCCTTGCCGATGTTCATTCCGGCTTGTGTTGCTCCCTTGTTCGTCCCGTACTGGAGTCCGATGACGGAGTTGCCCGCCTTTAGCTGATCGTCGGTAAACTCTCGGACGTTCTTCTCGCTCTTGCGGGGCCAGTAACCATCGGGACCGGTGTAGCCCGGCTTATTCTGCGCCTGAAAGACCACATGAAACTCATAGTTTACTCATAGAAACTCAAACAACTCAAAACTTTGACAAATAGATACCACAGCCAACTTCTTTCAGCCAAAAAACGCTACCTGTCATCTCTTGTTCATTCAAATTCATCCAACCCTCGAAATCTCTGGAAAACTGTAAACAATCTTCTTCACCGCGGCTCGTCTCACCCCCTTCCGAACTCAATCCCATCTGCGTCCATTGCTGACTCTTTCGCATCCTTTTTCACTGACAAAGTTTCCACCCTTCGTCTCTCACTACAGACTCTCTTATCGAAATCTACCAGCATGCAAACCGACTCTTCCTATTCAGACGCAACTTTGCCACCTACAATATCTTTCAACCTCTTCGAGCCTGCTACTGAAGCAGAAATTATCACCCTCATTCAGGCCTCTCAAAACAAGCAATGCGACCTTGACCCAATCCCAACCTCTTTGCTTAAAGACTGTGTAGCCCTTCTTGCTCCCACGATAACAAAGCTCATAAATCTCACTCTCAACCGGTACCTTCCCTACGCTTTTCAAAGACTCAGTTGTTAAACCACTTCTCAAAAAACCATCTCTGGACAAATAACTCCTATCCAACTATCGTCCAATCTCAAATCTCTCCTACTTATCCAAACTCTCCGAACGGATTGTCCTCTCTCGTCTCAACAGTTACCTCATCTCCAACAATCTTCTAAACCCAAACCAGTCTGCCTACACTAAGCATCACTCTACCGAAACACTCCTGGCCTCGCTCTACAACAAACTTGTGATGGCGATAGGCCGTCAACAAGTCTCTTGTCTGTGCCTCTTAGACATCTCTGCAGCCTTTGACACAATAGACCATGCTATTCTTCTCAATCGCCTCTCCTCTGTCTTTGGAATCTCTGGCACTGCCCGCTCATGGATCAAATCATACCTTTCATCACGCTCTTTCATCGTTAGCGCTTCTGGTCACTCATCTAATCAACAAATCCTCACCTGTGGTGTCCCTCAAGGTTCAGTCCTTGGTCCTCTCCTGTTCATTCTCTATACCTCCCCACTCAGCAAACTCATTTCATCATCCTCTGCTGATCATCACCTCTATGCCGACGACACTCAATTATTCATATCTTTCTCCCCTCGCTCCTTCTCAGACGCACTAAATCAGCTACGTAACACCATCACTCAGATTTCAGCCTGGATGACCGCTAATCTGCTCTGCCTCAACCCCTCAAAAATAGAATTTCTCATCATTGGCCTACGCGAGCAATTAAACAAACTAGACTATCCTTCCGACATTTCTCAAACAGACCCAACTCTTCCTACGCCATACTCTTCTCCTGTCCGCAATCTCGGTGTCATTTTTGATAAAAACCTTACTTTTTCTGACCACATCACCCAGCTATCCCGCACCTGCTACATGCACATCCGCGACCTCCGTCGATTGCGCCCAATTCTCAATTACAAGACCGCCTGCACAATAGCCACCTCAATAGTTCATTCCAAACTCGACTACTGCAATTCGCTCTTCCATGAAATAGATTCTCTTCAAATTAAACGCCTGCAAACTATCCAGAATGCTCTCTCGCCCGCGCAGTCACTAAGACTCCCAAACATCACCACATAACCCCTGTTCTCAAGTCTTTTCATTGGCTAAAAGTTTCTCAGCGCATCCATTACAAAATTGTTTCTCTAACCTACAACGCTCTTCAAACCTCTCAGCCCTCCTACATTCGTCAACTAATCACGATCCAACCGCACAGGTCTACGCGCTAATCATCATATCTTTCTCTCTCTCGGCCTCCAGTATCATCCTCTCTGAAATTCTGCAACCGCTCCTTAGTCTATGCTGCACCAGTCTTTGGAACGGACTCCCAACATACCTCCGCCTGTTCGCTCACCCTCCTATCTCTCCTGCAGTCTCACCTCCAAATTCAACCTCTCCACCGCTTGCACTCTCCTCTGCTGCATTCCATTCACGACTGAAAACCGAACTCTTCAACCTATCCTATCCAGATTCCAATCAGGTTCCATCACCCAACCACCACCATCACCGACAACCACCGTAGCACCACGCTGTCTCCTCGGCTTGACCTCCCCGGATTTTGACCTGGCACAGGAACGAAAACGGCAGCTCTGGCTATTGCGGACTTGGTTTGATATAGCGCCGGTGAATAAGCTGGTCTCCCTGACGTGGCTTTTGTGGGCGCTGAGAAATTCTCGAAGATTTACATTACATAGTTGCAGGCCTGACTTTACTCTTGAGATTTTTAAAGAACCAAAGAAAACTAGGAAACACTTTATTTAATGGGGTCGGGATTGCAGTAGGCCTTAGCTGGTCCGTTACCCCTTCTTTCTCTTCCCCATCTTATTGGCCTTCAATGTTTAGCCCCCAGTTTGACGTTTAACATTGTCAACAAAGTTGACAACAGGCACTTCAATTAAATGCTTAATTACATTTAGGCTACATCTATGGAGACAGGCTAAACCAACTTCCTATCCTAATCACTACCTAACGAACTGGGTTAATTAAAGTCTGCTGGCTCTGATTGCTTGACAACTCGGCTTACGTCAAACGATTTTACTGGACTGGATTTCACTCTGACTTGACCCATCGCTCGTGAATGATGCATGGCTGGCTTAAACTGGTGCAGTGAGACTAATATTATTAGCAACTATGTTTCGGGACCGCAATGACCCAGTTTCCTGCATCTCGATTAACTGTTAAAATATGATAAATAGGGCCTAATACTTGATCATAAACACGCAGGTGTCGCGGGATATTCTATTCCCCTAAACTTAGCTATCCGGAGTTGGGTGCATGGTGGTGAGTTTATGCCGGAGATAGAGTATCCGGATGGATAATTAAACCATTCTTTCTCCCACCGTGTAATTATGGGGAAGTCCTATGATTGATAAATTTATGCTGCTAGGGCAGCTAGGCTATCAAAATTTAATGTGACTAATTATTGCTTTGAGTGTCCTTATGCCTAAGCAATGTTCAGAGAAGGCACGTCGAATTTAGTTAGTGTCTAGCCTATAAGTGTTCTTAAGTGTTCTAGATGTTCTAATTAAGTGCCCTAAAAAGAGCAAACAAAGTTAGCTAGCCTGTTAGGAATAAACACAGCTGTTAGTGGCAATGTTCAAAAGACCGCAAATGAATTTGAATTGGCAAAAATAAACACGCGAAATGACTTTCAACTTCTCTTCATCTAGGGGATAGGCCTACAATTATTTGGGGATACTCTATTTCGTGACACCGGCGTCATTCGTTTGATAAATGCGTCGGATAAATTCCGCTATAGAAGCATTGTGGGTACTAAGCATAGAAATGGCAGCAGAACAAACCTCGATTCCAAGTGTTCTGATGCAGGTGCAGACCTGGGCCAAGTTGAGAGCTCCCTTTTCGTGGAGGGACTCCGTCGGGAAAGTTGCTGTGTCTGGAACACCGTACTCCTGGACGAGCTTGGAGAACATTGCGATCCGCTCTCGCTCCCTCATGATCCTCATCGCTTCGATCTTGGCTGGCTGGAAGGTCTTTTCGCCCCAGTTGATCTTACCAGGCAACAGCTTGTCGATCAGTCTAAAATTAATAGTACGGTCATCTACCGTTTTAGCGTTCTAGGCTAAGTAGGCTATTATCATTCGCATGTGCCCTTCCCTGGAAAATTGACTAGGCCTAGGCCTACTATTATTTATAAGTTAACTAGGCCTACCACATTTTAGATTTTGTATAAAATCATCATCAATGTCCATGGGTTCATCGCCCGTAGGTGCTTGATTCTCCTACTACAATCTCCATCCATTTTCTGTATATGAAATGCTTCGCAATAAAGCAGTATTGATAACCTACTAAAGATAGGCAAAGTGAAACAAATTTACAATTGAAGGCCTCTAGGCATAAGCTTATGTAGGTCTAGTAGCAATAGCAATAATAATAATAGGCCTAATAGCGATGACGACAATAATGATAATGACAATGTTGTAATAATAATTATAATAATAATTTTGCATTTCTTGTACAAATTTCACATGCATATGTAGGCTGCCGTAGCCTATAGCTAGGTTAGCATAATTATACTGTTGAAGTGCAACTGACCGGCAGACTATGTTTCCATCGGCGAGGACTTTGTGGAATGCGTCATGTGACCCATCAATCTGGTCCTGACTGGCTGGGATCTCTTCAGCCCCCGTCATCAAATGGATCCAGTAGAGACATCGAACGGCCTCATCTTTATCGAAGTTTCCTTCAATCTACAACAGATGGAATTAAACGTCACTCTTATGGTAGTAGATTCTGGCAAAGATGGTGGAAATTTCAGCCACACTTTGATCATGGGCGCCAGTACCCCCTCTGGAAAATGAATATTCCTATAGGCTATTTTAGCAACTGCTTTTTGTTTTCAACAAATTAGTTGGTTCCAAAACGTTATAGTTGCTACATTGTATTAATAAATTAATCTAATTAATAAGCTGGTACCCTGCGCTTTTCTTTTAAATGGCGTTTAATTTAAAGGTTAGGAGTCATACGATCGCGATTATAATACATGGCAAGGTGCACGTGATTAGGCCTCATCCATAAATGTAATGTTAGCATTGGACACCTCTAAATTGCTTAGGCTACATCAACGTAATAAAATTATTGTAATGTTCAAGCCATATTGTTTTGGTTTCAACATGCTTAAAACAGAGATAGGCCTACAGATAAACGGACAGACAAATAGGAACCAAGAGAAGGGAGGTTTCATAAGAGATTGTATGGAAAACATGGTGGATAACGTAGGGGGGGTATACGCATCTCGGAGGATGCTATAGGCAGAGGTACGAAACCGCACCCTACAGGCGTACACACTTTTGCGTTTCCCGCTGACCCCACTCTTGCTTGTTTCCTGTCTGTTTATATCCCTGCATGTCTTTCTGTCCGTCTGTTTCTCCGACCGTCTGGGTCTGTTCACATTTGTTGCCATCATTAATTGACATAATTAATTTATTCTCGGTTTGGTTCGACGAGGCTGTTAGTGTTATCAGCGTTAGATCAGATAACGCGCGCCAGACATTGCAGACTGATACGAATTAAGGGCCTGGATTTGATAAACACAAAGGAGGCACAAGAAGTAGGAGGGGGAGTTGGCAGGGCTGTTTTTAAGGAATTTTTAGAACTGCACAAATCCTTCTTTCCTTTCCCATCATCCATGGTAAATTACTCCCAATCGGAGGAAATTGGCCGTTTTGAACTAGTTTTAACTGCACAGAAGTGCTTCTATGTGTTTCTACAACTGCACAAATCCATTTAGAACTGCACATTTTGTGTACAACTGCACGTTAAAAAAGCCCTGGGAGTTGGAGTTGGAGAACGATGAAGAGAAGGAGGGGGAGGGGGAAGAAACAAAGATGAGGAGGTAAAGAGAAAAAGTGGCTGCAAATTTTTCAGTCTGTGGTCTCAATTCATGTTCAATGGCTTTCCGCATGCATGCTTGTTTGTTTTGTTCCTAGCCTGCCTGCCTGGCCAATGTGTCGCTGTGTGATAGTAGGTCTATGCAGTCACGCCTGCTAGCCCGTCTCTATCTTTAATCTGCCTGTTTAGCTCGTTCTGTGTGTATGTGTGCGTCTGTCTCTCTTTCGATCTGTGTGTGTGTTTTGTAATCGTTGTCTGCTGTATAAGATTATGATCATGCCAGCGAACCACATAATATTATGTGTATGTGAAGAGGTAGAGCGGGAGAGACACAGACAGACAGACAGACAGACAGACAGACAGACAGACAGACAGACAGACTCAGACAGACAGACAGACTCAGACAGACAGACAGTGAGACGGACGGAAGGAGAGATAGATCGACAACCAGACAAAGACACTGAGGGAGCCTCAGGGACGGAGACATAGAATATAGAGACATACATTTGTAGGCCTATAACTTAATTTGAATAAAAAAATTAGAATATCATTAGATAATAGTGACAAATAAATTTTTAAAAAGATAATTATTGTTGTATAAACTATAGTGCTGCGAAAATATCCATTCTTTAATTCTTACTATTCTTAGTCTGCTGCAAGCCAAAAAAGGTTGAGAATCACTGGTAATGTAAAATGTAATGTAAATCTTCGAGAATTTCTCAGCGCCCACAAAAACCACGTCAGGGAGACCAGCTTATTCACCGGCGCTAAAGTATAGGCTATGGCGTGTATATCATTTTCACACATATAATTTTATGCACAATTGCACATACACGTGTATATAATAGGCATATATAATCCTTGTATATATTTTATATCTGTTGTCTTCAAACCACATAATTTATTAAAGACAATAAAACTGTAGCCTATATATTATATTATGCACGAGTGATAACTTTACGTCTTAGGCTATGGCTGCTGTAGTGTTGCAATGCAAGATCCGGGATGTGTGACATATATATATATATATATATATAGTGATCTTCTGCATATAATATATACTTACATACATAATCACATATGAAGTAACGATAATTATATGCAATCAAGAATACACAATTACACATGCATATACATGCATATACATAGACACATACGTTCATACATGCACGCACACATCTTTATATGGACAGGATGTTGCATGGTGGCATATAGCCTACACCAGTTTACCTTGAAATCCCTCGAAGAGTTCGGTCGGTCTAAAGAGCCTAATAAATTTTAGTCCAGACGGTTCGCCAAGGTCATATTTTCAACGCCTAGCCCAACAGCGCTGCTGGCAATTGACATAGCGCAGAGTGTCAACATGTATAGACCGGTACAGGCCGCAGGTGCATCGTACGTCTAGGTATACGTTTAGATGTATCACTGGGTGAGTCTCCATCTGTATGCCTGTGTGTGTGTGTGTGTGTGTGTGTGTGTGTGTGTGTGTGTGTGTGTGTGTGTGTGTGTGTGTGTGTGTGTGTGTGTGTGTGTGTGTGTGTGTGTGTGTGTGTGTGTGTGTGTAGGCATGCGTAGGCTATAGCAATGTGCATAATATGTATATACGTGTGTTTTTATATGAATATATATAATATATGTGTATGTGCGTGTTGCTGTATATTGATGGACAACGTTTGACGTTTTCGATTGTGTCAGTGACTATAGTCAACGCTCCAATGGTTTTGTACGGTGGAGAAAAAACTTTCATTAGTCATAGCTCAGCTCCTCCCACCCTGCCACTCAAACCCCGCCCACGACAGTGACACAGCGATACGGTAGCTCGTTCAATCTGTGATCCAACGATTGCGGTTTCCAGCCCACTCAACCGACTCCGTCTGTTTACTGTTCACAAGTTTCGTCTTAGGCTATCACTGAATTCGGCATTCGTCACACTGAATAGCGTAATAAGTTGAATACTTAAACATTCATCACACTGAATAGCCTACGTTGCAAGTTAAATACATAAACAATAAAATGAAATATAATTCAAATAATAATAAAAAATTAAAAATCGAAGAAAACTGGAATGCTTCTTTGCCAAAATGCACTGAATGATTGGTGTTTTCAATCATTTGCTGAGGGGAGGGGTTGAGAAACGATTGTTAAAAGTTTTCATTATCAATGATTTCCATATTCTGAGAAGTTTGTTTCCTCCCGCAGTTCAGTGTCCCTATATTACCTGCGCCCCAGGCTGCACTATTTTAAACTCCCTGATAAAGATGACACTAACCATATTCCAAGATTACTTTATAGACTATAATTTCTGGCTAACTCTCAATTTTATGTTTATTATTCATCTCTATAATAATTATTGTCATTGATTTCGGTTTGTCACTCACTCAGGTTTTAATAAACGAAGACCATTATGAATGATGATTTTGCAATACAGCACTTTCCAGAGCGAAGTTCCATGGCACAGTAGCGTAGCCAGGAATTTATGATGGGGTGGGTTTGGGGGGTTTTATGGCCTGGCCGGATGCCCTTTCTGACACCAACCCAACAGTATTACAGTACCGGTAAATAAAAAGGTAATAAAGAAACAAAGGGAATAAAGTAAGAAAAACAATTGTTAGTACAAGCAATTGTTTTGTTTTTCCTTATTAAAGTGGATAAATAACCATTAAAATTTTTTCCTGTGCCAATGGTTTTTTTTAACCCCCCCAAAATCCCTTGTCTACGCCACTGCCAAGGCACCTTAGAAACCAGATAATGCTGTTAAAGTTTAGAAGTGGAAGATTCTAAAGCGAAGACCAGACCATTACAATGTCATGCACAGTTGCACACCTCTTCTAAAGATCGCACTTGCCTTATTAGTACGCTATAAAGAAGACCACCACAGCCTCCACAGGTGACTTGCACATTTCACCAGGAGTGTTGCAAAGTTAATCGGCAACGGCCTTTGTTGTCATAGTCTGTCGTTAAACTCTGGGTCCATCCAACATGCATTCGTTTGCACGTAGTCTATCACTCGAACATTCATTTATCAACTACGTAAACTTCGAACCATCCATCACTCACTCTCAACTCGCGCTGTCTCCATTATCGTCTGTGTAGTGCAGGGTCTACATCGATCGACTTTCCACAATACGGTTAACTTCGGCAACTAGGCCTACATTATTTTATGCTGCAGTCTCTCTCCTCTGCAGTGGTGTCCTCACTGTAGCCTAAACCTTTCTGGAACTCATTGACGGTCACTATAATAGGGCTCACGACCAACTGCCAAACCCTCGCAAACTTAATTAGCGTTGCTGGTTATATTCTGTGGAACTACAAAGTTACTTAAGGTTGGTGCTGCTGCTAATGATGATGATGATGATGGTGACCAATCGATCAATCCGTCAGTCAGCCAGCCAGTCAGCCAATCAGCCAATCAGTCAGTCACTCAGTCAGCCAGCCAGTCAGCCAGCCAGTCGTCAGCCAATCGTCAGCCAATCGTCAGTCAGTCAGTCAGTCAGTCAGTCAGTCAGTCAGTCAGTCGGTCAGTCGAATCAATCAATCCGCCAATCCAACAGTTTAAAAAGTCCAGACAGTCAGTCAGTCAGTCAGTCAGCTATTCATTCCGTTTATTTTAAGCAATTAAAATGACACAGACATCACTTAAGCAGACAATATTATTGCTCAAGGCAATCTGGATACATACACAATATATAGATAAAAAATAATTTCTTAGTAGATTTATTTGATGCATACCACGTGAAATGAAGTGGCAGTGATCTCTAATAGGTAATGCGAAGTTTTGTGGTCTAGCTCGAAGGCTATAACCGCTACTACGGAGGCGAGGGGTAGAAAAGTCCGAAGTGCTTGACTTGGGTAAATGCGAATGGCTAGAAAAATTATGTCATGAGACCAATTGATGATATTGATGATGATGATGATGATGATGATGATGATGATGATGATGATGACGACGACGATCACGATGATGATCAAAGTCGTAGCCAGGATTTGATTTCGGGGGTGTTTCTTCAGTTTCCCGTCCGAAAAAACTAATGACCGTTTTTTAGTCATGCGGCCGAAATCATCAGAAATGTCACCAATTGATTCTATTTTTTTACATTTTTTCATTTCGGGGGGTGTTTTCATGGTTTTATTTAATTGGTTTTTACATCATGTGCTAGTAAATGCATTATTTTATTTTTTTACATTTTCCATTTCGGGGGGTGTTCAAACATCCAAAACACCCCCCTAGCTACGGCCTTGGATGATGATAATAAGGTTGTGACTGAACTTGAAAGACTGGCAAATAACAAAGTCCTCTTGTCTCGTCATGATTATATATATATATATATATACATATAAACATGTATGCACATAAATTAAGGCACACACATAGCGTACACACCGTGCAACGCGTGCTGGGGTAACGAATCAGAGAATTAAAGAAACATAAGTCTGCAGTCTGCTAATCAAATACAGGCAGTCACTGGCAAGTATTATTGTGTGCGTGTAGAAAGAGGCAGACATATAAGCAGGCGTACATGCAGACAGGCAAGCAAACAGACACGACAGGCATGCTTTGCAGGCATGCTTTGCATGTTGGTGGTTTAAGTAGAAGGAATGCAATAAGAATGTTATGACGCAGCAAGGTCAAGCATATGCAATTATGCATGACCTGCCCAGTAAGATCCCTCATGTGTATATGTATAAATAGATTATATAATATTGTGTGTGTGTGTGTGTGTGTGTGTGTGTGTGTGTGTGTGTCACAGTGTGCTTAGTGTGCTCTATTTAAACTGAACATGACATTTTTAGATCTCAATATTTATTGATACCTGTCGGCATGTGATTAGGCCTCAGTATGAATCATGGTCTAAGTGTGAATTGCACATGGCTGGTGTGTGCAGCTCATGTGATAAGAATGTCAGCTGATCGAATCCCAAACACTGTTTGCTATGACTATGGCCGATTTGAAGGAAAGAGAAGCCAAGGAAGAAAAAAATGCGCTAGATATATAGATAACAATAAGCAAAGCGCCGGTGAATAAGCTGGTCTCCCTGACGTGGCTTGTGTGGGCGCTGAGAAATTCTCGAAAATTTACATTACATTACATTACATTACAGTACAAGACGATAGGCCTACTATAGGAAAAGCTCGACAGAAGCTATGGGAACAATTGACCAGGAAAGGTGAAGTCATTTGACAAGGAGCGATAGATGGACGACTCTAAGAGTTTGACGAAACCTTTATGACAACAAAGGGCGCCAACAACGAAGGCAATGACTTTGAACTCATCGTTCCATTTGTGTTGATTAAAATTGGCTAGAGGTCAAGAAAATTAGATGATGCGTATACGTTGATGTATATGTATAACCGAAATAAGCTTCATTATAAAGGTGTCTAAACCGATCCGAATAATTTTTCAAGTAGTCGTAATTGTAATCGTAATCTCGAGATTTCTACAGCGCCACAAAAGCGAAATCACGGGAACCAGCTTATTCACAGGCATCTAATAAAATATTATTGTTACAAGAATGTTAATCAAAACAAAATCGATAAGCAGCGGGTCAAGATTCGGAGAGTCAGGCAGGAAGTAGGTGTTTAGTGACGTAAATATATTTTATGTTAAGGTTCTAGAGCAGTGGATGTCCACTTTACTGGAACGGAGAATTTGCAACCGATACTCGTTTGATTTGAAGAGTTTAAGTACATTTCATGACTTCACAAGGCCGTTTATGCGGACAAGGTCACAATAAGCAAGCACGCTACAAGAAAAACATCATGTGAACATGCAACTGCACTATATATAGATGTGGTATGTATCGCTTCAATGGTGTTTAGTAATAGCGACATAATAATAATCTTTTCTTTAATTGAGCGCCTGCAAGACGCACTGCGCTTTACATTTACAAGTTATGCAGTAATCTTAATTAAACTTAACTACTAACTGAACAGACAGCTTTGCAATTACAACGGCGCTAATAGCAGCCTACAAAGCATATCCGCCCAACGGGGGCTCGAACCTGCGAACATCGCCGACATCTAATCTTATATTGTTAGAAGAATGTAAATTTGTGCTGCGCGGTGGTGCAGTTAGTTTGTTCGTTGCCTTGCAGCCGGTTCGAATTCACCTCAAACCGTGGTGTAGGGACCTTGAACAAGTCCTTCACTCGAAATTTCTCAGGCGCTTCGGCGTGAAATTCCGATGCAGTGTCCGCGCTGTAGTCGGAAACGCCTGTGCACAGAGAGCTTTAAAAGGTGCTATAGAAATGAATAAATAAATTAAAATAAAAAGACGGTCTAAACTTTCTTGCAGCGCAAGAGCTGTCAAAATCCTCTGATGTTTATGTTGACTGTGGTCAAGTTGTTAACATTATCAAAGAACTTGTCCTAGTGAGCACATGGCCTAGTAATTTAGTACCGGTACTTATCTATTCCCTTTTAAGTAGGCTTGTGTGACCATATATCTTCACAAAAATTTAATACCACAATTGATTGCAATTCAGCCATGCTTCCTTAGTTTCTTACACTCGTTTCTATCTGTTTCTATTGCTTAAAACAACTACATTACACTCTCTTCCACCGTCATACAAAATTCCTTAACTGTGGTTGCCCAGGTTTACCGGGTTCACTCCCTTTCTGGGTAACCCTCTCGTTGCTTACTTGAGAGTTATTCTCATTGTACACTTTATTTTTTGTCATTTCTGTATTATATTTTTGCCATAATAATTATTGATCTCTTTGAATAAATTACTAAGTCTGAAGAGAATGGCCTTAAATTTAGACACCTTGATATCAATGTAACAACTCCATATATATAAACACCTAATTTAATTAATTTATATATAACGCCTGTTGGCTGGTATAATATGACGTAACTCAGGCACTGCTCACACTCTAGGAGTGCATGTCCAAAGTCCGGATTTACAAGTATAGACCCTAAAAGGTGACTCTAGCGATTTTGCTACCACACATCGCTAAACTGAAACCTAGATGCTGCTAATGCTGCTGATGCTGTTGCTTCTACCGCGACTACTCCCGTTGCCACACCACCGCCACCGCCACGAATATTCATTAAGAACCAATAGGCGTCAGTTTTCCAGGGGTGGGGGAGTCAAGTGTCCTTCTTGCCAACATGTGATGGCGCCCATGGTCGTCGTAGTCGTATTCGTTATCATAATCATAATCAATATGATCATCTTAGATCCCCCACCCCACCCCCACCGTAATCTGACACAGGATCCTCTGCATGTCTCTAAAGAGACTTTCCATTCCTACCAATAATAGTCCATCCAATCAAAGCTCTCTCTCATCCTCAATGAGGATCCTCCTCAGCAACTGCTCTGGCTCCTCTCTCCGGTTTCTCTGGCAACCGACTCTGACCTGCACTGGACATCGAGCTTCGAACAATCCTTCAAACAGAATGCCGCGCTCGTGAATAAGCTGTTGCCCTGCGTTGTGAGTTCAAATAGAAATTTGGAGTTTACAATGATAATGGTTAATTGTAAGCTCAAGCATCTAGCGACCATGCAATAGATGGCTATACTTTGTAAAGACGATGTAGGCCTATCAAAGCAAAGACGATTTGTCGCACATCTAGTTTTATACAGGTTTGGGATTGGCACCGAATGTAGGACCACAGATACTGTCATGGTGTAGTTGCAGTTCAACGTCACTGTGTGGTAACAAAGACTCTAAGCGACGCCCTCCTCCTTTCTCCAGGCTTGGGACTGGCACTGATAGAGTGCAATCAGTGGTGGAGTTATACCACATATATTATGTGGTTATACTGTTATGTAAGTCCGGCAAGGGAATTTATAATTTAAGCAAAGGAGTATCAAGGAAATTTATAATTTAAACAAAGAACAAAAAAGAGGTGTTTCAACTGAACATTATTATAATAGCAAACGGGGTATGAATAGACATACACATCTATTCATAATCGAGCTTCGTAGCAGTAGTATCTTCTTTTTGACGACGCTGCATGAGAACAAAGATCATTAGCGTCACCCCTCCTCCTTCGCCTAAATCTGGACTGGCACTCTCATTATCAATGCATCGTTCGTTCTCTGTGGTTTGTCCAACAACCTGGAATGGACTTTCTTTGACTATGCGACACCTCCCAAGCTGTTCCCAATTTCACAAACTGTTGAAGACGGTTTTTTCGCTTGATCTCGGCCGGGAGCGCCTCTGAGTAGGTACCTTAATTGAAGGGTCGCTATATAAATTATGATCGATTGATCATCAAAGTTAGTTGGTTGGTTGACTGTCTCAGTTTAACGACATTGTGCAATTGTACACGATTAAAAAGATCATAAACGACGCCCCCCTTTTTTGCCAGGCTTTGGACTGGGACTTTCACAAGCGCTGACACATGCGTTACGAAGAGTGGTAATGACATGCCGGTTTTTAACTTTTGGAAGTTATTATATAAGTCTCAATCGATGATAAAGAGGTGTGTAACGAGATTACGTTAAGCTATTAGATCCAAAAGAGACAGAGCTGATCTTACCTTTTTCTGAGATTCAGCGGCTAAACCCGACTTTCCTGCTCTTGTGCTACTCATTGTTATTCGAAACGAGGATGCTGAAGCTACAGATGCTGTTGTTTAATGACGAAAAAATCAAGTGACACCCAAACCAACCGATAACTTTCCTTATAAGGTCCTACAGGACAGAAACGCTCATGCAAATAAACTGCATTCGTCACACGCTGCGCTGTACACAATTTTATGCATATGCATGAGCCTAATATACGTACATACACACATACACACATAATATTATTTACATATATACATATATACATACATATATACATATATATATATATAGCATAGATCAGTGTTGTTTTATACAAAAGATATTCACAGTCACCGAGGATAAGTTATGTATAGCTACGCCTGTGTGACATATATTATATACACACATATATATGTACACACATATATATATATATTACATCGACAGCGTCTGTATGGGCGACACCCACGCGCACACACACACACACACACACACACACACACACACACACACACACACACACACACACACAAGCGCTGACACATGCGTTGGGTGAAAGTGAGGAGGGACAATAATTGGTACGGAGGTTTTGAAGGGACCATTCTAAGGCCTGCAGGATGCAGGGAGAACAGATTGAGGCCGTTTACTTTTAGATTTTCACTGCATCTATCTATCTGTCAGTCTATACGATTGTCTATCTATCTATCTGCTATTATTATCTGCCTATTTGTCTGACTCTATATCTGCATGTCTGTCTGTCTGTCGGCCTGTTTGCCTGTCTGTCTGCTTATCTTTCTGTCTGTCTATCTTTCTGCCTGCCTGTCTTGCTGTTTGTCTAGCTGTCTACCTGACTGTCTGTCTGCTTGTTTGTCTGTCCGTCTGTATGCTTGTCTTTCTGTCTTTCTGCCTGTCTTTCTGTCTGTCCGTCTGCTTGTCTTTCTGTCTGTCATTCTGTTGTCTGTCTTGTCTGTCTGTCTTGTCTGTCTGTCTGCCTGTCTGTCTGCCTGTCTGTCTGTCTGTATCATAAATGAACCCAACACACTCCTCATGAATAATTTATACCTCGACATGTCAACCAAACAGCTGTCGCATTCAACGGCTGGTTGACAATTTTTATCGTGTCTGCTAATGTTAGGCTCTTCACCTTCATCATCGTCATCGTTGTCGTCGTCGTCGTCGTCCTCCTCCTCCTCCTCCTCCTCATCATCATCACCAGCGTCGTCGTCGTCGTCGTCATCATCATCTTAATCATCATCATCATGATCATCATCATCATGATCATCATCATCGTCGTCGTCGTCGTCGTCATCATCATCATCATCATCGTCGTCATCGTCATCATCATCATCATCATCATCATCATCATCATCATCATCATCGTCATCATCATCGTCATCAATATTACTTTGTTACGTTAAAGGGTGAAAATTACGCAGAAATGCGAATCTGTGGCACTACTGTTGAATAATCTGATTCATTTTGATCAGCTTCTAAGTGGAGCTATGACAGTAATTATTGTGGACTGTAGAGTATGCGCTGATGTGCTTTGTGAATTATTTATCGATGTTTACAACGATACTTTTGGGCGACCGTAGCAGAAGTTCATGGGCGTAGTCACGATGACAGTTAAATAAGGACTAAACCAATTACAGGACCAGTATTCAAACGGTTGACAATGACACACAGCCTATACAGACAGACGGACGGACAGACAGACAGACACACGGACGGACGGACGGACGGACGGACGGACGGACGGACAAGACATGTAGACGGAGACTCAGAAATGACTAGTTGACAAATTGAATGAATTGCCAAACGAGCGAACAAACGAATGAATGAATGAGTGAATAAATAAATAAATGAATGAATAAATAAATGAACGAATGAATATGCATATATAAATATATATAATATATATGCATATATAAATATATAAATATATATATTATATATAGCCTACACGCAATTCCTGACTGAAAGCAGACAAAACATACAAACAGACAACGAGTATTAAATGACAGACAGCCAGACAGGCAGACAAAAAAACAGACAGAAGCAAGCAAGCAAACAATGGAACTGACACATCCGAGTACCGAAATGCCAGACTTTTCATGCAGATATTCGTAGCTATAATAAAAATTATTATAGGCCTATGTCTCCTTACATCTGAAATTCTTTTAACGGAGACAATTCTGATGTTTGCTCCATTCGCTTGGATTCCAACAACATTCCTCTTACAAACATAAAAACTTATTAATTAAAATTTCTTAACTAATTATGTACCCTGTTCTACACCAAGCTGTGAACAGAAAGGCAGACACACAGACAGACAGACAGACAGCCAGACAGGTGAGTATCCATACGTGGCGATAATTATTTACTATGAATGAATCGAGTCGAACGACACAATTTAATTAGCGTTTCACCGTGATAATGCACTATATATGTTTCAAGACTTAATATGACAACAAGTTCACAACCGTACGACGAACAATACGACTAGAAACCTCAGTATAAGAGTAGGCTAACCCTAAATTGAGTAACGACAACTACGACATCTCTTTTTCTAAAAAATCTGCTTCTTTTCGCAGGGTTTTGCGCACTGCATGGGAGGGCTCTTGAATGACTCACCCTACTGCAGGCGCTTTAGAAATGCTCAAAATTGTACAATGCAATACAATGTGAATACAATACAATGCAATGCTATAAGTTTACAATGCGAATACAGTACAGTAATAGGCCTACAACTATGATAGAAAAGGACTAACAAAGATCCGTTTTGAAACAATTATTTTGTGACGGGTACTTAGGAACAACAGAGGCCTAGAGGCCTGAGTAATTATTGTTCGAACAAGTCCCGTTTGTCTATAATTGGCGCCTGCGTAATACGCAAGAAACAGGACGCTCCCAATTAGTACCAACCAAACCATGAAACAAGCTACTAGGCAAGTGAGACGTATATAGGAGGAGAAAGCCAAGTATGCATGTATATGTGCAATTGTATGCATGTCTATCTGTGTATTATTATTTATGGATATATATAATATATATATATATATATAAATAGAGAGATAGATAGAGACAGACATGCAGACAGTGAGATAGACACGCACATACACAGACGGGCGGAAAGACCTATAGGGTGTGGTTGGTTTTACTGATGGGAATAATATGGCAGAGGTGGCTGCTGATAACTGACTATCCCAGCATAGACAAAGAAGAGACAGAGACAGAGACAGAGATAGAGACAAACACAGAAAGAGATAGAGAGTAATTCCTATAGTAGGACAAAGAGTAAGACAGGCGCAGGCCCTGTCGTTATTATTATCCACTGACAATGTTATTTTTATTGTGATAAATCATTTATCATCACATCAATTCACATAGCAATCAATTTGCTAATGATTTCTGTTTAACGGCATTGTCACAAGAAACAACGATTAACATCCTCTCCTCCCCTTCCCATCCTGCTTTGGCCTAGCACTACGGTACTGCCAGACATGACCAATGCTTGAGACACGTGAAGCGTCCAACTCGTGACTTTTTCTGCAGCAACAGTGATTCGCCGCTGTATCCTTACCACGTGACAAAATAACATTACTCCGTCAACCGTGGTCATTGGTCAATCGCCATTTTGTCCGCTGGTACCATGATGTAGGAAATGGCTGGTACAGAACAAGCAAGGACTCTCTATTACAGGACAGAAATCTCGTGAACATTTCGTGCGCGTCCTTTTCAGTCTCAACGATAGATGTCGCCCCAATTAAAATTCCGTTTCAATGCTATAAAGATTCTGTTTTGAATTTCCAAAAGCAATTTTGTTTACTTTGCAAACATAATTATTCCCAATTAGTACCAATCAAGCCATGAAACAAGCTACCGTACTACCCCAGTGAGACGTATATATGAGGAGAAAGACAAGTATGCATGTATATGTGCAATTGTATGCAAGTCTATCTATGTGTTATTGTTTTACCTTAATATTATAGGGCCTATGTAATTAACTGAATGCTTTTATTTCATTTTGTAGAAAGAAGTGAAATTTTCCTGAACCCGATTTTCGTCCAAAAACCTGCCAGCGACTTTAAAATAAGAATACAGATTTCTAGTCGGGTGTATAAGCAATTGAAGTTGCTCATCCATTCGTGCAGCCAAGTGCGACGATGGCGGAATGACATGGCGTGACATGTAGGCCACTAGGCCTACATGTATAAGCAGTCCTTGGTGTACAACTGTACGTTATATCTGCCTGCAAGCCACTGCATAAAATCATTCAAATGAACTCAGTTGTTATTCATTCAGCCGCGCCATTAAACGACTTTGAAACGCAGTTCATTTGGTACAACAGGATATGGGTGGTGGGCGTGGCTTTGGACTAAGCTCCGCCCATTTGGAGCGACACCTCGGGTCACTGACCTCGATTAAAAAAGTAAAGTCCATCCAGTTCCATGTGGAACACAGGGAGGCGCTCATCTCCTTTTCAATGACCCTGAGCCAGCAATGGACGAATTCCAGGGTCCCGGATACGAGGCTACTGTATCGCAGGACTTGCCGTTTACTTCCCAGCTTACGTCGGTAGCAAATTCTACTGCTTGGTGACAGAGTGCTCCACGTGTGCGCAAACAACTAGCCCAAGGTCGTTACCCGGAGTCGAACCCGCAACTGCATGCTCCGAGAGCAAGCGCATTACCGATGGGCCACCGAGTCGCACACAATTACCTTGTGATAAATAGTGAACTCATGCGGTCTGTAAAGCAGCGATCACCTAGAGCAGGGCAATGTCAACTCTAGTGAAGGCACCGGTTAGACCGTGCGTATTGTCGAAGCGTTTACAAAGTCTGCTTACGGATATATTATGATTTAATGAGGACAAATTTGATAGTCTGCTGCTCGTGTGCTATTAAAGGCTTGTACAATGTACAGGCCAGTTTCTAATGAATAGGTCCACCACATAATTATGCTACTTGTACAATAATTATAATGCAACGCAGCTCTCTCTCTCTTTCTGTCTCTGTCTCTGTCTCTGTCTCTGTCTCTGTCTCTGTCTCTCTCTCTCTTGCTCTTTCTTTCTTTCTTTCTTTCTTTCTTTCTTTCTTTCTTTCTGTCTGTCTGTCTGTCTGTCTGTCTGTCGTTTTTCTTTGTCTGTCTCTGTATCTCTCTGTATTTTCTGTCTCTGCTTTTGTCTGTATACATTTGTTTTGTGTTTGTGTTTGTCTCACTCCTCTCTGCTTGTTTCTGTTTCTGTCTCTGTCTCTCTCTGCCTGCGTATCTGTATGTGTCTATGTATGTCTGTCTGTCTCTCTGTTCCTCTCTGCCTGCCTGTCTGTGTGCGATCGTCAGATGCAAATAAAGGCTACTTACTTACTTACTTACTTACTTACTACTTACTTTGTTGTCTGTCTGTCTGTCTGTCTGTCTGTCTCTCTCTCTCTCTCTCTATATATATATATATATGATGTGTGTATGTGTGTAGGTGCGTGCGCGTGCGCCCTTGTGCGTGTGCGCGTTGGTGCGTGCGTGCGCGCGCGCACATGTGTGTGTATGTGTGTGTAGACATTTTCCCCGAATATATTAAAGAGTAGGCGCTCCTTCTTCTTTGTGCTTTCAACCGCTTATTAAGTCTGTTCTTCTTACGAAACATCCACACCACAATAATTGAAAATATTCGTGCATTTAGGCAAATCAATAGTTTCGAATCTCATCTCATTTTATCTCAAATGTCCTTCACTCGCTTTTTTCATCACCATCGATTGCTGCATGGTCCTTGAATAGAGTAGCCTACCGGGCAAAATTACAGTATCGGGGACCGAAGTATATAGTATCTTTGGTCCTTTGGACAGTATCTATAATGGCGACATCAAACCTAATCCTAACCGACGCTCACGACGCCTATAACCTGACTTCCCAACCGACACGTAGGTCACCGTACTATAGTTATGCATATAGTACTGCTTAATGTTCTGTAATCTGAACAAGGCTTTAATAATTATTGTAACTGGGCGTTCATGGACGGCGTCCAGTCAATTATTTAAAAACCTGAACGACGTCCTGCCTACTATTTTAGGCAAACACAGCCTGGAAAGGAAAGAGGCGTCCAGGCACTTCTTTTCTAAACTTTACGCACGGCTAGAGTATACACTGTAGATTGTCTACATTTCGTCGCAGGAATATCATCAAAAACATCTGTCTCTAGATAGCTGAAAGAACGCCCTTTGTACATTATGACTCATAAAGAAAGGTTTGCAGCATGTCTATAATAAGAAGCATCCCACAAAGCCATTCCATTGTTCATTCAACAATGACTTATGACGTCACATATGTTTCCATGGAGATATCGTCTGTCTTTCAGTTACATAATACACGAGAATCATCTCTGCTTAAATCAGACAGTGATGCATCAAAAGACACTTGATCTATTAATATCATATTTTTGGTTTGTCTACGAATTTTAATCAGAAGACTTGTAGGATGCAATCAAAGCAGACCAGGGAGTAACTACTCTAAGTGAGGAAGAGTTCAATCCGATGCCGAATGATTCGTGACAGATGACGCAAAATCTTCCATTTATTCATATCCAGTGAATTATTCTCACACTGGTATGAATAGAGAGACGATTTTGTGACTGGACGGTCGTGAACGGCGTCCAGGCACTCCTCCTGTTAATTTTTCACAATTATTGTGAAAAGTTAACAGGAGGAGGGTTGGACTATGATCCACTTAGAATTGGGATGCGAAAAACATACTTTACTATGGGGCTTTAAGAAAGACTGGGGGTTGAAACCCCAAACCCCCGGCAATTCTCACCATGATTCATACAAAAACAGGCTAGGGGTTTCATTCAAAATCGTAGACATAATTATAAGATCACATTTGAAATGTTAGAGTCAAAGAAATCATCGAATCACGGTGATAAAAATCTTTTGACAATCAAGGATTCATAGCGTTGAATCTCTAGATTATGAGGGCGAATAGACTATTTAATTATGCAATAACACGTTCTGGCGGTAGGCCTATTCTACACGATACAGATGACCAAGGCCGTAGCTAGGCCCCCTGGGCGTTTGAGCACCCTTCCCCAGCTGAAATAATGCTACCATGAAATAATGCATTTACTAACGCAATCATGATGCAACGACTGAGGACTAAGGAGATATCGCTTTGAAGTTCTTATTTCTATGTAACATTTTACAACAGATTAAATCTTCCTTCAAACCCATGGTCCGTTGATTCGGTTGTTTTTCGGCTTGCTCAGGTTCGAGTAACCCCCTCCCCCTATAAAATCCAGACTACGGCCTTGCAGATGACACACTGACATAGGGCCTTATACCCATATTCCAAAGACACTACTAATTTTGGACCATGATAATGATATACAAGACTTGTACTCTATGCCGATTACATGATCACATAATTATATGTCAAAAAGCTTTATAGTGATTTTCAAGAGCGCGTTGACCTATCAGAAAGCTCGGTAACGTAAAGAACTCTATAAAATTAGAGGCGCAAGTCCAGTTCAAATCAGTATCTCCTGTGTCTAACATCACAGCAGTGCTCTCCAGTCTTTTGTGTCATCGTAATTCCTCTTCTATTTTTTGATGTTGCACTTAAAAGCTGGCAATCCAACGGTTGACCAGTGGCCTTGAACTTGGAGAGACCGAAATCCATAGGACGGTGTGGAGTCGACCTCAACTCTTTCAGGAGAGTTGAGTTCAAGGAAAGCGTTAATGCGCAAGTTGGTCTTTTGACTAATTTCCAATATTCACACTGAAATCAGACTTAATAATACATTTTCAGCGTAATATAATATATTATTAATAGAATATATTATTAATATTATATTACGTTTCGAAAATTCGCGGCATCGGGTCGCGGACGTTTGTGGGAACGGTCTTCAAGTGATGACCTATTTCTTATGGGACTCACGTTGGGTCGTGGAGGATTCGAAAATGAATTTCACCGCCGTTGGACTTGTTATATAACCTGGCGCCAGATTTGCGTGAACTGCCTTTCATGTCGCTGTCTTTCGATCCTGTCCGAGAACAATGATAAGAACAACTGCAACAACAACAGCAACAACAGTACAATAATAACCCTAACAACAACAATATTGATAATAATAATAACAATAATAATAATAATATTGATGATAATAATAATAATAAATAAATAAATATATTAAGAATTATAACGGATACCTGTAGGCTACATAATTATCTACTTTGTAGGCCTACATAGCCTACGTGACCAAATGCTGGGTATATTGAGATTGGCTTTATTATCGCTGAAGTGAAAAGTCGTTAGGAAGAAGAAGTCGAGGGAAAACGAAGAAGAGGAGGAAGAAGAGGAGAAGCAGGAAGAAGAACATCCCTGCTGATCTTCCTATGAATTGATAGCATGAGATCCTGATCACTACCACTTGCAAGTTTGCCTAGAAGACAGTCACGACACGCCATTTCTGGTCCAATGCAGAGCACGAACCTTGGTAGTGGTCCGATATCCATATAAACAATTCTGCACCGGGAAGTGAACCGCGATTCACACGCTCTCTAACACAGGCGGTTCATAATCCGCTATGATCAAAGTGGTGAACTAAATCGGTTCCTGGTCTCGCAGATATTCGACTGCATCAAAATCACTGAGTTTATCATAATTATTATGCTCCTTTCTATCTGATTGGCATACATTCATATGACTATAAAGTCTATAAATTGAAATCAATTCAATTTTCGTTTAATCAAGTCTTCAGGCTTGCAGAACGCAGCCTGTTAGGCCTATAATTTTATAATTAATTTTACAAAGGTTTCATGTGTAGATTAAGTTCCTTTGAAACAGAAATAATATTGGGTTTGAATTAATAATAGATGATTTTGATGTC